>CM046439.1:3633864-3693864 GCA_025506505.1 Flaveria sonorensis | reverse complement strand
CACACAAAGGTGCAAGTTGGTGTTCCTGTTGCTTTTCTCTCGATCAGTCGAAGAAAACCAAGAACAGAACTTGATTCAAGTGCAGAAAATCCTAGCAACCTGGTGTTTTGTAGGAAGCTTGGGGTAGACAAGCTTGAGGTTTCCTACTTTAGAAGCTGCCAATCAAAGATCTTCTTCCTCTATCCCATTCGAGAGGTAGATTTCTAAACACCCTATGGTTGTTCATAAGCATGAGTTTTTCATATAACGATCCACTACGAGTTTTAACAGATATATAAATTGGTATATATATACATATTAACTGTAACAAGTTTTTCTTTCTCATTCCGCTACGTTTTCATTTTATAAGGATAAAATGACTCTGATAAACTTATGAAAACCTAACAGTGGTATCAGAGCCGGTTATATGGATACATGCTTCATCTGGAGTGAATTCTCGGTTTCTTGTTGTTATTCACCAACAGACCGAAAATTCAGGTCTATGTTTCTCCTGTTTTTCAAGATTCTACTTTACATGCATATTGTAATCTTGAAAAATTAATCATTTGGATGATTTAGTTGTTTGGACAAGAATCATGATATTCTATTTGTTTATACATTAACTGAAAATCTCTGATTCAAGGGGAAACTCTCGGATTTTTGCTTACATATTTAAATATGTATCTTGATGTTCATAACCTAGCCGGGACCTTGTGTTTGGATGTTTTGTGATTTATATTTGATTATTCAAAGGGTTGTAATAATTAAATGTATTTGTTCTTCCTATTGGCTATATAATTTATTTATGTTCATTTGGTATGTAAAATAAATAGATTAGTTGCATTTCACTTTTACCAGAAAATATATATAGGATATATAATTTTGTAAAAGAAGATGCAACAAGGATGTTTTCGGTTTGGGCTAATTTTGTGCCCAAAGGGCTTTATAGCTCTTAATGGGATTTAAGCCCAATAATCAAAAACATATTTTGAAGGCCCAAAGGGGTTTGGTGCAGAATTTTAAGTCCATCTGGAAGCTCAAATCGAATGGGAGAATCACAACACAAAGTGGACACTTGAAGCATTTGGATGCGGGATCAAGTGGGAGTTCACCGACACAAGTGTTACCCTTAGGAATGACCTAAATAACTCACTTGTTTCGGTCAACAAGTGATGTTAAAATTAGTTGGCTATTGTTATGAACTTGTTGTTGTATATGTTGCTTGTATGGTTGATTTAATTTTTTGTTCATGTGATATTTGGATATGCACTGTTAAACAATTTCAAATCAATAACAAGCTGCAAATGGTTCTTTTGGAAACATTAACATGGGTAATAAAATGGTTTTATTAAAGGTTAATGTTTTCCCAATAAAATTGGGTTTTATTAAAGGAACCTCGGAAATTGGTTTCACTTGTGTACCACGCATTTGAATGCATGCAAATGTAAGGTACAAAATGTTTTCATAACTAGAATTAATGGAAACAAAATCCCTTTTAAACAAGTTTAACACCATCCTTTTATACAACACTCGAATCACTTGGGAACTATCTGTGGGATAAAGGTCACCTAACCACATTTAGGGAACTTGTGTTTGAGGTGGGTTTAACATATTTGTGGGATAAAGGTCACCTAACCACCTGTATGTGTAAACTCACACGTGTGTGTAAGTAGGACGACTTGAGTTGGAAACCATGTGAATAGGGTCACCGAAGTATGGCGTACAATGGTGTTGATGGGATTAAATATGCCGACAAAACATAAAGATGTTTAACCGATCCTATAAACTAGAAGTTGCAAAGGGTTGCAATTGTCAAAAGTTGACTACCTTGTTAATTTAAATAATGGGATAAAGATCACCTAACCATTATTTGAATGTAACGTTGGATTCTAGATTTTAATTATTAATTGTCTAGACATGAAAGGGTATTAATAGTTAAAATGCTATTTTATAAATTCTAAAATTGAACTTTGTTTATATTATAGTAATGGCCGCTAATAATAACAACGCTACCTCCCCGACCGTCCATAACCTGTCAATAAGAACTATCCTGGAAAAGGATCATATAAACCATAATAATTTCATGGATTGGTTTCGAAACTTGAGAATTGTTCTCAAGCAAGAAAAGAAATCATATGTGTTGGACGATCCTATTCCCGATGAAACCAACATTGATGATGTTGATGCCTACGAGGATTGGGTTAAGCACACTGAGGATTCTGTGCAGGTTTCTTGCCTCATGTTGGGAACCATGATTCCCAAGCTTTAAAAGGATTTTGAACATCACGGGGCATACGACATGATTACCCAGCTGAAGGAAATGTTCCTTCAACAAGCGAGGGTGGAGCGGTTCGAAACGGTTCGAGCGCTTCATGCATGTCGAATGGAAGAAACCCAATCTGTATCTTATGTGATGAAGATGAAAAGTCACATTGATCGCCTTGAAAGGCTAAATTGTCCCGTCTCAAAAGAGTTGGCCACGGATTTGATCCTCAATGGTCTAACCAAGAAGATTAAGACTTTAATCATGAATTATAACAGGAATGGATGGCACAAGAGCATTGGGGAACTTCATGCAATAATCAAAACAGCTGAGGCAGGGATGGGTAAAAGGGTTTTACCAGTTCTCACGATCAATGAGGGTGGCAACAAGAAGAGGAATCACCCCGAACCCAAGGAAAATATTGCCAAAGGCAAGGGGTACATCAAAGGAAAGGGTAAGGGAAAGACTAAAGTGGGACCACCAAAACCGAGGCTTAAGAAGCCAAAGGTTACAGAGAACGATCCATGCTTTGAGTGTGGTGAGATAGGACATTGGAAGAGGAATTGTCCAATCTATCTCAAGGAGTTAAGAAACAAGAAGGATGCTGAGCAGACCTCAGGTACAGCTTTCATGATCCATATTGAACTTAATGTTATTTCTTCAAACACATGGGTATTAGATACCGGATGTGGAACTCATATTTGCAATTTGTTACAGGGGTTCAAAAGAAATAAGCATTTTAAGAAGGGGGATACTAGTCTTTATATCGGCAACGGAGCAAAGGTTGATGTCGAAGCCCAAGGAGACTATATCTTGAAGCTTCCAAGTGGTTTGGAAGTTATTTCGAAGAATGTTTTGTATTCTCCAAGTTTGACTAGGAACATAACTTCTGTTTCCCTTCTAAAAAAATTTGGTTATGTAGAACATAATTTATGTTTCCCTTCTAAAACAATTTGGTTATGTATTAAAGTTTGTAAACGATGGTATTTGTGTTTTTATGGATGATATATTTTATTTTAAGGCTATGCCTTTTAGTGGTATTTATGAATTGGTTCATGATGACTCATCCTTTAATAACTCGTTATACCAATCAAGCACCAAAAAACTTAAAATGGGTTTAAGTGAATTATATCTTTGGCATTGTCATCTTGGTCACATAAACAAGAATCGTATTCAAACACTTCAACAGAATGGCCTTTTGGAAGCAAATAAAGAGGGTTTGTTTGATAAATCTGAATCTTGTTTACAAGGAAAGATGACCAAGGAACCCTTTAGTGGTACTAACCAAAAGGCAAAAGATTTATTAGGAATCATACATTCGGATATATGTGGTCCTTTTAAAACAATGACAAGGAATGGTGAAAGATACTTCATTACCTTTATCGACGATTATAGTCGCTATGGTTATGTGTACTTGTTGAGACATAAAGATGAAGCTTTTGAAACGTTGAAAATCTTCAAGAATGAAGTAGAAAATCAACTCAACAAAACTATCAAAGTTCTTCGATCGGATAGAGGAGGTGAATACCTTAGTGATGCCTTTCAAGATCATCTTAGGAGTTGTGGGATTATCTCACAGCTTTCTCCACCCGGAACACCACAACATAATGGTGTGTCTGAAAGGAGAAACCGAACCCTATTGGATATGGTTCGATCTATGATGGCTAGAAGCACACTACCTCTGTCATTTTGGGGTTTCGCATTGCTCTCCGTGGCCCGTATTTTGAATATGGCCCCAACCAAGAAAGTGGATAAGACACCTTTTGAAATATGGCATGGAAGGGTTCCATCGTTATCATATTTAAAGGTAGTGGCTTATAAGTTAGAAAGCCGATCCACTAAGTGTATCTTTGTAGGATATCCAAAGGACTCGATGGGATATTACTTCTACAATCCAACAGAGCAAAAGGTATTTATTGCTCGAAAGGCTGAGTTCTTGGAAACTAAATTCCTTATGGAAGGAACTACCGATAGAACAGTGGAACTTGATAAGGATCGAGGACCATAAGCCGATACAAGGTTGGTTGATACTAGCAATCAACAAGAGGTTGTTGATAATGATCAAGTGGTTGATCAATACACACAAAACGTTCGCAATCTGGTAGAACTAGCTATCCATCTGAAAGATATGGATTTTTCATGAATGGATGCTATGTAGTTGACTTGGATGAACCAACTACGTACCGTGATGCAATGTCCAATTTGGATTGTGACAAGTGGCTTGAAGCCATGAACGTAGAGATGCAATCCATGCATGACAACCAAGTGTGAGAATTGGTTGTGCCACCACTTAACTCCAAACCGGTTGGATGTAAGTGGGTTTTCGAGAAGAAAACCGATATGCATGGAAACTTGGATACTTATAAAGCAAGACTTGTAGCAAAAGGTTTCACTCAAACTCAAGGGGTTGATTATGATGAAACCTTCTCGCCTGTGGCAATGCTAAAGTCAATTAGGATATTATTTGCCATAGCTGCATATTATGACTATGAGATTTGGCAAATAGATGTCAAAACTGCTTTCCTTAATGGACATCTTGAAGAGAATGTCTATATAGTTCAGCCTGAAGGTTTTGTCTATCCACAATATCCTAATAGAGTATGCAAGTTAAAGAAATCAATATATGGATTGAAACAAGCATCAAGAAGTTGGAATCGATGTTTTGATGAAGAGGTTAATAAATTTGGATTCATCAAGAACGCTGATGAAGCTTGTGTGTATAAGAAAGCTAGTGGGAGCATCATCACATTCTTAGTATTGTATGTTGATGATATATTACTATTAGGAAATGACATTCCAACCATGGAAGGTGTTAAAACATGGCTTGGAAGTTGTTTTTCCATCAAAGATCTTGGTGAAGCCGCCTATATTTTGGGAATAAAGATCTATAGGGATAGATCAAGGCGGTTGATAGGTTTAAACCAAAGTGCATATATTGATAAAATCTTGAAAAGGTTCAAGATGGAGAACTCTAAGAAAGGTTTGGTACCTATTCAAAGAGGGACAATATTGAGTGCATCTTAATGTCCAAGCTCAAAAGATGAGCAAGAAAAGATGAAGGAAATCCCATATGCATCTGCTATAGGATCCATCATGTATGCAATGATATGCACTAGACCGGACGTGTCATGCGCTTTAAGCATGACAAGCAGATATCAGCAGAATCTAGG
Source organism: Flaveria sonorensis (assembly GCA_025506505.1). Lineage (NCBI taxonomy): Eukaryota > Viridiplantae > Streptophyta > Magnoliopsida > Asterales > Asteraceae > Flaveria > Flaveria sonorensis. The sequence goes on along the minus strand of CM046439.1, from coordinate 3,688,452 downwards.
AAATAGTCATTGGATGACTGTTAAGAGTATATTGAAATACCTTAGGAGGACTAAGGATATGTTTCTAATATACGGATTTGGTGAAGAGAAACTCGTTGTAAAGGGTTACACGGATGCGAGTTTCCAAACTGATCGAGATGTTTCTGGATCACAATCGGGGTATGTCTTCATTATGAATGGAGGGGCAGTGTCCTGGAAGAGTTCAAAGCTGGATGTGGTAGCATTGTCCACTACAGAATCAGAATACATCGCCGCTTCATTGGCAGCACAGGAATGAAGAAATTCATTGCCGATCTAGGGGTAGTCTCTACCATTCAAGATCCCCTAGAGATCTTTTATGACAACGAGGGTGCGATTGCTCAAATCAAGGAACCCCGTGCACATCAAAAGACAAGGTACATTGAGCGGAGATTCAACTATATAAGGGATGAAGTTGAAAAAGGAAAGATATGTATTCCGAGTTCACACGATCAAAATAGTGCGGATTCACTCACGAAGCAACTTGAAAGGCCAAAGCATGAGAGTCATACTTGTGCCTTAGGACTTCGATATTCTAGTGATTGGATTTGATCTATTTAGTATTTAAATATTGGAACAATTGTTATTTTGACTCATATATATATATATATATATATATATATATATATATATATATATATATATATATATATATATATATATATATATATATATATATATATATGATTATGATACTATGAGTTATGTTCCATTTTAGCATGTTTAGATCCATGAATATGTTTATTATTCTAAATGTCCGTAGTCGGTCATATTTGTGGGAATAAATATGAAGGTAAGACTATTATGAATTTGGATTGGTGGATATTCATAAGGTATAAATATAGAGCAAGAGGTTGCTACCAAGGTTCATAAATATTTGTGGGATACAAATATTGGACTGACCTGCTCTCAAATTTTACTGCATGTAATTATGTAATTGATCATAAGTAAATTTGAGTAAAGACGAATATCATTTTATCCTCCGACCTGAGATACATATTGGGTTTCGATATTCACCAAATATTATACTTTGATCTAGTTCTTCGCTGTTCTGAAACATGGACAGTACATAAGGCTACTTTCAATTGTGATACAAGGTGATTGTGAGAAACGTATGTAGTCAAGATGGGATTTGTTCCTCTTATTCGTTGAGAGTATGATATCTAAGGCCTGATAAAGTTAAATCAACAGGAAATGATCATTCTATGTCTCTGGATTTAACACGACATCTGTAACAAAATGATAAATGATAGATTCACCTAAATCATTTTTAAGTAAGGGACTTGAGGAAGTTGATGTTATTGAATGGCATTTCGTCATGCGTATTAGGGGTAGTAAACCATTGTTAGGCGGTATTTACTGCTTACATCAAATCTCTATGTATCTTGTGCAAGTGAGAGATTGTTGGGAACAGTCTGCCCAAGACACATATTGAATTGATGCGGCTAGTATGTTATGATCTAAGTCGGGTCATATCCAATAACAAGCTAGACAAACATCTACAATATTTATTTTATGATATGATCATGTAAGTAAATATTGACACTTGGAGTATTTAGAAATTGGGTTTCTAAATATTTGCACTAGTGTTATGAATAAATTATATGGATAATTTATTCTAGAGAGAGAGTACCTTGTATTGTTATTCAAATGGTTGAACAAACAAAACAAGTGTTTTTTGTCCACATTTCTTTGTTACTGATCCACATTTACAAATACGGATGTGTTACTGAGGAAATGCGGATGAATGTTCCTCATCTGCATTTACAAATGCGAATGTGCATTTGTGGAAATGCTTAAGGAATTTCTTCATCCGCATTTACTAATGCGGATGAGCATTTAAAGAACTGCTGATGAAACTAATCATCCGTATTTACAAATGCGAATGTACATTTGGGAAATGCGAATGAAGTTTCTTCTTCCGCATTTACAAATGCGGATAGAGTTTGTTCATCCGCATTTACTAATGCGGATGAATATTAGAGAAATGCGGATGGGTTAAAGGGATGGGTCCCGTCCACTTTTCTCTCACTCTGAAATTCAGTTTCATAGGACGTGCAATATATGATTGCATTTAACCACTCTCTCTGATAACTTACAACACACACAAAGGTGCAAATTGGTGTTCCTGTTGCTTTTCTCTCGATCGGTCGATGAAAACCAAGAACAGAACTCGATTCAAGTGCAGAAAATCCTAGCAACCTGGTGTTTTGTTGGAAGCTTGGGGTAGACAAGCTTGACGTTTCCTACTTTGGAAGCTGCCGATCAAAGATCTTCTTCCTCTGTCCCATTTGAGATGTAGATTTCTAAACACCCTAGGGTTGTTCGTAAGCATGAGTATTTCATATAACGATCCATTACGGGTTTTAACAGATATATAAATTGGTTATATATACATATTAACTGTAACAAGTTTTTCTTTCTTATTCTGCTGCGTTTTCATTTTATAAGGATAAAATGACTCTGATAAACTTGTGAAAACCCAACACATCAAACCTGGATAACATCACCACCAGCCCAAACCCACCTGCTTCCACATCAATAGTTAAACACCAACATTCAAGCCATCAAATAACCCATCCCTAATAGGTTACTACATTACTGTAACCTATATACAAGTGTTAGTGAGTGTTTGCTATGGACACTTAGGCTGTCCGCTGTAGACACTTAAACTTAGGCTGTCCGCTGTAGAAACTTAAACTTAGGTTGTCCGTTGTCCGCTGTCCACAACGGACAACCTAAGTGTCCACAACAGATATTCTAAGAATGTTTAAGTGTCCGCTGTGGACACTTAGGTTGTCCGCTGTGTACACTTGAATGTTTAAGTGTCCACAGCGGACGCCTAAGTGTCCACAGTGGACGCCTAAGTGTCCACAGCGGACAACCTAAGTGTCCACAGTGGACATTCTAATAATGTTCAAGTGTCCACAGCGGACAGCCTAAGTGTCCATAGCGGATATTCTAAGAATGTTTAAGTATCCGCTGTGGACACTTAGGCTGTCCGCTGTGGACACTTAACATTCTTAGAATGTTCACTGTGGACACTTAGGTTGTCCGTTGTGTACACTTAAATGTTTAAGTGTCCACAACGGACAGCCTAAGTGTCCACAGCGGTTGTTTTACAGATTGATTTACATTGGTTAATATTGGTTTACATTAGTTAAATCAAGATCTGGGTCACCATTGTAGGTTATGTTCAGTAGTCGTTAGACGATGAGCTATGTGTTGTTCGGTTCACCAGCATAAACCGCAATCAAACCCACTGGTGGGGCGTCTATTGCTGGAGTGGCAGTGGTGGTCGGAATCGGTTGTGGTTATTGTGTAGACGATGATGAGGTCGGTTGTTGGGTTGTGGTTGTAGTTGATGGATAATAAATAGAAGAAGATAATATGGTTTAAGGGTGGATAGTATAGTAGGTGAATAAAAAATAAAAAAAGTACATTCTGGAGATTGTACCAAAAAAATAACAACATAGAAGATTATAATTTTCCCCTTATATGATCTTCAGCATTAAAATGATATATTCTATTTTGATGCCAAATGAAAGGTGGATACTTGGGTTAAAGAGTTTTCACAAAAAGGGAAGGTTTTCACATGAACCATATCCTTTATATATATATCTATATACACGTATATACGTATACACGTATATACACGTATACACGTATACACACGTATATACACGTATACACGTATACACACGTATATACACGTATACACGTATACACACGTATATACGCGTATACACGTATACACACGTATATACGCGTATACACGTACACACGTATATACGATACACGTATACACACGTATATACGCGTATACACGTATACACACGTATATACGCGTATACACGTATACACACGTATATACGCGTATACACGTATACACGTATATACGCGTATACACGTCTACACGTATACACGTATACACGCGTACACGTGTATACACGTATACACGTGTACACGTGTATACACGTATATACGTGTACACGTGTATACACGTATATACGTGTACACGTGTATACACGTATATACGTGTACACGTGTATACACGTATATACGTGTACACGTGTATACACGTATATACGTGTATACGTATATACACGTATATACATATATACGTATATATATATAGATGTACATATAATACATATATACAGGTATATGTATATATAGATGTACATATATATACATATATATAGGTATATATACATATACATATATATGTATATACATATATGTATATACATATATATATATATATGTATATATACATATATATATGTACATACATATATGTATTACATACATATATGTATATAGGTATATATACATATATATATATATGTATATATATATATATATACATATATATATATATATGTATATATATATATATGTATATGTATATATATATATATGTATATACATATATATACATATATATATACATATACATATATATACATATATATATATATGTATATATGTATATACATATATACATGTATGAATATAGGTACATATATACATGTATGTATATAGGTATATATATACATGTATGTATATAGGTATATATACATGTATGTATATATGTACATATATGTATATATGTGTATATGTACATATATGTAATATGTGTGTGATATATAATATATATATATATATATATATATATATATATAAACTATGTGTGTGGTGTACGTATACGGAAACTTATACCTTTCGCAATAAAATCTTCAACTTGATATGACGATCCATATATATCCATCAATAAATTCAACCCATAATATAAGATAACTCTTATGGGGCGGGTAGGTGGGGTGGAGAGTTGAATGACGCACTATATACCCATAGAATGTATGTATGTCTAAAAGAACATATTAATGTTAAGTGATGAGTCCTTTGATATAAGGATTTAAATTTTGTTAGGTATAGAAATCTGAAAATTACTGGTATAAAATGTATGTAAATCATATATGATTTTGTTAAACATCTAATCAACATTCTTGCGTTTGAAGTCAACTAAAAGCTTGTTGTGTTGACTATATCAAATAAATTTAATAGAAAGAAAATAGGAAGTAAAGGAATAAATTAAATAAAAATTGAACTAGGTAATAGGATGTTACTTGCAACTTTTATTATATGTTGTGTACTTGTGTCTTGTATATATAATGCTCGCCGTCAACGTTCGGCACCTTCCTAGCTCGTAAGTAGTTAGTGCACTAATTGAGTGAGTTGTGACCATAAAATTGGCTTATTGTAAGCTGCGAGCTACATCTTACACACCCTATTGCTCGACCAAATCGTAACATCAAAGAATATCCGGATTACACAAACCCAACACATAAAGTGCTGGCATCCATTGATTTTTAAGAGCATTCACAATAGTTTCCCTATCTCTAATCTCCATATTTACACTAAAAACATTATTTTTTTACACTATATTTCAATAAAATAATTTTTTTTATATATTTATCATTATCTTTTCTCTCTACTTTACTCATTATTAATTTTAAAAATATTAAAAACATTTTGTACTTTATCTAGATTTAAGAGACAAATAAAATCTGTGAGAGAGAAAATGGTTTAAGAACTCTAAGTGCATTGTTTTGAATTTTTAAAATGAACTTTAGTAGGTAGCTTGTTGGAAGGGGAGGGATTCATAGCTCAAGAGTTGTATAACATGCTTTAAAAGTAATACACTCTTAATTTTAAGAGATTTTGGTCAAATGCCCCTTGTGTCCTCCCTGTATGTTTGTTATATCTATATTATATATAAAGTAAAATGACTATTGTGTCTTCCCTGTATGTTTATTATATCTATATTATATATAAAGTATATGATAGTGGTATTTTAAAATATCATAAAATTAAAAACAATTGTTTTATTTAATTCATAAGATACAACTATTTTTAAGGGTAAAACAATATTTATAACATTATTTACATATTACCACTTACAGTTAGTTACATAATAACCTTACACTTAGTAACATTTACATAAAATCTTACATTATCAACCCATAAACCAAAAAAAACTTAATTTGTTTTAAGATTTCAGGTCTATCTATCTATCACATTTCAAAACGTTTCGAGACTACAATTGTAACCTTTTTTTTAAACGTTTTGATGTAAACTTTTTGCTGAACAGATCTGTATTATATGAGGTATAATTAGTTAATGCGTATATGTACAAGTAGTCATGCAGAACCCATTTATTTGATGTTTTAAATTTTAGCTTACAAAACATAATAGACTTTTGTAAAACTACTACAAAAATAACAAAATATTAAAAACACATGCCGAAAGTAAAATGGCACATCGCCGTATTACGCGAGCACCTTTTAGTATAATATAGATAAGACAAACACTCACAAAATGAGAAAATTGTTATAAATGCTCTAAGTTCACAAATAATAGTATATTCTGTAGGAATCTCTGAAGTTAAGAGGTTGATGCAACCAAAGGATACCAAAACAACCAAGTCTTCCAACATGCACTTTGGAACAAAGAAGAACCAGCTTCGGAAGTTTTACACACTCAAGAGAAATGCTAAGTGTAAAATCTTCCGAAGCCAAAGTTCAGAAGAAACTGTTGCGGAAGCTTTACACTTAACTTAGAAAATACTCTAAGTGTAAAGTCTTCCGAAGCCAAAGACTCAACTCTTCCAAAGGTAAAAGATGAAGTCTTTCGAAGCTGTTTAAAGACAAGATTGATTTTCTTCTGAAGAGAGAGAAAAAATACATTTTCCATCAACTTTATCATAAAGTAACTTTCTGTCCGCTGCATGCTCTGGTGGTTCACCAACTATCATCATTTGGTGAAACTTCCATGCTTTATGATAAAGTAGATAAGGTCTTTGTCTGCAAGTTTTTGTTTTTGTTCCTTTTTGGCTTTTTGTAATAGGAAAGTCAGTGAGCTATGACATGTCATGGTCACTAGTTAAAAGGCAATCTGCCTTTTGACTTTAGGCTGATCTTGTTGTCTAAATTAGTCACTTCCGACTATATTTTTGCATATTGACGGTTGTAGGATGTAGTATAAGTAGTCTCCGGTTCTTGTATTCAAATATACTTGTACAACACTTGTAATAGAACTAGAGAAGCAATATACAACTTCCTTGAAAACTTTATCTTGTGTTCTTATTCTTGTTTTACTTGTGTTTGTCTTGTATCTTCAGTAAAAGTTCACGATTCCCTATTGAATTATTAAGTGATCTTAAGATCCTCCTAAGTGTGTTAACTAAGTGCAAGCTTAAGTACCCTTTAACGGTCCTGCATTTGGTATCAAAGCATTCCAGGCTCTTGATTGTAAGATCTCACCATCTTTAAATCCTCTTAGTTACACACATCACTTAACTCTTCAAATGGTAGCTATCTCCAAAGCTGATATGGAAACTGGAACTATGACAAAGTCCCCACTGATCACTCCTGAGGACTTTGACATTTGATGTCAAAGAATGGAAGGCTTTATCAAGTCTCAAGATTCCAGGATGTGGGAGTCTGTTGTCAATGGACCTCATATACCATGCACCTCTTCAGCTACTGCTGGTGGTGGCATGATACCAAAGGAGAGGGCTGACTTTTCTGATAAAGACTGGAAAAGAATTGACATTGATGAGAAAGCCATGACAGCCCTCCAAACTGCTCTTCCAAACTCCATCTACAGAGGTTTCAAGAAGTGCAAGACCGCTAAACAACTATGGAATACACTGAAACTGATGTATGAGGGTTCAAATGAAGCCAAGGAGAACAAGAAGTATCTCCTGAAGAAGCAGTTTGAAAACTTCACCTTCAAGACAGGTGAGACCATGACTAACAATACTTCAGGTATGTTGAGATTGTGGATACTCTGGCTGATGTTGGGGTAACTATTGAGAACAGGGATATTGTTAGGAAGTTCATGTCCTCTCTTTCAAGATAATGGACACACTACTGTGTGGTCATTAAAAGGACTGAAAACCTCAAGACCCTTACTCTTACTGAGTTGTATAGGATACTCAGTGGATACCAGATGGAGATGAATATGCAAAATTCATCTGGTAACTCCAACACTCACCAGAGCTCAGCCCTTCATGTGGTTGAAATGGATAGCAGAGAACCACAACATCATCTCATCTGCTACCCTGAAAACTTACAAAAAGGTCCTTTCATCACCTTCCTAGAGACACCTAGAGAGAGCTACATCCAAGGAAGTCCCTTCCAAGAGATAAGTTCTTCTCAAGCTTTTGTCTCTACTGATGAAAGTTCAGGCAACTTTCTTTTCACTCTTGAAGACCTGGACTGTATCCATCTAGATGATCTGGAGTACATGGAGATAGTCCAGCAAATGGCTCTTCTCACTCACAGAGCCCAGAAGTTCTACAAGAGGACTGGGAGAAGGTTTCCTAGCAATGCTGCCAGTGGCAAGTTTAGGCTGGACAAGAGCAAAGTCAAGTGTTACAACTGTAACCAGATGGGACACTTTGCTAGAGAATGCAAGGCACCTAAGTCAAATGGTGTCCAAGCCTCATCCAGGCCAAACTACACTAAGGAGGGCAAGAATGAGAAGCCAAGACAGCAAGCTGCAGTTGGTTGAAGAAGGAGGCTTTGACTGGAGCTTTCAAGCTGAAGATGCATCTCCAAACCAAGCACTCGTGGCTGATCATGATGAAGCCAAGGTACTTGAACATCTTTGCTCTCCTGAATGTATTGCTAAAATGAATAGATATAGGTCCTACAACTTGGAAATGAGATCTGATATTGAGTCTTTAAATATTTTAAAAGCTGATTTTAAAAGAGCTGAAAATGACTATAAACTTAAGATAGAAGATCTAGAGAAAATAGCTTCAACTCTTAAACATGAGCAGACAAACTACAGGACTCAAATTAAGGATCTCATTACCAAGTTGACTGAATGCCAGGCTGAGCTTGTGATCAGTAAAGCCAGGGCAGAAAAATGTGTTCTTGAAGAAGAGACCTTCAAGAACATGATATCCTCATCTCTGCTTGCAAAAGTGTGTTATCAGAATAAGCAGGGACTAGGATCTAGTGAGATAGCTCCTCCACATACTCTACTATCAGTCAGATCTCCTAGGTGTGGAACTGGTCAAGATGAGCTTCCATCCATAGACCCCAGTGATGAAGAGGATGAAGAGGAGAAGGTGAGGGATGACTCTGAGGTGAGTGAAGAGAGTCAATCCAAAAAGGGTCACCATGCTCCTAAGGAGGAAAAAGAAGCTGGTTTGAGCAAAACCAAGAGAAAGAACTTGATCAGAAGAGCAAAGAGAAGATCCAGAAAAGCTCAAGAGATCAAGACCACCTTTGATCCCAAACAGAAACATGTATTTATCTCTACGGGTTCAAGGTGATGAAAGCTAAAGATCCTGTCAAGAATTCTAGTACCAAGAGTTCTACTTCAGCTTCAACTCATTCCAGCAACAACAAGAAGACTGATCAGCTATGTGTCACTACTGCACAGCCTGAACCATCCATTTCAAAGAGCAAGCTTCACCCTAAGAAGCATACTGCATCATCTGAAAAGGTGGAGAAAGAAAAGGAAAGTGTTCAAGCTCAGTCTTCTTTGGGAAAAAAGACTCTCAGAAGGAAAGATTTGAATTGTGTTATGTGTGGTAGTACTTCACATCTGGCTAAGGATTGTCAATACAATCCCAAGAGTACTATCCACATGATCAAGAAGAAAACTTCTAAGAAGAAGAAGAAACAAACAGCTTTGGAAGGAAAATCTGTTTCCTTTGGAAGCTCCAAAATGAAGAAGAAGGCAAATAAATAGTTACCTTTGGAAGGAAAGTTGGTCTTGGAATAAAGGAATGCTTCCGAAGCACTGAAGCTTGCTACAGTGAAGGCAAGATCTTCCGAAGGTCCAGTCACCAAATCTTTCAAAGTTACCAAAACTTTCGAAGCTTTGAAGGTCAAGCCCAATCTTCCAAAGGTGGTGTGGAAGATGAAGGAAGACCATATGGCTGAAAGCTTATCATCAGAAACAGCAAATGATCCTCAAAGCCTGAACATAGCATCACTTACTGTTTCATTGCCTTCATCTAAATTTTATAAGCCCAAAAACAATGAAGCTTGGGTTTCCAAATACAACTAAATCATCTCTTTTGTGCAGGGACAGCCAAAGGCAAACAGAAATGTGTGGATCATTGATAGTGGCTGCTCCAGGCACATGACTGGCAATGAGTCCTTACTTCAAAACTTTGAAAGAATTGATGGAGGACCAGCTGCTTTTGGAGGAGATGCAGGAGGTTACATCACTAGCAGGGGCATGGTCTTAAATGGTAAGCTCAGCATTGAGAAGGTAATTTTGTCAAGGAGCTTGGATACAATCTTTTGAGTGTGTCCTAATTTTGTGACCAAAAACATCACATGCTCTTTACTGAGCATGAGTGCATTGTTCTCAACCCGGGGTTACATTCCTCAAGAGCATATTTTGCTCAGAGCCCCCAGGAAAGGAACATGTACAAGATGGACTGCAGGAAACATCTCCCTCTGGAAGATTTCTTGCTTTCTATCTAAAGCAAATAGTGATGAGTCTTTCCTTTGGCATAAAAGAATGTGCCATGTAAACTTTAAGAACATGAATAAACTGATTAAGAATGATTTGGTAACTAAATGCCAAAGAAAGAGTTTACAAGTGATGACCACTATGTTGCATGCCTGAGGGGAAGCAACACAAAGTGTCTTACAAGCCAAAGGAAATGAACTCTATCACTACTCCCCTACACTTGTTACATATGGATCTGTTTGGTCCCACCAGTGTAATGAGTTTAGAAAGGACCTCATACTATTTGGTGATCACAGATGATTTCACAAGATTCACTTGGGTGTTTTTCCTTAGAACTAAGGATGAAACTCCTGAAATCTTAAAGAATTTCATTCTGAAAATTGAGAATCAATTTGATCACAAGGTCAAAATCATAAGATGTGATCAAGGAACTGAATTCAAAAACCAAATCCTTGATACATTTTGTGATGAAAAATGTATTTCAAGACAATACAGTGCTCTCAAGACTCCTCAGCAAAATGGTGTTGCTGAGAGGAGAAATAGGACACCTATTGAAGTTACAAGAACCATGTTATCTGACTCTAAACTGCCCATCACCTTCTGAGCAGAGGCTGTCAACACAGCCTGCTATGTGTAGAACAGAGTTTTGGTAGTTAAGACACATGGTAAGACTCCTTATGAACTGTGGCACAAAAGGAGACCATTCACTAGTTTTCTTAAAACATTTGGATGTCCTTGCACCATCTTGAATACCAAAGATCAAATAACCAAGTTTGCTGAGAAATCAGATGATGGACACTTTGTTGGGTACTCTTCTCAAGCTAAGGCTTATAGAGTATACAATCTTAGAACTAGAATCATTGAGGAGTCAGCCAATATGACTTTCAATGAACACACACCCTGTGTAAAAGGTTCTGGTCCGGATTGGCTGTTTGATCTTGACTTAGTTACCAACTGTTTTAACAAATCTTATGAGAATGTTTCAGGATCTACAGATAATAGGTCAACAGAAGATCCTAATCCAAGATTTGAGCTGAGAAGACCAAACAAGAAGACAACTTCAGCTCTAGTGGTGACTAACCCTGCAATTGAAGCTCCCATCAGCACTAGCATGACAAATACTACTGATTCAAATGAATTGCCTTCAAATTCTAGCTTAGAGGCTCAGAATTCAGGAGAAGGAACTTTAAATGCAGGAAGAGGAATTGGAGGTGGTGATAGTGACCAAGAATTTCTTGATGTTGAAAACCACTCCATTGAAGACAACATGAATGATGTAACACACTTATTAGATCAAGTTTCTCTTGATAAGTGTGCTGATGTGGTTGGGGACTCTTCTTTGCCAGATCAAAATTTCTCTAATTTAGATCTGTCCAACCAACTTGCTGTGATTCCTCAACTTAAGATCCACAAGTCTCATCCCACCACCAACATCATTGGAAATGTTGTCTCAGGGGTGAGAACAAGAGGACAAACTCATGACAGCCATGTTTGTCTACATTCTTCTTTCTTATCCTAATTTGAGCCTAAGAAGTTGATGAGGCTTTGAAGGATGGAAGCTAGATTGAAGCAATGCAAGAAGAGTTGCTTCAAATCAAAAGACAGAAGGGTTGGAACTTGTTCCCTCTTCCTCAAGGGAAGTCTGTCATAGGTACCAAATGGGTATTCAGGAACAAGAAAGATGATAGAGGGATCATCATCAAGAACAAGGCTAGACTGGTTGTCCAAGGATACACTCAAGAAGAAGGGATTGATTACACTGATGTCTTTGCTCCAGTTGCAAGACTTGAAGCTGTAAGAATATTTCTGGCTTATGCTGCATCCAAGGATTTCAAGGTCAACCAGCTTGATGTGAAGTGTGCCTTTCTCTATGGGGTGATTGATAAAGAAGTTTATATTAAACAACCACCTGGCTTTGCAGACCCAGATCATCCTGATTATGTCTGCAAGCTTGATAAAGCCCTTTATGGACTGCATCAAGCTCCAAGAAAGTGGTATGAGACACTATCAACATACCTCTGTCAACATGGATACAAAAGAGGCACTATTGATGGGACTCTCTTCATTAAAGAAACAGGAAATGACACATTGCTAGTTCAGATATATGTAGATGACATCATCTTTGGTTCAACTAATCCAAAGCTCTATAAAGACTTTGAGATGCTGATGAAAATAGATTTGAAATGAGTGCCATAGGGGAACTCAATTTCTTTCTAGGAATTCAAGTGAAGCAGGTTGAAATGGCATCTTCATAGTCAGTCAAAGTATGTCAGGACATACTTACAAGATTCAAGATGACTGACTGTAAGGTTGCAAAGACACCCATAGCCAGAACCACTCCCTTGGTCCTGATCTTGAGGGGGAGTGTGTTGATGAACATCTCTACAGGGCTATGATTGGGTCACTTATGTGTCTTACTTCTAGCAGGCCTGATATCATGTTTGCCACATGCATATGTGCAAGATATCAAGCCAACCCCAAGATGTCACACCTAATCACTGTCAAAAGGATTCTTAGATATCTCAAAGGTGCTCCAAATCTAGGCCTTTGGTATCCAAAGAATTCAGACTATAATCTGTATGCTTATACAGATAGTGATTATGGTGGCTGCAACATAACTACAAAGTCCACATCTGGGGGGTGTCAGTTCCTGGTTGGAAGGATAGTCTCTTGGCAATGCAAGAAGCAATCCTGTGTGTCTACATCAACTGCTGAAGCTGAATACATTGCTGCTGCCAGCTGTTATGCTCAAGTGCTTTGGATTTAGAATCAGATGCTAGACTATGGGTTCAATTTCAAAGAGACTCCCATCCACATAGACAACAACAGTGCCATCTCTATTACAGAGAATCCTGTGCAGCACTCAAGGACCAAACACATCAACATCAGTATCATCTGATTAGAGATAATTTTGAAAAGGGGTTGATAAACCTAATCAAAGTCAACACAAATGAACAATATGCTGATCTGTTCACAAAAGCTTTTGATGAACAGAGATTTAAATATCTTGTATTAGCTATTGGGATGATTAACTTTGAATAGATTTTTCTTAATAACCTAATCAATATTATTTCTTAAAACTGTGTGTCCTAGTTTGTCTATTAGATCACTTCATAAGCCCAGTTCCATTTGGAAAAAAATGAACTTTTAAAATGATATCTCTTAGAATGATGAAAATTTACCTTCGGAAGAAGCAAAAGTTGCATTCGGAAGAAAATTTATGTCTTTAAATCGTTTAAACAGCTTATCTAAGATTTACCTTCGGAAGAAATTCTTGAAGTATCTTCCGAAGCTTAAATTTTGGTATAAGTACTTAAATGTATTTTAGAAACAAATTCCTTCCGAAAGCAATTTAGTCTCGGAAGACTCATTTATTTCTTCCGAAACCAAAATTTTCAAAACTCTTTGAAATATCTTCCGAAGCAAAATTGCCTTCGGAAGCTTTGATTGCAAAGCTTCCGAAACCAAAATTGCCTTCGAAAGCTTTTACTACTTCCAAGAAAACTAACTTTTTGGGCGCCTTTTTCAGAAGTAGGACCCACTTGCGGATTTCAAAGTTTATCTTTTTGTCATAATTTTGTCTCAAATCCAGAGTATATCTTTCCAAACGGTTCTATTTCATCTCTCTACTCTCATTGTTCCTTAACCTAAAATTACCCCAATTTCATCTTCTTCTTCCTTCATTCACTACAAACTCCTTCAAATGGCCAATCTTGATCGTCGTAACGACCCGGATTTCACCATGCACCTACACAGGCAGCATAATCAAGTTGCCTATTAAACTCTGAGAAGGATCCAAGCCTCTCAGATGTTTGTAGGTATCTTTCTTTGTCTCACTACTTCACCTCCCTTACAATTGATCCTCCTCTCTATGAGGATCAGTTACTTGAGTTCTGGCGGACCTGTCAAGAGGTCACCATGGAAGGGGAGAAGGCACTGTCTTCCATAGTGCAGGGGAGGACGGTTTTCATCACTCCAGCTATTATAACACCCATTTGCAGCTGGATGATGAAGCAGGTAAGCTGTCCTTTCCAAAAGCTGTTGTCAACCAATCCTTTGAGAAATGGGATATGAAGGTGACTTTTCAGTCAAACCTTCAGAAAGGGGAAGGTCTCATTCCAATAGAAATACCTCCTCCATGTCGTCATCCACAGCTTATCCAACAAACATGGAGGATGGGACCAAATTCCAGAAGACCTCTCCTTCATTGTCCATGGGATGGTTCAAGGGGTCAAATTCAGGTACTCTCGTTTGTATTTACAAATTTACTAGCAAATTTGGATTCCTTAGAATATTAGATGTTCCCCCGGTATGTTCAACACATTCTCAACTGTGAATTGGGACCACAGTTGAGGGGAATAGGTAATGTTCTTAAACTTGCACACATGAGGCCCGGCATTTTCAAGATATTGAAAAAGCCAACTGTTGGGTTCTCAAGGGTAGAAACAACCCTTGTCCTGAAAATGTTTGAGCTCATTGCTCAGGTGACATCCTAGCTGCACCATCTAGTGATGAACCAACACCCTCCACCTCTCAACCACCATCAAGGCCAACAATTACCCTCACCTACACTAGAAAGTCCTAACGAACCCCTGCACTTGCTATTAAGCATGTGCAGGCCCCCATATCACAACCTACATAAGAGGAAGTGGACACTCGAGCTCCCACTTCCCCTGAGGAGCAAACCACTCCCATTCTTCAAAAGATCAGTGCTGAGGTTCCTCATGCTCAGCCTGATGAGCTCACAACTCCACAAACAGCTTTAAGCCATCACTCTGAGTCTCAACACTCTAGTGATCAACCTTCAGGGGAAAGCTACCATCCCTAGCCTCTTGATCTTAACCAACCCATTCCTAGCTTTGACTTCTATTCTGATGAAGATTTGGGTTTCAGTGAGTACCATGACTCTCCCCTCTCTACCCACACTCTAAGGGAGATGAGTACTCCTGCTTCACCCATGTCTAGCCCATATCAGACACCCCAAACTGAGGTGGATCTTCCTGTGATTGTCTAGGAGACCCATGTGGAAGAGGCTCTCATTGTTGCCAGTGATTACATCTTTAAGACCACAACCACGGCAACGCCTCTTGACATTGTCATGGGGCAGGGGAAATCCAACAGCCAAGAACCCCATGCTGGTGGTGAGGGAGCGAACCTCGGTTCACTTCCTTCATCCCCCAATGATTCTTCAACTGAAGATGAGGGGAGTCTGAAACTCAGGGTGTACCAACTAGAAGACATCTGCACCCAACTGGTTTCAAAGATAGCTCACCTTAAATCACAGGTGACTATCTTGCAAAAGAGGGTCCATGACCAGGAAATTGAGATCACCGATCTCAAGGGCCAGTTAGCTGAGAGACCCATAGGACAAACTCATCTAGGTCCATAAGAACCTGTGGATGTTATGGATCACTTCCTCAGCTCACCTATGCATGAGGGTGATGCTACCAAAAAGGGGGAGGAAGTCCTGACAGCCACAGAACCTGGGAGTTCTTCCTTGAGTATGGACATACAGGACTCACCATCCTATCTTGCAGTTGTCCATGTTCAGCAACCTCCTCAAGACAGAAATCTCAACTTGCAAATTCACCATCTGTTTGAGGAAGTGATACCAAGGCCAATATCTGCCCCTTCTGAGAACCCAATCAGGGGTTGGGGGTATGACATTGATAGGAAAGCTCTTGTACTCTCTAGAGTTCAGGGTCAACTAGAAATCTTAAACATTTCAAACCTGAGTTTCTATGAGGGTATAAATCAGGTAGATCTGGCACTTGTCAACCTAAGAAATAACAGACAAGCTGTCAGACTAGCCAATCAAATTCAAGAATGGGTGCTGGCAGAATTCAAAAGGAGAACAGCATCATATAGACAGAGGCTAGCAGTTGAAGCCTTTGGTCAACTGGATATTGAGGTAGACTCCAAGATTAGCTTCGAAGGGAATGCCATGACTGAAGGCCCAGAGGCTGAGACTGTGAACCTTGAGACAAGATCTCCTCCAGTACCCCATACCCTCAGTGAGGCACCAGCTGGTGATGGTGATTCACAACCTCTCTCTAGCCAGAGCTTGACTGCTGAATCAAGCAATGAAGGCCAAAGCTCTCCTCAGGCTGAGTCATCAAGATCTGCAATTGACAAAGGCAAAAGGAAGATGACTCCTGAAGAGATTAAAGAAGAAAAGAGAGAGAGGAAGAGGAAGCTGAGGGGAGAGAGTTCAAGTGGTTCCCCAGGATTCATGCAAGCTGCAATTCTGGTTGCCCCTGTACCAAACACTCAAGAAGATAAATTAAAGGCAGTCAGGCTCAACTATCTAGGGACTAGGAACTTCAACATAGATGAACTCATCTCTCTCCCCTTAGAGGAGTTAAATGAACTGGCAGACATTGAATTTTCAAAGGAGAGGAAGGAAGCAAAGGATGCAGCCTTGACCCTCAAACACAAGGAAGAAATAAGGAGAAAAAGTCTTTACAAGAACATTCCTGTCCTCTCCCCAGTTCAAGAAAGTCCTGAGTCAGAGACTGTGGCTGCTGAACAACCTCAGGTAGTTGATAAAGAAGAAAGATTAAAAATGATCAACTACCTGAGTGCCATAGGTCTCTATCAGGCACCTGCACTCCTTCCCTTGCCTTATGATTATATATAATTTGAATACAATAAGCAGCTGGAAGAGCAAGCCAAAAAAGAAAGGCAAGCTGCAAGGAAGAGGCAAAGGGAAGAAGCTACAAAATCAAGAGCCATCATCTAGAAAAGTCAGAAAAAGTCTGCAAATAGGCAGAGGATGATGAGCTTCTTGAAGCTGTATGGGTTCTCTGGAAGGAGGCTTGGTCCCATGTCTCCATCCACAATGGATGAGCACATAAGGGTGATCAAGCAGAAGATAAAAAGGGGAGAGCTTGTGGACCTTCATTCATCATCAAGTAAAGCTCAACCTGAAGTTGAGGTGAAGGTTGAACCTATAGAGACAACACCACCTATACCTAAAGCTGCACAACAGCCAATTTCATCTTCTAACCCACCGCAGGGTTCTCCTCCCTCTCTTTCTAAAACTGGGAGAGAGGAGATCCCAACTGAGAGGGAATCCACTAAAGAATCTGGTACTAAAGACCAACCCTCTCAGTTAAAATCATCAGGGAGGAAAAAGAGGATGGTCAGAAGAAGATCATCAACTAAGAAGAAAAGAAAAAAGGCATCCACCTTCCAACCTCAGGATAAGTCAGAATATCCTGAGGAAGTGCATGAAGAGGACTCTCAACCAACTCCTATCATAGTAGAGCCTCTCTCTGTTGGAAGACAAATTCTATCCTGGACATTTGCTGAAGATCCAGACAGATGGTATGTCACTAGAGATCAGGGAGAACAACATGTCTACTTCATAAGTGACATGCTTGAACTCCCTCTGCATGATCTCTATGACATGAGAAGGTACTTCATGAGTCTAAAGAATCCAGATCTACTGATGAAGAAAGGAATTCTGAAGATCCTCATGTGGACTATCCCAGTTTGAAGAACCTCTCTGTTTTGGTAGCATCAGCCTAGGGGGAGTTTGTAGGAACCTCTGAAGTTAAGAGGCTGATGCAACCAAAGGATACCAAAATAACCAAGTCTTCCAACATGCACTTTGGAACAAAGAAGAACCGGCATCAGAAGTTTTACACACTCAAGAGAAATTCTAAGTGTAAAATCTTCCGAAGCCGAAGTTCAGAAGAAACTGCTGAGGAAGCTTTACACTTAACTTAGAAAATACTCTAAGTGTAAAGTCTTCCGAAGCCAAAGACTCAACTCTTCCGAAGGTAAAAGATGAAGTCTTCCGAAGCTCTCAAGACAAAGTCTTTCGAAGCTGTTTAAAGACAAGACTGATTTTCTTCTGAAGAGAGAGAGAAAAGATACCTTTTCTATCAATTTTATCATAAAGTAACTTTCTGTCCGCTGCATGCTCTGGTGGTTCACCAACTATCATCATTTGGTGAAACTTCCATGCTTTATGATAAAGTAGATAAGGTCTGTGTCTGCAAGTTTCTGTTTTTGTTCCTTTTTGGCTTTTTGTAATAGGAAAGTCAGTGAGCTATGGCATGTCATAGTCACTAGTCAAAAGGCAATCTGTCTTTTGACTTTAGGCTAATCTTGTTGTCTAGATTAGTCACTTCCAACTGTCTTTTTGTATATTGACGGTTGTAGGATGTAGTATAAGTAGTCTCCGGATCTTGTATTCAAATATACTTGTACAATACTTGTAATAGAACTAGAGAAGCAATATACAACTTCCTTGAAAACTTTATCTTGTGTTCTTGTTCTTGTTTTACTTGTGCCTGTCTTGTATCTTCAATAAAAGTTCATAGTTCCTTATTTGAATTGTTAAGTGATCTTAAGATCCTCCTAAGTGTGTTAACTAAGTGCAAGCTTAAGTACCCTTTAACTGTCCTGTATATTCTTTGGCGCACAAGTTTTAGTGTAGTGGTGTAGTTAATTATGCATCATTTATCTCTGTCAAAGCTATGGAACCTTCTGTACAACCAACGTTTCAATCATGATTACTTATCAACGACAAATGAGATTTCAATGATAGTAATTTATGCTATTTATTTGACCGATAACACTCTCAACTGTTACTTTTATTATTTCAAATAGTCGCAGTGACATAATTGTCAAATTTTTACGCTCAACTCGTATTTATTTTAGGCTCAATTTAACTTGTATGTTTATTCATTTCATTAATAATCATTATAATAAATAAAATAGAGTGCAAATCAAACATACATATTTGATAATTATGTTATTAAAACTGTTGTTGGTAATAAAATTAAAATCTAAAAGTATTACCAGTTAAATTAATAGTACGAATTATTATCGTTAAATGAGTAATAATTTATATTATTAAAATCCCATTTGTATAACTTCTTAGGTTGGGTTGTTGGGTCTAGTCGGCTAGTAGTAGAGGGTGTGCTTAGGTTTAAAGATTTTGAGTTTTACTCCCACAAAAGCAAAAGAAATTCATCGTCAAATCAGTTTGTTAGATGATATCAAAATTAATTTATAGTTTTAAAATATTTAATTTACTTACGTTTCTTAGTGAATGTTCAAAACAGTTACATTGGTTAGCCCCTTTTTTTGGGCGGATGAAAGAAGGTAAGTTACATAAGTGAAGGCTCGCGAAATAGACAACCATCAAGAATCGACAAGCCTTTAGTTGTATGAGTTGTACGTTTTCTATTTCATACTTGACTTTGATGAAAAAAAAAAGCATTCTGGGAACCAGAATAAAAAGGCCTTCCTCTTCATTGAATCATTGTAGGAGGCTTGTTTGCATGAGAGAAGAAGCAACTTCAACGATGCAATCGGACCTGTGAGAGAGACTAATCCTACTTGCCCTAGAGATGAGTTAATAGCTTTAAAGACTTACATGAAGTAGCCCTTTGGGTGAATAGCAACATTCCTCGCAAGGAATGACCCCTTAAAGTCTAACAAACATTCTTGGTCAATAGAGGACTCAGTTCATTTAGTAGCAAAGATTTCGGGATGACTTATGCTATTGTTTATGTGTTGATAGAAACTATAAAGCAAAACAAAGAGGAGTATTCTTTGAGGGAAAAAGAGTTCGATTTTTTCTATTTAAATTACGAACACTTCAATTTATGTGTACGGGAGTCTTTAAAATTAAATTTCTTAAACTGTAAAATTATTTGTGATAGTTATGTCTCTTACAAAAAATAATTTCACAACAGGAAAAGAAATAACAACCATATTTAAACCATAGAAGCAGATAAATAAGAATTCGACATAACAAGTTTCTTAGAGTGTAAATGAACCGATTCAGTTCAAAACTAATTAATCTTAAAGATTGAACATGTCTCGTTTCTTACTTATTAAGTATTTAGTTCATTTACACAAGTGTATTAAATTATATAATTTTTGTTATTTTTATATGTAATATCATATACTATATAATTATTATACACATAAAATAAATATTAAATATATTTATTTAGACTATAGGATGATCTAGGTTTGCGTGCAATGCGGTGGTAGTAAGGAGGGGAAGGGGTCAATTAACCACGCATAATTCTTTTTTTTATATTTAACGTGTATATGAAAAACTGTACGACCAATTTTTCCATCAACCAAATTTTGATAATAAAAAAAAGGCATGCATCAATATTTTAATATTTGTTACACTTTGTAGCTTTTAAAGACTTTGTATTTTGATCTTTTCTTATGGAGTAAATTACCATTTGTATTCCTGACGTTTTTTTTCATTTTAACCTTTTACATCCTTATAGTTTTAAAGCCTCGATTTGTCCCCTAATGTTTTATTTTTGTCTCCATTTGAGTCATAACACTAACGCCGTTAGATTTAACCGTTACTTTTCTGTATATTGAAAAAAATATTCTTAATCACCACTTTATTAAAACCCACCACCACATTTGATGTGACTAATATTATCATCATCATCAACCTTACCTCCACCCACCATCTCTTTCTTATCTCTCTCTATCTTTCTCGGTAGTCCACATCCACCGCCACTACCACCACCAGATCACAACCACCACCACCGTCACTCGCCACTGACCACCATCATCTCCTTCGCTCATTCTCCACTCTATCTCTTTAGCGGTCTTCCTCCTCCAGCGCCGCCGCCACCACCACCATACCACTACACACCACCACGCATCGTCGCTCACCATGTAACCACCACCTACTGTCATCGTCTGTCTCTCTCTCTCTCTCTCTCTCTCCGCCACCACCACCATACCACTACCACCACCACGCATCGTCGCTCACCATGTAACCACCACCCTCCATCATCGTGTCTCTCTCTCTCTTTCCCATCTCCTCTCTCTCGTAGATCTAGAGAAAAGGGGTTGAGATGGTGGTGGTGTTTGAAGAAACACATGAAACCGCCCATCACCACCACTGTCACACTCTCTCTCTTACTCCTATTCTCTCCTCTCCTCTCATATCTCTCGCATCTAAAGAACAAGGGCTGAGATGGCGGTGGTGGTTGGAGGTGGTGGTTGGTGGTGTCGAATTGGTGGTGGGTTGTGATTCTGGTTGTATGATGATGGTGCTTTGGTGGGTTGTGATTAACAATGGGGTAAGGTTTGGTGGCTCGTGGGGATGGTTGGTGATGATGGTCGGGCTGGTGGGTGTAGTTGGTAGTGGTGTGATGGTTCGAATGATGATGATGAATGATGGTAAGATGATTGTAAACGGGAATAGATGGAATTATGAAAATAATAAATAATAGGATTAATAAAAATGATAAAAATATCCTTAGAAAATACAAATAATCTGGGGCTTGTTAACAGACTGGACTAACACCGTTAGTCATCTAAATTCAAATAGTTACATAATAAAAACATTAGTGATGCAAATGGTTAAAAATATAAATGTCAAGTATGCAAATCGAGGATTTGAAACTATAGGGATGCAAACGGCTAAAATGGACAACCGTCAAAGATGCAAATGGTAATTTACTTTTTCTTATAATAAATGTATCATATATGCATGCTAAAGTTATGCAATCTATTAACATTATATTTTCTTAACTAGGCTAAAGACCCGTGTTACACACGGGTTTAATCAAAATATATTGTTACTGTTTAAAAAGCTTCGTAAGTTATAATGTTTTTTATAACACTTTGTATATCGACTTTTGTGAAAATATTATTAGTAGATGGATTTAGATGTATTCATTCAATTTATCAATAAAATAACTAAAGATCTAAATTGATATACAATGCTTGCTCGTACATAAACAGGTTGCAAGTTGCACTATGCATCAAACAATCTTTGCAGGTACATAATAAGTTTAAAATTGCAAGTATATATTATATGATTTTTTTAACTTGCAGGTAGAATATCAAACAACAGACAAAATAACAATGAAAGTTATGTATCATTAAATAAGTACAATACAACTCAAATAAAGTAAGCATTTAAAACAACAGTTTGCTCATATAATTAAACCATCTAAAGTAATATATAACTAAAAGAACGATAACTTGACACTTGTACATAACTAAACAATTACAATACTAATTAGATAAAGTAAGCATTAAAACAACCTGTTGTATATGAGTAAGTGGAAAGTCAAAGAATGTGCTTTATTGATATTCATAGTAAGGTAAAATGATACAAACACAATAAAAAACCACAATAATTTAAACTAAATATTACATCATAGTATACAGATACAAACAATGAGTTAAGAAGAGTATAAAATTTGACTCTTTAGTTAATCTGCATAACATTTCATACATGGCTGATTAAAAGGTTATGTGAACTGTATAGATAGTTGTACTTAATGTTATAAATATATATATATATATATATATATATATATATATATATATAATACTAAAAGAGTAATTTAGGGGGACACTTGGCACATTTCTAGGCCTCCTAAGTTTATTTTTCCCGCCCCTCTCTCCTCTTAAATAATTACCTAAATTAAGAAATATTAAATAATTTTAATTCGTTTTTAGATTATTTTTTTAATAAATTAAGAAAGATGTCTTTTTATTAATGTTATTTCTAGAAAACAATTTTTTATACAATTAAAAAAATTTTCTAAAACATCTAACTTTTTTTAAAATATAAAATATTTTAAAATTGGTATTTTAAAAAGTAAATTTTTTATAAACTAAAAATAATTAAAATTAGGAGTTATAATAAAAAAATTTAAAAATAACATTTTTAATATGGTTTGTTTTGAAAAAGTTGTTTAACTTTTTTTGGAAAGAAAGTTTATAAACAAAAATTTAAAAATTGATATCGTTATTTTATTACTTATAGTTATTACTCATATGTAATTTTAATAATATATTATTTTAGATTATCACTTTATACTTCATAAAATTTTATTAAATTTAATATTTTATTTTTTCAATCCGTATAATACACGGGTTTACTAAAGTTAGTATTAAATAAATAATAATCAACAACTAATCAGAGATATTATGAACATTTACAGCCCAATCCAACCCGATTCAATACTATATATCTATATTTGATTACACGGTCAAAATAATTTGAAATTGATCTAATTATTGCACGCAGTGTATATTATTCAAATCTTAATTTTTTCATACTAATATCCTCACACCTACTCAATATCTAGCTCACGATTTGATCCGTCAAAAGTATTGCTTTTAAGTCTAAAAAAGACAGATTTCTTTGACTGTGTATTTCGCTATGATAATAAACAAAAGTTAAGGTCAATCTCTCTCTAGTGTCGGTTTATACTTGAAAGAATCTATTTTTACGCATGATCAGCTTTATGGCATCTTGTCACAAGTTAAGAGTAAAGATGGATTGAGGCTTTTAGCTTTAGATAATGAGTACAAACCTACTAATATTACTACAAATGTAGTTTACAAGGATATTATTGCTCATTTGTGACCTTATAATCAAAAGTTGTTATGTATTATTTAATATATAACACACTTGATTTTATTTTTATTTTTATGTTATTTAATAATTAACTCACACTTTCATATAATACACGAGTAACTAAAGCTAGTATATGTATATATGAACTAATCTCATGCATAATTAAAATTGACCAGCATATAGTCAACCTATAGGTATATGGTCAACAGATGGGTTAATTAAAATAATAAAAATATTATTAGCAGGTGGATTTAGAAACAAAATTATTATAAACAACAATGTATTGATTCAATTAAACAACAAAGTAACTAAAAATCTAAATTGATATGCAATACTTGCTGGTACATAAACAGATTGCGGGTTGTAGTATGAATCTTTGCAGGTACATAATAAGTTTAAACTTGCAGGTATATATGTTATGATTTTTTCAACTTGCAGGTAGAATATCAAACAAAAGTCAAAGTAGCAATAAAAGTTGTATATCATTAAACAATTACAATACAACTCAAATAAAGTAAGCATATAAAACAATAATTTGCTCATATGATTGAACCATCTTAAGTAATATATAGCTAAAGGAACGATAACTTGACACTTGCACATAAATAAACAATTACAATATAACTTAGATAAAGTAAGTATCTAAAACACCCTATTGTATATGGCTAAGTGGAAAGTCAAAAAATGTGCTTCATTAATGTTTATAGTACGGCAAAATGATACAAACACAACAAAAAATCACAATAATTTAAACTAAATGTTACGTTTTAGTAAGGTAAAATGATACAAACACAACAAAAAACCACAATAATTTAATGTAAATGTTAGGGAACATATAAGATAACTTTTTAACCCCAACAAGAGTAAACAAATGACACTAATCATTTAATTCTTTTAAAGCTTAATATTACATAATCAAAGATTAAGTGATGAACAAAACAACATCTTATAATTGTTTCAAGATATAGAGTTTCAAAACATATTAAATAGATTATTTAGAAAGCTAAGATAAAGTTTCAAAGCAAATTCATCATCATTTGCCCAACTACAGATACATCAAAACAATTTGCGCATATCAAAAGAATTCCAATCAAACATAATATAATATGGCAGTATACATAAAAAGAAATAAAGAAGTTTAAAAATCAAAAGCATGTAATAACTCTTCAAAGATTGATTGTCGAGGTAGATCACCTTCAAATTAAAAAAATAAAAGAAAAATAATATCCATCCAAAATTACAATCACAGATGATGAAAAGCTCAAATATAACAAAAAAATAAAGACATTTTCTAGAAGAAAACTTGAAGAAACCAAAGCCAAAATGATAACGTTGATGCAGTCTGTCGAAGGCGCTATCATCAGAATTTATAAAGACAAATCGCGAGTGTTTCAAACAGATACCATTTTTTAAAGTTTTTTAAGCATGATTTTTTAAACAAAGTAAATTATTTTTAAGAAACAAGATGTTTAAGAAACTGTTAAAAATAATTTCATAAACCAAAGTTTAAAATTGATATTATTATTGTTTTACTTGAAATATTTACATATTTAATTTAATCATATTTTATATGAAAATATTGTTTTATATTTTCTAAATTTTTATACAAACTATTTGATATTTTATTTATTCAGTCTGTTTGTTACAAAATCGGTATGATTTCATTTCTAAAGAAAGATACCCATGAATTCCTTCGAATTGGAGAGGAATCAATAAAGAAATCCTGTAATTTTTGTCATATTCGAATATAAACCGAGCATTTAATGGATTTGAAGGTGATCTGCAGTTTTTGTAGATTATTTGAAAAAATAAAAAAATCATCAGGTTTGATTTATTTCCAAAAAAAGATACACTTTAATTTAGGGTTAAATTTTTAAATTTTTCCCAAATGTTTGTAAATGAATCTAGACTAACATTGAGAACATATACATATTTAGGCGGAAATTAAAAAAATAGAGCTTTAAGAGAATGCCACGTGTCACTAAAGTTATTGTTTTATTAATAAGTACAGATAGACTAATATGGAAGGTAACTTTTAGCTTCCACCGGCTTAATTCACTTGAAATAAACCACCATACATAAATAGGTTAAAGTTACCAATTTTATGGAGTAGACATGTATCAAGATATTTTATCATTATGACGTTAAACTATCCGACCACTAGATGCGTAAAAAAATAGATATTATTAATAACTAAGAGTATTCATAGTAGCTTTTTTATTCTCATACACCATAATTAACAAAAATCATCATTCTTTAAAAATTAAATTTTATTTTCTAAAATTCTTCCATATAAGCTTCCTCATACATATCCTTATTTCAACTAGATAATACTTAATTATTATTTTTGTTATAATTTTTTTTACTCACAATCACTCATAAAATTAAAATATAAAATAATATACATGAAAAATGAATAACAACCCTTAAATATGAGGGATGTTTAAGGTTTTCTGTAAAAATATAAGAGATAGAGATAGTGATGGAAGGCATGTGTGAGTAAAATTATTTTTTTAATGTTTTTTTATAATTTAAAGATAAAATTAATATAAAGAAGCTAATGTGCATATTCTATGTTCCATCCCTTTTTTAAATAGTCGCACGCGGGCAACGGGTTGTCGTGTTAATCTATGTTCCATTCATTTTTTAAATTGTTGCATGTAATAATTTGACCGTATGTAATAATTTGACCGTAGTATTTATGTTGACAATAGATCCGCATTTATAAACCATTTGAGCTTCACCTGCTGTTTGATTAATTTCCTGCTGGCAACTAACTAAATCTATCTCTTTAAATACGCTTAATTATTAATAATAACCCAAGTGTCAACAATATATATTATAAATAGACATAGTTATGTTCCATTGTTCCCCATCTTTATTTTACCAGTTTATTAAACGTAGAGAGCAAATATGGTGCAACATCAACAGAAACCCACATTAGAGATTACTGATGAACAACATGACATGCTGTTTGGTGATGTAATTGTTGACTACTCGGGTGCACCAGAGAGTGATACGAGTGTTGATACCAAACTCGCGTGGCTGCGATCACAAATTATAGGTGAGTTTGCAGAGATTGAGACTCCGTTTGGGAGACGAAAGCTTAGTTATGCAGATCATACAGCCTCCGGGCGCTGTCTTCGTTACATTGAAGACTACATCATACAAAATCTTCTTCCCTTTTACGGTACTATATCGATCGTCCTTTCTTTTGTTTGCATTTTGTTTTACATAATTAGTTTCATTCAAGATTTTTTTGTTTGTTTGTTTCAAGTCTTATATAAATTTG
Source organism: Flaveria sonorensis (assembly GCA_025506505.1). Lineage (NCBI taxonomy): Eukaryota > Viridiplantae > Streptophyta > Magnoliopsida > Asterales > Asteraceae > Flaveria > Flaveria sonorensis. The sequence goes on along the minus strand of CM046439.1, from coordinate 3,661,243 downwards.
GGTTCCAAAAGCCTCAATCCAAGTGTTGTATTTAAGTAGACATCACTTTATCAACATGAAATTGTTCGGTGAATTGAATATTATATAGTAATTTCCAACTTCATGTGCTATATACTCAAACAAGAACAATAGAACATTAAATATTAGATAACAAATAATCACTCTATCAATTGTGACCATAGATTCTTTCCTCTTGTCTACTATCGGGATTTAATTATAACGAGGCGGGAAAGAAGAATCGAACACTCGCCACTTCACCGGAAAGACAGACAGATGCATTATTAGCAGACCAAATCATATGAAATAACAAATTAAAAGTAAAGCATATCTATATCTATATATAATATATATAATAATAAAAAAGTAACTTATGAGGACATTTGATATATTTCTAGGCCCCCTAAATTTATTTTTCTCGTCTCTCTCCTCTTAAATAATTACCTAAATTAAGAAATATTAAATAATTTTAATTCTTTTTTAATTATTTTTTTAATAAATTAAGAAAGATGTCTTTTTATTAATGTTATTTCTAGAAAATAATTTTTTATACAATTAATATTTTTTTCTAAAACATCTAACTTTTTTAAAATATAAAATATTTTAAAATTGATATTTTTAAAAAGTAAATTTTTATATAAATTAAAAATAATTAAAATTAGGAGTTATAATAAAAAATTAAAAATAACATTTTTAATACGGTTTGTTTTGAAAAAAATATTTAACTTTTTTTGGAAAGAAAGTTTAAAAACAAAAGTTAAAAAATTGATATCTTTATTTTATTACTCATAGTTATTACGCATATGTAATTTTAATCATATCTTATTTTAAATTATCATTTTATACTTCATAAAATTTTATTATATTTAATATTTTATTTTTTTAACCTGTATAATACACAAGTTTACTAAAGTTAGTATTAAATAAATAATAATCAACAACTAATCAGAGATATTATGAACATTTATACCCCGATCCAACCCGATTCAATACTATATCTCTATATTTGATTAAATAGTCAAAATAATTCGGTTTGATCTAATTATTGCACATAACTTTTCGGTGTATATTATTCAAATATTAATTTCTTCATATTATTATCCTCACATCCACTTAATATCTAACTCACGATTTGACCCGTCAAAAGTATTCCTTTTAAGTCTAAAAGAAGACAGTTTTCTTTAACTGTATATTTCGCTATGACAATAAACAAAAGATAAAGTCAATCTCTGTCAAGTGTCGGTTTATACTTGAAAGAGCCTATTTTTACGCTTGATCCGCTTTGTGGCATCTTGTCACAAGTTAAGAGTAAAGATGGATTGAAGCTTTTAGGTTTAGATAATGAGTGTAAACCTATTAATGTTACTACAAATGTAGTTTACAATGATGTTTTTGCTCATGTGTGACCTTATAATCAAAAGTTGTTATGTCTTATTTAATATTTAACACACTTGATTTTATTTTTATTTTTATGTTATTTAATAATTAATTTTTCACAATTCCGTGTAATACACGGGTAACTAAAGCTAATAACAAACTATATATTAAGTTGGTACGCAAACACTATTCATCATAGTTTATAAATCATATAGATTTAATTGTTTTGTGGTTTTTTCATTTAACCATGTGTGTGGGTGTGTGTATATATATCTCAAAAGAAAAATAGAAAATGTATTATATTTTTATCTTATTCTCCTTCAGTTAAAACGTAACAATAATTAAGTGGGTAGTTGCATTTGAGGAAAAAATAAATTAAGTGGGTAGTTATATTTTAATAATCACATTTTATGTTCATATATAATTTCGGCTATAGTTCTATCATATCTTGGACCCTTAAAGTGTAACTCGTTATACAAATATTTACAGATAATTAATGCATTAAAAGTAACTCAAATCAAATGTAAGTTGTTTGAAAATTTATATGAATTTAAATGTACTTGTATGACTTTTAGAGATTCACAGTAGATTTCTTATTTTTTATGTGAGTGTGTGTCCTATATTACGGGGATGGTTGTTAGTGGTTGTGAGTGATACAGAGAGAAAATTTATGGGGATTGTACCGTGATTTCCTATATTTGAAGAAGCACGGTACAACCCTCATAATTTTTTTAATAAGTGGTTGTGAGTGGAGAAAAGATAATGATAAAAATATTAAAAGTATTATTTAATTGAAAGAGTGAGTAAAAAAATAGTGTTTGTAGTGTAAATATGAGGATGGAGATAGGAAAGCTAGTGTGAATGCTTTTAGCCCGTATTTGTCACAGTTTTAAAGATTGACCATTAATACATAAAAATAAGTGTAATATATGAACGAAAAAGTTGAATTTGCTGTTAAGTTGCATATCAATTGGTTTAGGTTCACGTTGAAAATAAACTGATCATGAACACATATTGATGTTGAAACATAATTTTCAGGTAACACTCACACATGTGACAGTTATGTCGGGCATCGGACCACGAAAATGGTCAAGCAGGCAACTGAGTTCGTGAAGAAATGCTTAGGCGGAACCCGACATGACGCGCTCCTCTTCTGCGGATCAGGCACGACCGCGGCTATAAAACGACTTCAAGAAGTCTTGGGAATCGCGATCCCTTCCATTTTAAAAGAGAGAGTGTTGAGGTCATGTGTAGGAAGTGAAGAACGATGGGTGGTGTTTGTTGGTCCTTACGAACACCACTCCAACCTCCTCTCGTGGAGGCAAAGCCTAGCACAAGTAATAGAGATCGGCTTAGACCAACAGGGAATGATTGATATGGATGATTTGAAGCAGCATTTGGAGTTTTATCGAGTCACACGCCGCCCAATGCTCGGTTCTTTCTCTGCTTGTAGTAATGTTACTGGACTTTGTTCTGACACTCGTTCTATAGCTCGTTTGCTACACGAGTTTGGAGCCTTTGCATGCTTTGATTTTGCAGCAAGGTACATACTTGGATCTTTTTAATTTATGGCCAAAATGTATGTTTTGACAAAGTAAATTGCCAAAATGTACATGAGTTTTTTCCCCTATAAAATTGAACATATCCATTACAATTTACAAGCCAATAGGATTACGCCACATACCCTCGGGCTTTAGTCACCAAAGCAATCATAGAAAAGTGCAGTTCCTAAGCCACTTAATTTTACCATGACACGTTTGGGACTGATGGCTAGCCGCAATCCGTTTCGGATATGATGGCTACGACTTAACCGTCTTCCTTTGTAGTCTAAGAACATCACATATGTCCTTGGTGACTAAGTAATTTAGCCGTCCAACTCTACCCCCATTGTAGTCATCACAAGCCTAATATCCATAGCTTCCCGAGAATTTGCTGTCAATAAGTATACGCCTCGTATATATATTTTAGTGCATGAACATGATGGTTTTCAGGTGCGTCTAATGGAGGGTTTTCCGGTTAGTCTTCAAGACAATTTTTTTTTGATGCGTCTACCGGAGGCGATTTTGAAACTAATAAATGTTGTTGCATTAATTTGCCAACTATAGGATATTTAAGAGATTTAAAGATGGTGAATGAGATAAATATATGATGGTATTTATAGGTTTAATAGATTACAATTTTTTTTATTTAATATTTGTATATATATATATTAAATATTCATAATGTGATTTTATAAATTATAATTATAATTTAAAATGAAATTAAAATTGAACAATCCTTTTTCTATTATTACTTGGTAATTTTTATTTAATTAATTAAATAAAAGTTGCTATGAAAGTGACTTTTCTTAGCTTGAGTTTCTTAGGCAGTTGTGGACTAGCTAGTCATTGTTGTGATCTAGCATGCTAATACGAGCTGCCACCTTCAGAATATTGGGTTTGATAACTAGGTATTAGCGCACCACCAATCACATGTGCTATGGTACGGTACAAAATCTAGCTAGGTGGGTAATTAGTAGCCATTTTCTCTATAACAGCAGTCGGCTAGCCGTCAGTGCGCACTACATGTGGTGTGACATAAGTGGCTTTAGATGTGGTCCAAATAACCTTTATAGCGATTGGGTTGGCGGCTGGAACCCTACCGTGTTAGCCTTCACGGGGATACATGACGTTTTATGATTGGCTTTTTGGATATGTACAAGCGAACAAAGAGTTGATAGATTTTTCCTTAACTAAAATGTACATTTTGGTGAGCTTCCCTATTGTTATAGATTGTGACAACTTAATCTAATATTGAATGCATGTATTAATTACAGTGGTCCGTACGTGGAGATTGACTTGAGATCAGGTGAAGTTGATGGTTATGATGCCATAACCTTAAGTCCTCACAAGTTTCTCGGGGGGCCTGGGTCACCTGGGATTCTTTTGATGACCAAGGCCTTATACCAACTGAAAAATGCGCCCCCTTCGACATGTGGAGGTGGGACTGTTAACTATGTTAATTACTTCAATGAAGAGGTACAATCGTGCATTCTAGTGACTTGAAATCGATATACATATATAGTTATCAATTAAACCCCTCAAGTTATGTTATACATATATTAAAGTGATGGAATACATTTAACCATTAGCTAAATTTTATAGGACACAATATATGTTAACGACATTGAAGAAAGGGAAGACGCTGGGACGCCACAAGTTATTCAACGAGTAAAAGCAGCTTTAGCCTTTGAGGTTAAAGAATACATCAAATGTGATGTGATTAACAAGATAGAAGCTAGCTACATTGGAAGGGCACTTGAGAGACTTGTCAAACATTCAAACATATGGGTGTTGGGAAATAACAATGTAGAGAGACACTCAATTCTATCCTTCCTCGTATACACAGCTACAAGCTCTAATAAGCGAGACAAGCCTCTTGATGGAACTTTTGTTGCTAAGCTTCTCAATGACCTCTTTGGCATCCAAGCTCGAGGAGGGTGTGCTTGTGCAGGACCATATGGCCATTTTTTGCTTGGTATTGATGAATCACATTCACTTGCAATCAAGTCTGCAGTCAAATTGGTACATCAGAGTATATTCTATATTTTTCCATACCAAATATGAGTGTAGTACATGATATATTAAAATTTTCTGCTTTTGAGGTTCAATAACATTTTGGTCCATCTGCCATCATTCTAATTTGTTCATATGCTTTCCATACTAGAGGCATTATCAACAATTGGTCGGGTGCTAATGTGGGGCTAGTACACCTGGTAGAGGCTTTACATCTTAGAGGGAAGGTCTTGGGTTCACATCCAAATATGTCTAATTAGTTCGGAGTGATTTAGGAGTAGGAGTAAAATATATTTTCCTTCATCTTTACCTTTAAATCTGATTTATGAAAAACTATGGCATGAGTTTGTGACACACACATTTATATTCTCTTTTCTTCTACCTTCATTGATAGGGATATAATGGAGCAAAGATAGGGTGGACAAGAGTAAGCTTTCCTTATTACATGTCTAATGAGGAATATGAATTCATTGTAGCTGCAATTGAATTTATAGCTGTTTATGGACAAAGATTTCTTCCCCTCTACCACTTGAATTGGAACACAGGCAGTTGGACTTTCAAGACTAATAATACTTTGCAGGAGAGTATTCGTAAACATAAAGATTGTAATCTTTGTGCTTCGTTTTGTGGCGGTAGTCGTATACCAAAAGCAATTGCTCAACAAAAGGCAATAGACATGGATGGTGATGACAAGTATGCATTTTATTTGGAGGTTGCAAAGCATATTGGGAATATACTTTCAGAGTTACCATATCATTGTCCACTTCCCAAGTATATCAATTCCAAATATGTCTTCTTTCAAGTGTAGTTTCAAATCCACTAGTTGGGATGTATACACATGCTTAGATATTATTTTGGTTCATATTATTCACATTACATCTATTTAATACTCTTGTGGAGTGTGTTATTTAAGAAAATACTTCATTGATGTAATTTACTAGAGGTGATAATATTATTGGAAGATTCAAATCAAGAATATGACATCATATAATCCGAGTCAACTTCAGAATCTAACTTTTAAGTTGTAAGTTTGAGAATTATAATGAGAAAATAGCATAAAACACAACACGTTTTCTTTTTCTTTTTCTTACAAAAGTCTTTCAACAATTTTTCACAAAAAAAATCAACATTTATTCTTTTTATTTTTTATCACAAAAATCCCTCAACAATCTTTTGCATATTAAAGTCCATTCGTATGTTAATTTAAATAATATTATGGAGCATTATATCTAAAACCACTTGGAACGTACATCCGGTTGTTTTGTAATAGTGAAATTTAAACACCAAAGGCTCGAACTTAATCGCATGCAAAGGGGGGTAGGGGCAATTTCACATGTGATGGTGGGAGGCTCGGGTTTCTTCTCAATTGCATCCATTCAAGTTTTATAATCGGCAAACCTTATTCCTTTTCATGAGTTTTTAAATATTATAACTAGTGGGACTCTGCCCGCGCTACGCGGCGGGTTTAAATCGATTTTGATTTTAGAAGGCTAAGAAACGGTGGCTAATTGTGGCTGCAAACACTCGTTTACAATGTCAAATTAACAAACACATCACCTAAATTTCCATCGTTATCACCTATGAACTGTTAATATTCAACTTACCAAAACACAAAACTAATTACATTTTTTTTTCCTTAGGTTTGAAAATTAACAAACAATATAATTAAAAATTAGCAATGGTTGCAACTCATCTTTTATTGCCCTACTTCCGTAAACGACCCTCTTCTAATTGATGACTATAGGCCTATAAGCCTTATTGGGTCTATTTATAAAGTCATCGCCAAAGTCCTGGCCAATGGACTAAAATCCGTAATTGGTTGTGTTATAAGTGAATCCCAGTTTGCATTTTTAAAAGATAGGTACATTATTGATGGGTCAATGATGACAAATAAAATCCTTGCATGGTTTAAACACACAAAAGGCAAGGCGCGATTCTTTAAAATTGACTTTGCGAAGGCGTTCGATTCAACTAATTGGTCTCACCTAGATAATACGCTAGGCCACATATGATTTCTATTGATGTGGAGAAAGTGGGTGCTTATCATTTGGAAGAACTTCAGTTTAATAAATGGATCCCCTTCGACTAAGGCCATAACAATGGGTGCATTGAGAGGTACATCCCTTCCAAAAGGCCCTTCGATCTCTCACCTATTCTATGCAGGTGATGCCATTTTTTGGGAGAAGCTTCCATACTAGGATTTTGTGAGTTCAATCTTGCGTCAGGTCTTAAGATCAACTTTACTAATAGTAAGTTGTTTGGTGTGGGATTAAGTCCGACATCAGTCTCAGGATTATATCCCTCTCTTCGGTAAGGTCAAGTCCTTACTCAATTCGTAAACGAATTGCGGACTCGGAGGCTAGACAAACCTTGTTCCTTTGCCTCAGTTAGTTGGCTTTCAAGCATGGAGCCCCTTCCTTCGTTTTTGGCTGCAGAAGAAAGCCCCTATTTCAGCGAGCTTTTAATGGCAAAGTAACTACAGGTTACCCGCTAGGAAAGACGATGCCCCGTATTTTCTTTCCCAGCTACAACCAGTATGAGAGAGAGATTAAATCACTTATCATTTCTAGCCGCCAGGGAAGTAGAGCCTTCCCTGGCTACACCTGATATTGCTGCTAGTTCCCCTACCATAAGACGGCTAATCTATAGTTACTTTGCCATTAAAAGCTGGCTAAAACAGGGGCTTCCTTCCGCAGCCATAAACGAAGGAATGGGGCCCCATGCCTTAAAGCCGGCTAAGGGAGGCAAGGAACCAATTCTGTCTAACCTCCAAGTCCGCAATTCATTCAAACGCCGAGAAGGGAAACACGAAGTCTTTTAGTTTAAACGCCCCCTTAACTCTGATCATAACCGTCTTGTCTGTAGTCGCCAAGTTTTGCGGTTCGCATCCGGGCTGGGGGAAAGACTCCCAACTAACACCTTATCGGTCGGAAAATGGTAGCTCTTAAAGCTATAGTTTCTATGATCATTTAAGATATTTCTCGTTTGAATATTTTTATGTACTCTCTCTCTCTCTTCTGTCAGACAAATCCTAAATTGCCAAGTTCATTTGTTTCCCTTCGTTTATCTTGGTGTCCTGGTAGGTTAAAACATGAACTTAATCAAAAATTGATAGAAAAAGTCACAAAGTGATTATCCAAGTGGAAGGAGAAATCAATTTCAATGGACGGGAGAGTCACTTTGGCCAAAGAAGTTCTTGGTACTCGTAAGATGGTAAAAGACTTAATGAATTATTATTGAATATTACAATACAATATATAGAAAATAGAATACAAATCCTAAAACCCTAATGGCCCATGGGCTTATACTAATTACCCTAATATCTAATACTCTCCCGTAGTTGTAACGGAAGTAAACCGGATGCTAAAACTAATAACTATAAACATGCTTTGATCGAATCGAAAATCCAAACTTTTGCTATCAAATCCATATTATGCTTGATCTTGTCATTCATATTTTATTTGATTGTACTATCATAGCTTGCTTGATTGTGTGATTTTTAGTTTTCAACAAAAAAAATTGCACGGCAAGGGACCGTAGTGCTGGTCGTCAAAAGAAGGTGGTTGTGGGCTGAATTTGACATAGCTGGCTTGTAAAGCAATTAATTTCCAAAGAAATATCACCAGTTTTTCTAGGATACGGGTATGCCGCCGTCTCTATGATCCATAAATCAAGAGATTAGATACATAGTCTAAAAAGAAAAAGAAAGCATGATCGGTGATCGAGTTCAGATGGATCCGCACTTCAAGAGACGAGATCCATGGATAAAAAGAAAACAAGCAAGGTTTGTGACTGTGGTCAATCGGCGGTCTCTTGGATCTGTAGATCAAGAGATGAGATCCGTAGATATAAAAAGAAACTAATCTATCAAACCATAGTTTGAGAACGGTGGCCGTGAATCGTGATACTTAGAGCGGCTAAACATCGATAATATATAATTAAGAAAAGAAAAAAGAAGCTGCTGTTACAGTGAAAATGGGTAACGGGCTGGTAATAGGAAAATCGAAGTATGAGATGAAAGTGCAACCGGTTGGGATATGCGGACATCAAGAATCAAGTAGGTTAATTGAAAAACCTTGTGAAGTAATTAACCAAGCAAGCAAGGAGGTATCTCTCCTTATTTATCATTGACGACATCAATACAAAAACTTTGTAAGAAACCTAGCTCCTTGGTGGATCAAGCAAGCTAGTAGTCAGTTTTCTCCGGAAATTAGCAACATGATATAAAAACTTCTTAAAAGAGGATTTCATTAATAGCAACGATAAGAATCTTAAATAAAAAACGAAGCTTTATTTGAATGGGTAACCAGAAAATAGAAAAAGTAACCACACTAAAAATAGCGGTGGGACAGGGCGGCGATGGTGGCACACTGCCTTGTTTAGGGTTTGAACTCGGTGGCAATGGCTAGGGTTTGTATGTTTTTGTGGTGGCACAATGCAAAAGAATGTAAGCAGAACTCTAAGGCTTTGATACCGTGTAAGATAGTAAAAAAATGAATGAATTATTACTGAATATGGAAATAAAATTAATAGAAAATAGAATGCAAACCCTAAATATCTAATGGGCCCATGAGCTTATATTAATAACCCTAATATCTAATTGTACTATCTTTTCATATTATCTTTCTTTGTTTCGTGCCCCCTTACAAGTCATTCGATCACTTAGGTCCATAAGGCGAAGGTTTTGTTGGGGGTCATCTTCATCAAATCATAAAATATCATAAGTAGCTTGGAACAAAATGTTAGCTTCAAAAGAACAAGGAGGAATGGGTATTGGATCGATTCAAGCATCTAACTGCACTCTTATGATCAAATGGCTATGGGGACTCAAATCAAACAAAAAATAATGTGGGAAGGGTAATATATGCAATTCACTCGTCTAACAGAAGATGGAAAACATTTCCTTGCAACAAATCAATTATTGGGTCGTGGAAAAACATAAAGGAGTTCAACATCTAAGGTTGGGAACGGGAATGAGGCTTTATTTTGGTTAGATAAATGGACTGTATTGGGGTATCTAAAAGATTTATATCCAATACTATTCCAAATAGAATCGGATAAAGCTTACAGAGTTACCACACGGTTGCAAATGGGACTGAACAGGTGTATCATTCACTAGCTATGGAGATAACAATAAAATGGGCAGGATTTTTTGTCACAAAAACTAGGCCGTGAAGCCACCATAACATCCTTGACACTAACAGCTCAAAAGGATCCTTAGGGATAGGGAAACGACTCTTACTGTAAAAGTGGCGCGTCAACAAATTGAATCCATTTTGCTAACATCTGATTCATTTAAGATTCCTTGGTTAAGATGGATCCCCTTAAAAGTAAATTCTCGGGAGAATTTCATATATATCTCTATAAACTTGTGAAATATCATATATATGCTTTCAAACTAATTAAAATATCAAATTTACCTATTTCATTAAACACAATTTAAAATATGACCATTCTACCCTTATCTATCTCAAAACCTTTAATTTTATATCCACCTATTTTAACTCTAAAATTTACTCTCAAATTAATAAAATTTCAATTTATCATCACAATTTTTTTTCTAGAAATACAAGCTCTACCCAGTTTAATGAAATAATATGTATTCAGCCAAAGAACAAACAATGAGTAAGCTTGTGACTTCAAATTTAACATATATGAATTCGAATCATAAACATCAACTTCACAACTGGAATGTAGTGTCTAGTTAAAAATTATAAAAATAAAACCTTAAAAATTCTTGTAATAAACACAATTTGAAGTGATTTTAAAGAATGCTCGAAATAAAAATATCATATTCATTGTTTAGAAATAAGATGTGAAAAATAGTAAGAATGTTACGAGTCAAAATCTAAAAATCTCATATGCTAATGTCGTGAAAAGGACTATTAAAAAGAATAGGAGAAACAAATTGGTTGGATATTTAAGAAACGAGAATCTGTAGTTTCTTTAAAAGATACTGGCATATAATTAAAATTAAAAACTTTATATATTTGATATGGATAAAATTATCATTTGTTTAAGATTCTATTAGCCAATGACATATATGATATTTTAATATTTGATTGGATATATATGATAATTTATAAGTTTACAAGGATATATATGAAATTCTCCTTAAATTCTTTTGCAAGAGATATGAAGAAGATGTTGACCATATCCTAATTAGATGCTATCAAGCGAGTATAATTTGGGAAATGGTTCTTCAAAGTAAAGCTCCAAAGGCATTGATTTTTATGGTTACAAATGTCATTAATTTACAGGAATTCTAGCCATATTCCACAGGTCACAAAAAACTTCTTCATGGAATCTTTCTTTCCTCTCTTGGGTGCATTTGGAAATCATGCAATGAAAGCATCTTTAATGGTCGTGTAAAGGATGCAACTGATGTAGTGGGATGTAGTGGGTGATATAAAAGTATTTTCATATCAATGAATCAAAACCAGGGGAAACATGACAATTTAGATTGGGACTCAAGGTGCTCATTCACATTCTAAAGTTCCAATTAAAAGGAGGGAGGGGGGGGGGGGGGGGGGGGGGGGGGGGGGGGGGAATGAGGAGAAGGGGAATCACCTTGGTGTGTGTGAATTTGGTGCAAGAATCATATATCATTCTTTGATCGATATGTAAGATTGGTGTGTGTTGGGATGGAGCAAGGGTGCGGTAGGGGATAATATAGGTTGTGTGGCATATGATTCTTTTCATTTGGGAGTTTAATTTGGGAGAAAACAAGTCTAACTGATGCGGTGGTGGATCCTTTGTTTCATGTTATTTGATTCGTGTGGTGTCGGTTTTCTTTTGGGGGGAGATTACTTTCTGCAGAACTCTTATTCAAATGGATGGAGACACAAAAACGTTATGAAGATTACAAAATGGTTCAAACAAGTGGCAAGGTGGACCACCTCCTTGTTCTATTAACAATCTTAGCATGAATATGAGATAGCTATGAAGATCATTTGAAAAGGATTTTAATAATTAGATAGCAACAGAGGAGTATATTCATCGGCAGATTTCTCTCACCTCTACTTCTCTGTTAAAGTAGCAAATTGAAGATAGATATGGGTGAAGGAGTGGATAAAATAATGATGGGTGATCAAGGATGAAATTCTCATTCAATATTCCATATATTTTCATTCTTTATTGAATATAAGTTTGGAGGTGTAACTACTTTCTATTTAACCTGTTTAATGTATCTTTCCTAGCCTCTCGCTAGATTTATAATAACAAGTTTCGATGGCTGTCCCAAAAAAAGGGGAAAACTAAGAACAAAAGATTTTCATGAAACAATTTCGAAAATAAGCTTAGCAAAATTTTGCAACCATTAAGATCTTGTCCAAATAGTCACGCGTTATAACAATTAGTTCAAAAGATCCTGAATTTTAATTTTATTTTAGGCCTCTAAAAGGTTGAGCTAACACTAAAGATCTATGTTAAGTTTTATGCAAGAAATCTGTTAACTGGCCTACAAAGAAAAATAAACCAACCTTAAAACTCTAATCAATTGGCGAGGAACATTTCTTTCCACATTTTATTACCACCAGGCTAGAAGCTATTTGATACTAAGTTTGTTATACAACATATAAACATGCAAGTTAAGAAGTGAAACTTTTGGTCAAAACTTGGTTATTTCAACATTTATTTCAAAACTTGGTTACATTGCAAATAACTTATGTTTCTATTTTAGCATACTAACAAAAGCAATCATAATATATCATATATGTATGTTGTTTTGTAATATTTCCAGTTAGCTTCTTTATAAAAAGTAATATTACATCTTAATACAATCATTTCAAACAGATAAGCAACTTTCTTAAACAATTTCCTTAGGTTTTAAAATATCAAAACATAATATTTACAGATCTCTCTGCTATTATGTGTACATTTAAAAAGTTGATAGGCATTCATTTTATAAAATATAAAATTGGTATGACCATAGCGTTGAGCGTAGCATTTTCATCTACGTATATGATAAACGAAGCACATCATTATAAATATACTTTAGATACTTGATCAAATATCACTATTATTTACTTTAATTTATTTTGGTAGAGAGATGAAATAATTGAAAGTTAAATATGATATTACTAACCTTGTTGGTGATCTTTCAGCTCCCATGCTGGTTTTATTAGAATTGGATCTCCAAAATCTATGTGAAGATTCTTTTTCTTATCTGATAACATCAATGAACCAAAGGTCTTCAATAAAAGGAACAACAATAGACCAAAAGTCTTCGATAAAAGTAACTACAATGAATCGAAGATGTTTTATAGAAGTAACAACAATGAACCAAAGATCTTCAATAGAAGTGACAACAATGAACCAAATATCTTCAGTAGAAGTGGCCTCAATGAACCAAAGATGTTCAATAGAAGTGACGACAATGAACCAAAGATCTCAACATGAACATCTACACAGAAATCTAATGCATTAATTTGCGATTCATTTCCACACAACAAACTGTAATCACAAAATCAAATAGTATAATTTCACAATATACAATCTTCAATTTGCTTGTAAAGTTAAAGGAATTCTAAATGAAATATTACCATTGACTAACCCTCAGTTGCTGGATCCGCCCCATTGAGCCACCATTGTTGTCTTTTAAGTGATATTGAAGTTAAATAGTTAATTTTCAGCTTGTGAACTCAAAATTTCAGTCACTTCCAAATCAAAGAAACACCCATTTGAATCGTGGAATTAGGTAATGCTTCCTTCCTTTTAGATCCTTAACCATGAGTAGAAAAGATCTCATCTTTCTCATACAGTCAAGGTAAACAATTTAATATAAGAAACGTAGTTAAGGTAGTAGAAATGGTAGGGGAGAAAAAGAGATCATCATGGTTCTCAATCTCACAAGGACTCAAGGGAACTCCTCAAAATACAAGGTTATATGCATATACCATAGGGTACACAATTTATTTGTGTGTGGTTTAACTCCAAGGTGAATATCATTTTCTATGACTTTTAGAACTAATTTGTATGGAAAATTATTATTGACAATAACTAGCCACAAACTAACTCTATATCATAATATAATATCTATCATACAGTTAACAAACTACTCACTGTTATTTATTTATTACAAACAAGAAAATGTATGCATGATCCTACACACACCCCTCATTACCTTCTAAATCCATACACGGATCAACAGAAATTTCATTTCTTGATGTTCCAATGGTACGAATTGATTGATACACTTCAAGCATACTTGTTACCCCTTCGTCATATGTTTGAATGCAACTTTCTGCTATTCTAAGTGTTTCATATATTTCCTCATCGAATCCTTGTCCCATTAAGCATTCATCAATCATATTAAATTCCTCTACACATACACAATCTCTTGGGGAGTCGTTCACTGCAGATGGCCATTCTCTACCAGAAATTAACTCGAGCAACAAAATCCCAAAGCTATAAACATCCTCCTTGTAAGGACCAGGACTAGGTTGTGGAACCAAAAAACTGCAACCTGTTGAAGGGGTGCCACTTGTATTCATCAATATATTTGAGTTGCCTAAATTAGAGATCTTGGGCTCAAACTTATCATCCAGTAAGATACAATTAGAGCTAATTTTGAGATGGGCTACTCGAAGGACATTGTTATGATGCAGCCATGCAAGCCCTCGTGCTATCCCTACGGCAATCCTTAACCTTAAACTCCACCCCATCTTCTTACTTTCCACTTGTGGCCTAGAGTGTAGCCATTGATAGAGGGTTCCATTAGACATGTATTTGTATACCAGAAATTTCTTCTCTGTTTCAAAGCAAAATCCTAACAGCGGTACCAAATTTAGGTGTCGTAATCTTCCTAAAATTTCTATTTCTAGCAAAAACTCTTTTTCAAATCTCTCAAACTTATGGAGCCTCTTAACTGCAAGCATCAGACCGTTCAAAAGTATACCCTTGTACATGAGTCCCATGCTTCCATAACCAATTACTTTTCTAGTGTCAAAATCATTAGTTGCGAGCTTCAGTTCCACCAAATTCAATCGGCGGACATATTTTTCCATTGCAGTTATCTGTGTTAAACAAATAGTTAAATATAAGTATATATTTTTGTACTTTCTTGGTGTGTGTGAGCGTGCGAATGTATATAAGTGCTTTTATACATGCGTATGTACGCATATGTGTTTAGAGGTAGAAGATTTAACCTTGCTTTCTTCAGTGTTGTTCTCATTCTTGAGTACGATTTGGGAGATTCGTGGAATCAGGTGATGCTTCCTTCCCTTTAGATTGTTGATCATAAGAAGAAAATATCTCATGTTTGTCATAGACAGTCTAGGCAAACAGAAAATAAGCAGCATAGTTAAGGTAGTAGAAATAGGTAATCCAACAACAAACCCCGACAAAAAATGATCATCATGGTCCTCACTCTCACAAGGACTCAAGGGAGCTCCGCAAAACCCAAGGTTGTGTGCATAGCTTTCTGTAGAGCTTACAATATTGTAGCAGAATTTGGGTACTTGTCCACACAATCGATTGTTAGCAACACTAAATTTCTTGATGCAATGGAGTGTTGGCAAATCAGAGTTATGAACAAGAAACAATAACAAACTTTGGAACAATTTCTGGATATTACTAAACCAAGATACGATTACAAGGAATGAAAAACTACTGAATTGAAATGCACTCTCTTAATAAACAAACTACTGCTACTTGCTTATATAGAAAATAAAACAAACTAAAGAAACCCACGTTGCACCATTCCCATGATTTCCGAACTTCATGCTAACTATCCGCCTCAATCTTCAGTCCACGTATTCTCCACCATACCCGGTCAACTATTGGCAAAACCAAATTAAGCTAACAATAATATTACCAAGTCACATTAATTAATTAACATTCTTCCCCTTAATGTTGACTTGGATCTTTAAATCTTCAACACCAATCAATGCCCTCATCTCAGCAAACTTGACCCGTGGTAAAGCTTTAGTTAGCAAGTCTGCCTTCTGTAGCTTCCCGCTCACATGTTCTACAAATATTTTATCTCGTTCCACACACTCCCGAATGAAATGATACTTAGTATCTATGTGTTTGCTTCGTTGGTGAAAAACAGGATTTTTTATAAGAGCGATTGCAGGCTCGTTATCAACCAATAACTGCACCTTCTGAGACGGTTTACCTGTCAACTCACTGATCAACTGTCTTAGCCACAACTCTTGGCACGCCGCTGAATTTGCAGCCATGTACTCAGCTTCACACGAGCTAAGTGCAACTGTTTGCTGTTTTTGTGAAGCCCAGGTTATCAAGTTGTTTGAGTAGTAGAATGCAACGCCCGTGGTACCTCTTCGATCCTCGGTATCTGTTCTGTAACTACTGTCGCTGTAGCCGACCAGCCTTCCATCTCCACCCGTATGATACTTCAAACCAAACCCAGCTGTGCCTTTGATGTACCTTAAAATTTGTTTCACTGCTGCATAATGACTTTCTTTTGGAGACTGCATAAACTTGCTTACAACCCCAACTGAATAACTCAGATCAGGTCGAGTGTGAATCAAGTACCGAAGACTACCGATGATCAGTCTATATTCAGTTGGGTTCACTGGCTTTCCATCTTCATCTTTTGTCAACTGCAGCTTATATTCCATGGGCCAAAGTGTTGCATTACAGTTCATCATTCCTGCCATTTTGAGTATTTTGTTCGCATACCCTTCCTGTTTTATAATAATACCATCTTTGGCTTGACCCACTTCTATGCCCAGATAGTATGACAACAAGCCTAGATCTTTCATCTCAAAGATCAAGTTCATCTTCCTTTTAAACTCTTGAATTACCATTTCACTTGACCCGGTGACTATAAGGTCATCCACATAAACACCAACAATAAGAATTGAATTCAAATTGTGTACCTTATAAACGGCCTGCTCGTGCACACACCTGCTGAACCCAAGATCTTTAAGTGCCATATCCAACCGTATATTCCAGGCTCTAGGAGCCTGCCTAAGCCCGTACAAAGCCTTGTTCAACCGGCACACCATTTCCTCTTTACCTTTAACTACAAAACCATCAGGCTGCTTCACGTAAACCTCTTCTTTAAGTTCACCATTTAAGAAAGCTGACTTGACATCAAGATGATGTACAAGCCACTTCCTCTCTACTGCTAAAGCTAAAAGAAGTCTTATTGTTTCTAAGTGAGCGACAGGAGCGAAAGCCTCTTCAAAATCTACACCCTTTTGCTGCATAAAGCCTCTAGCAACTAGTCTAGCTTTGTGTGTTGCATCTTTCTTCAATTTGAATACCCACTTCAATCCTATTGCCTTATGACCTAGCGGCAATTGAGTCAAAGTCCACGTTTGATTTCTTTCAATTGAATCCAGTTCTTCTCTCATAGCTTTCTTCCATTCATTATCTTTAATAGCTTCTTCATATGTGATTGGTTGATCATCCACCAACAACAATTCTTCATTTTCAATCGGTTCAGTTCTTTGGTACAGATCTTCTAAGGAATGGAAACCACGCCGTGGTGTGTGGTCATAATTTGTGTCGCCCATCGATCCACTGCTACCCGAGCTTTGCGGGCTGCTCGAAAACGAGCTAGATGAGCCTTCTTGTTCGACTTGATTTTCTGAAAAATCGAATTGGGGCAACTCTTCTTCATTGATCGGCAACGGCAGAGAGTTCTCCTCGCCACCACCGTTAATCTGATTTTGACCATCCTCATTACCTTTGACCTGCACATTAAACCAAAAGGGTATAGTAGTGGACTTATCAATTTGGGCTGGACTCCAAGCCCATTGCTTATTTTCATTGAACGCTACATGGTAGGCCACCACTATCGTATTCGTAACGGGATTTAGCAACCTGTAACCTTTAGTTCCTTCTTCAGCCCCCATATATACCATAGGGGTACTCCGGTCACTCAATTTTGTGCCTTTGTTCGACACATTTTTTGCATACGCAACACAACCAAACACCCTTAAGTGATCAAGTGTGGCTTGTAGCCTTTCCATTCTTCGTATGGAGTTTTGTTCTTGACTCCATTTGTTGCAATCCTGTTCAACAAATACACAGAATGGCGAACTACCTCACCCCATAAAGAATCAGGTACTTTCATCGTTTTAAGCAACGACCGGGTCATTTCGAGTACCGTTCTATTCCGACGCTCCACAACACCATTTTGTTGTGGACTATACGGTGTCGTTAATCGCCTCTTTATCCCTTCCTTTTGGCAATAATCGGTAAACAATTGTGAATTGAATTCGCCCCCGCGATCCGTTCGAAGCATTTTAACATTAAAATCACTTTCATTTTCAACCTGTGTTTTAAAAATCTTGAACTTTGCCAAAGCTTCATCCTTTGATTTCAACATATAAACCCACATATATCGACTATAATCATCGACAATTAATAAAAAATACCGGTTACCTCCCATTGTATTCGGTGTAATCGGACCACAAAGATCAGCATGAACAAGTTCCAATGGCTTAGATGCTCTCCACTGTGCTTCTTTTGGAAAGCTTTGCCTTGTTTGTTTTGCAACAAGACATCCTTCGCAGACTTGTGTCGGATGCGAGATACAAGGCATTCCGGTCACCATCTCTTTCTTCGCCATTGTTTCAAGAACTTGGAAATTAGCATGGCCCATTCTTGCATGCCATGCCCATGCTTCTTCTTCCATATTTGCTACCAAACAGATGGGTTTTGAAACTTTTAGTGCAATTTTATAAAGCCTATTTACCGACCTTTGAATTTTCATGACAAACCTTCCGCGTGCATCAAACATCCTCAGAAGATCATGATGCATTCTAATATCATAATCATCCTCCGTCAACTGGCCAAGGCTAAGTATGTTGCTCGTCAAGGCCGGGATGAAATACACATCTGAGATCCTCAACTGCTCTCCATTTTTGCATTCAAAGAGTATCATCCCTTTCCCATGTATTTGAACCTTTGACCCGTCACCGAAACGTACTTGACCAGTCACACGTTCGTCTATTTCAGCAAACGAATTCTTGAGACCCGTCATATGGTTGCTCGCACCATTATCCAAGTACCACACGTCCCGATTACCGTTACTGTGACTTTCTTGGTCTCGTGGAAATACCTTCTCTTCATTTAATAATACCATGGATGGTGTGTCATCACCACATACACTTAACAGTAACGTGACTTCCTCTTCTTGATTCTTTGTAAGATTGACTTCTTAATTTTTTCTTTTCCACCTTTGCATTCCGAAGCATAGTGCCCGAATTGTTCACAATTAAAGCATTTTACATACTTTTTATCTCTTGGTTTTCGATACGAGTTTCCTGTTTCTTGAGATGACCTGCCACCCCAGCGACCGCCTCTTCCACGGCCTGTGCCACGACCGCCTCTTGAACCAAATCTGCCTCCTCTTTCACCATTCGACCCGCGACCTCGAGTCGTATTTATTCTCCCAGACCCTTTAGAGCTTGACTGCCCATCAGTCTTGGTGAATAACAAAGTGTTCTCACCGGAAGGGTTTCTTTGCCGGAGCTTCAACCGATCTTCATAGGCTTTCATACGACCAATGGCCTCCTCAAATGCCATGGTCTCCACATCTGTAGTTTGCTCTATGGAAGCAACCAACTGCAGATAATTATCCGGAACCGTGTCAAATAGCTTTCGAACCAAAACACTATCTTTTAGTGTTTCTCCAAGACTACTGAATTTCGAATTCATTCCGGATAATTTTCCTGCGTACTCATCAATTGGTTCCCCGCCTTTCATACTAAGAGCCTCAAACTCCCTCTTGAGGGTGGCCAATCGGGCCTTTTGAACCCTATCGGCTCCCAAATACCTCACCTTTAAAGATTCCCAAACCTCTTTTGCCGTCTTCTTCTTCGCCACTTGTAGCAGCACATCCTCCGGGATTGCTTGAAAGAGGAAAGCTCGAGCTGTCTTGCTCTTGTTCTCGTCCACGGTTACTCCAACCGGTGTTTCAATGGAGTCCCATAACCCTTGGGCATCCATTATCGCCTCCATCTTAATCGACCAAGTGGTGTAGTTTGTCGCTGTCAAAGTTGGGATCTGAAGGGAAACAGAACTGGTTTCTTTCGGGGAATTTGATGTTGTTGCTATCGACATCTGTTCAAATCGAGGGTACTTTGGCATAAAGCTAATCGAGCAAACGAAGCTCTGATACCAAATGTTGGCAAATCAGAGTTATGAACAAGAAACAATAACAAACTTTGGAACAATTTTCTGGATATTACTAAACCAAGATACGATTACAAGGAATGAAAAACTACTGAATTGAAATGCACTCTCTTAATAAACAAACTACTGCTACTTGCTTATATAGAAAATAAAACAAACTAAAGAAACCCACGTTGCACCATTCCCATGATTTCCGAACTTCATGCTAACTATCCGCCTCAATCTTCAGTCCACGTATTCTCCACCATACCCGGTCAACTATTGGCAAAACCATATTAAGCTAACAATAATATTACCAAGTCACATTAATTAATTAACATGGAGTTTAGACAATTCTTGAGGAATTTGGCCTGTAAGTTGGTATTGTCAAGCCTCAGAACATTAAGGAAACTTAAATCGCCGAAGCTAGGTGGAATTGGACCCGAGAGATTGTTGTTTGAGAGATCCAGACTTGTGACGAATGGTATGACATCTGTAACATTAGAAGGAATGTGTCCTATGAGGTTGTTGAAAGAAAGATCTAATCCGGCTAAGCTGGTACAGTTTTTTATGCCTAGTGGAAATGGTCCTTCAAGTCCCATGTCCGATAATCGAATATTCAAAACCTTGCTCTCATCAGGGTGCCAACATTCGACTCCAGCAAAGCGACACACGGAGCCTTCAGTATTGTTGCTAAAATCCCACGAAGATAAGAGATTCTCGGGGACTTGAGGGACTCTTTGATTGATCTTAGGCAATCAATGTCTGACTGAACCGCATTGCTTATGGCAAAGCTAGCTAGCATGATTAACATCAAACCACGAATATTATTTATGTTCATTGTGAATCAATGTTGTATCATGACATAGTGAGTTGAAAATATTTATATTAAATTGTGTGAAGCGTGTTGCGTTGACCTAGCATCTCAAGTCTTTTGTGGGACTCACCTAAAAAGAATAACGTCCATGAATTGAAGGGTTTGAAAACTAAAGTTGATGTCCCAAGAACCCAATTTTGACTTAAAGGCTCAATGTGCTAAATACTAATTCTACGTTCAAAGTTTATAATATTGAAAATTCTAATAGTGGTAATGAACTAATGATTGATTATAGGCGGCTTGTGTAGACAGCAAATTGTATTTACTACAAACTATTCGAACATAAAAGATCTCTTTTAATTGGATAAGACATGGGTTTAGATGTCTAAATGGAATTTGAATAGTAAACCTTTTAATCTAATATACTTAACTAGATTAGTAACACGTGTATTATACGTGTTGAATAAATAATATATTAAATAATATGCAAATTTTATTAAGAGTTAAATTTGATTTTTCTCTCGGAGATTTGATGAAAATAACTATTTTTCTCCAAAATATTAAAAACACTAATTTACCTCTAAAGGTTTCGTAAGTTGTTTCAATTCAGTCCGAAAGTAGTATTATAAGTTATTTCAACTTAAATTCAAAAAGTAAAACTTTTGGAATTAATTGCAAACAGATGATTAAAGGTTTGGAGTGAAATTAATATTTTTAAAACTTTTTAAAAAAATAGTTATTTTTGTCAAACCTTAGGGATAAAATTGAAATTAACTTTTTAAAAAAATTTATAAAATTTTAATTATATAATACACATGAGAATGATGAAGTATCTGATTAATTGATAACAAGTTATGTTGTTATTACTGATGACAACGTACACTCATACAAAATTATATTATTTCACATTACTAAATATTTACTTTAGCAATCAATAAAACCCAAATTTTAACATAAGCCCATATAAAAACATAGGTTTAACCAAAATCATCAACCTAGCTACACAACATATACTCGAACAAAAGCATAGTATTCATCTTATATACATAACTCACATTGAAAAGGAGTTACATAATTACTCAATATAAACTTATAAGAAAACTCGAATTTCAAAGTCAAATCGATCATATAGATTAAAACACGAAATGTTAGTAATCGTAACACGTAAATGTGTGCGCAGGGAAGAATCATGCACACATATGGTAACTTGACCCTGGTATTAGGTCATCTTTTCGTATTTAAAGTCAAGGAACAATTGGCTTCTTGCATCAATTCCCATTTCTGTTTGGTGGAACATATTCGTCAAAGAAGAATTTCGTTTTAAAGCTAGAATGATGCTAAAATCCCACGAAGATAAGAGATTCTCGAGGTCTTCAAGGGACTCTTTGATTGATCTTAGGCGACCAACGTCTGACTGGACCGCATTGCTTATAGCAAGCAAGCTAGTGTGATCAAATCAAACCATGAATATTATTTTTTTTCATCGTGAATCAATCTGGTGTTGCATGAGAGGCATACTAAACTGAATTCAATTATATTAAATTATACGAGCTTGTTGCGTTGACCTATCATCTCAAGTCTTTATGGGTCGCACTCTAAAGAAAAATAGCGTATTTAAAGGGAGTAACGTCCATGAAGGATTTGAAAATTGAAATACCAATCATTCTTAGTCCAACTGGTTAAGGTGAGGCATCCAGTTCAAGTTTTACTCTCAGTAAAATGCTTAAAGTTGAACCATGAGGTTTTCTTAGCAATAGATTTCCTCCTGATGGGTGTTGAGGGTACGGTCCAGGTTAGAAAACGAATAGATGGGTCCGATTAATAAACGCATATTTTCCGAATCAAGGTCTCACATTTACCGTTAAAAAATAAAATTGAAGTTAATTGATGACCACAAGCCTCCCATGCATTTTGACTTTTAAAGGATCTTTGTGCTTAATGTATACTAATTCTACGTTTAAGCTTTCAATTGAAAAATCAATGATGTTGACAGAATATATAGCATCTAGAGTAAATTATCATTTTAGTTATTGTGTTTTGAGGTTTCAATCTAATAATTTATTTATTAAGCTGACAATATAGTTTTAAAGTTTGTTTCAACTTCAGTAAATATATTCTGTTAAGTTAAAAGAAAATGACAAGTTTGCTTCTACGATTTAAATACAAATATAATAAATAAAGAAAAGATAAAACCCCAACCACCTAATTGTTCTCTCTATTATTTCTCTCTCATCAAAAAACCCAATCACACCGAGTCTCTAACCCCAATCAGATTGCCACCTCCACCAACCTATCCGACCGCCATCTCCACTACCCTCTCCGACCATCACCTCCACCACCCTTTCCGACCACCACCTCCATCACCGAAGTACCGCCTCCCTGTCCCCACCCCTAACCCATCTCTCTCTCTCTCATGTCTTATTCCACCAACATCACTCACCATCACCACCTGAAACCCGTCGGCCCCACCATTGTTCATCATCATCGACCATCGGTCATCTTGTTCATCCATGGTGTTGCACAAGATGCCACCAATAGATCCGTTGCACCACTGTCACACCTACAAACCCCACCACACCACGCCATCTACTATCTTTCTCTCTCTCACATCATTATAATTATTTTTTGTTATATAATTTTTTAATTATTTTTTGTTTATAATTATAATTTATATTATTAAAAGTTATGATAAAAATTTGTTAACTTGTATTTGATATCTATATTTAAATAAAAAATATATATTAAAAAGTTATATGTATAACAAATTTAGAATTAAATGCTAATTACAAAAAAACATCCTTTAACTTAGGTTAAGAATTTCAATAATAGCCCTTTAAGAGGTAGAAAAGACTAAATATCATGATTTAATAGAGAAATTTAACACCGGTAGTATAAAGGAGGAAATTCGTTATAAAAAGTAAAAATAAATGATAGTTAAAGTACTGTTTGAAGATAAAAGATGATGCCTGTAATTTTCTATAAAACTAAAGGAGTGTTCTGTAGTTTTATCCTATACGAATAGGGAACAAAAAGAGTGTTATTGTTTGAATTATTCACAACCAAAATGAAAGCAATTAATTAAATCTTCCATGATTGTATTGGATTTCAAAGGAAATCTACTCATAGCCCTCAACACTTAAAAATATTAAGTTTTACCATGAACATCAATTAGAAACAAATCTATTTAATCTTTTAATGGAACGTATTAGAATTCTCCACCTAATAAAAAAGTAAAAGATTAATTCACCATGAATTACAAAAATTAAAACCAAAAATCACCCCTAATCTTAGTTAATTCACAATCACCTTCACAGCAAAGGCATCCCTTTATTACGTTGAGCAAGATGAGCTATTTCCTTATTTTTTATTCTTCTTATCTTTCAACTCGGTACACTTGCATGTAAAGTGATCAAGTTCACCACATATAGCACCTGAAGTTACTTCTATCTCAATTTCCCTGATCCCTTCCATGTTCTTTTTCTCTTCTATCAAACCCTCTTCCTTGGCCCCTACCATAACTTTGATTTCATCACCTCACCCTTTTTCATAGTGCCAACTTTCAGTATCATCAACCATTTGATTACTGGAACTTGCTAGTAGAAGTTTACCTTGATCATCTTCCTTTATCATCATGACTTTTTAAGCATTCTTCATAAACTTCCATTCTTCCCACTGCTTCCTCAAAGGATTTGTTTTCAAGTTCTCGAATTCCTCTATAGAGGCCATAATGGTAGAATCTTCTTTGGAACCGAGTTGAGTACGTAACTTTCTGTCAATAACTTCATCCTCAAGGCTTAAACTAAGGATATTAAACTTGGTTGCTATATGTGTTAACTTACTTGAAAAATCATCCGTTTTCAGTTTATTTCATTTCCAGTATCTCCATCTTACTTCATAGAGTTCGTCAGCAAGCCTTTTGTACTCTCTACTCTTAGATGCCAACCCCTGATTGAGACACAAAATCCTTTTCATCCTTGTGATTTGAAACCTAAATTGAATATCCTCGAGCAATGTTGAAAAATAAAAGCCTTAGCTATCTTGTCCTTTCTGCTTTCAATTACCCTGTACCTATTCAATTGTCTCCGATAACGTATATGGATAAAAATTGATTCCACCATAACTTATTAACTTGTATAATTGGGACAGTTGCAATAAAATGTTACCTTGCTCTCTTGGCAGTTCCACTGGTGCGTGTCATTCCAGCTAAAAGTTGTTCTTTTTTTACTCACTTTTCCGTTAAATTTGCTTTGATCTTGCAACTTGTGATAACTTGGTTCGTTCTTATGTATTCATCTTTCTTGATGTGTTTCCTTGCTTTATTCTTTCTATTCACTTTGTTGTCATTCTTCCTTATTCTTATGTGTTTTATTCTTGCTGATCTTCTACCACAACTTGCTATCTTGCTCTTACTCTAACCAGTTAAATTTCTAATCTTGGTAATTTTCATGGACTCAAGATTGAACCTGACTTGCTTCCTTGCAGCATTCAGCCAAACCGTCATGCTCGATTTGTCTCACCAAAAAACAAACCTGCTCAATCACCTATTATTGCTTGCATACTCAATCTACAATGCACAAGACAAAACATGACGCTCTGATACCAATTGATGCCCAGAAAGCCACTTCGAACCATAAACGAAAAAAACAAAAAAAAATAAAGCAAACACAAAACAAAAGAGAAGCAAAGTTTGTTTCGATCAACAATGATCGACACTTTTATAAAATTCAAACCAAATGATCTACACCTTGATTACAAAATGTGACCCCTTAAATAAACCCACCAAAACCAATCATAAACTAACTTAAACTCCTTGCTAGATAAACCTCACAACTAATACAAGATAAACATACTTGACTTGATAATTCTAAACATTAAAAACTATTGATAAATACTAATTAATTAAACTAGCGAACTAAGACTCACAATATAACACAAAAAAGCCCCTAAAAATTTCAAATCTTGCAGCTGGACAGATCAAAACTCCTCGACCCAACAAAAAGTCAGTTTAATCTTCCCTATGTGTAACAAAGTTTAGGTCCAACTATCTATTTAACTTTACCTTTCTAAAGTTCAAGAATATTCGAACAAAACATGATCATAAGGTTGTTGTTATCCCTTTTTAATCAGAAAAAGCACCATTTTGGTTTGTTAATCTGAACAACATCCAGTCTCAAAGTCACTTCTGCATACCTGCACAACAAGCCCATAATCAAGTATCTAAGAACAACATTTACCCAAGTCAACCTTAGTAGCAAATGAGGTCCTACCGATGGAAACCACGGTTTTTGTGGGTATCAGCGACGGATATTTGTAATATCAAATATTATTGGCTTTTTAGGGATTTTTGCTATCCGTCACTGATAAACCATAATACTTGAGCAGTCAGTGAAAGTCAGTTTTCTAGTAGTGATAAAATGAAACCTGTTTTTATTGGCAATAGTACAACGTCTACTATCGTTGTATGATCTGCTACTGATGCTACTTTTGTCTTCAACAAAAGCCAATTCTTCCGTTGTTCACATCAACAGGACTCTCTTTAAACCATCGATTGAACTACTTCGAGTAACCTGATGTTCTTTGAGCCGAAAGAACTGGGGACAAACATCTTGAGAAGAAAAACTCCAGTGTCAAGACTCACACCCTTGAAATCGGGCCTCTGTTCGGGCTCTTCTTATTTCCCTTAAACTCGGGCTTCATATCAACCTATGATCTTCCATCACCAACCGTGAATCATCGGGCTCTTTTGGACCATATCTTTTAGCGACAACTCAAAGATGATTCAGGCAAGTCGTTCATCATTTCCATTAGCTCTTTCCTTGCTTCAACCATTGTTTTATTGGGAGATGATGGTGAACTTGTGGCATTAGAGAATGTTTTTGGACCAAGGGGTGGTGAAAACTCTAAAGGGTATCATTTTCATCATGGTTTCGATGATATTTCCTTTTTGGGATGTCACAAAATGTGGAAATCTGATGGTTTTTGATGGAATGGTAGTTAGTTGAGATGACATGTTATGGTTAAAATGACCTCATCAAAGGCAAGCATTGTTAATTAGGATGAATTGTGTTTTTGGAGATGGGTTCTTATAGGAGGAAATATGTCAACTTTTTTAATTTCTAACCTACATATTTTAATAAATAAGTTATCTCATTGTTTGTAGCACATCATAACAACCATTTTCTTTATGACTTGTGTTTGTTTACCATGGAGATACTTTACAGAAAGTCGTACATCTAATTATTAGGACCTATAAAATTCTTTTTTATTTATAATTCAAAAGCTTAAAATGCTGATGCTATTTGAGTGTGATTATTATATGACTCTAAACATGTGCAGACGTTATATTCTTACAAACCCATCCTCCTCAATAATGTTGCCCCCCACATCTTGATTATATGAGATTCGACTAAGGCGATAAATAAATACAAGGTGTGAAACATTGGCAAACGAGTAGTAAATACTAAAGCATTTTTTGTTTTTTGGTATTTATATGACAACTTTATAACCATTATTCTTGATATTTGTACAAGAACAATAA
>CM046439.1:3346152-3633764 GCA_025506505.1 Flaveria sonorensis | reverse complement strand
CGTATGAAGATTACAAAATGGTTCCACAAGTGGCAAGGTGGACCACCTCCTTGTTCTTTAACAATCTTAGCATGAATATGAGATAGCTATGAAGATCATTTGAAAAGGTTTTAATAATTAGATAGCAACAGAGGAGTATATTCATCGGAGATTTCTCTCACCTCTACTTCTCTGTTAAAGTAGCAATTGAAGATAGATATGGGTGAAGGAGTGGATAAAAAATGATGGGTGATCAAGGATGAAATTCTCATTCAATATTCCATATATTTTCATTCTTTATTGAATATAAGTTTGGAGGTGTAACTACTTTCTATTTAACCTGTTTAATGTATCTTTCCTAGCCTCTCGCTAGATTATAATAACAGTTTCGATGGCTGTCCCAAAAAAGGGGAAAACTAAGAACAAAAGATTTTCATGAAACATTTC
The DNA here is from genome assembly GCA_025506505.1 of Flaveria sonorensis. NCBI lineage: Eukaryota > Viridiplantae > Streptophyta > Magnoliopsida > Asterales > Asteraceae > Flaveria > Flaveria sonorensis. Next base: position 3,633,338 of record CM046439.1, on the reverse strand, counting down.
GAAAATAGCTTAGCAAATTTTTGCAACCATTAAGATCTGTCCAAATAGTCACGCGTTATAACAATTAGTTCAAAAGATCCTGAATTTTAATTTTATTTTAGGCCTCTAAAAGGTTGAGCTACACTAACGATCTATGTTAAGTTTTATGCAAGAAATCTGTTAACTGGCTACAAAGAAAAATAAACCAACCTTAAAACTCTAATCAATTGGCGAGGAACATTTCTTTCCACTTTTTTACCACCAGGCTAGAAGCTATTGATACTAAGTTTTTGTATACAACATATAAACATGCAAGTTAAAGTGAAACTTTTGGTCAAACTTGGTTATTTTCAACATTTATTTCAAAACTTGGTTACATTGCAATAACTTATGTTTCTATTTTAGCATACTAACAAAAGCAATCATAATATATCATATATGTATGTTGTTTTGTAATATTTCCAGTTAGCTTCTTTATAAAAAGTAATATTACATCTTATACAATCATTCAAACAGATAAGCAACTTTCTTAAACAATTTCCTAGGTTTTAAAATATCAAAACATAATATTTACAGATCTCTCTCTGCTATTATGTGTACATTTAAAAGTTGATAGGCATTCATTTTATAAAATATAAAATTGGTATGACCATAGCATTGAGCGTAGCATTTTCATCTACGTTATGGATAAACGAAGCACATCATTATAAATATACTTTAGATACTTGATCAAATATCACTTATTACTTTAATTTATTTTGGTAGAGAGATGAAATAATTGAAAGTTAAATGATTTACTAACCTTGTTGGTGATCTTTCAGCTCCATGCTGGTTTTATTAGAATTGGATCTCCAAAATCTATGTGAAGATTCTTTTTCTTATCTGATAACATCAATGAACCAAAGGTCTTCAATAAAAGGAACAACAATAGACCAAAAGTCTTCGATAAAGTAACTACAATGAATCGAAGATGTTTTATAGAAGTAACAACAATGAACCAAAGATCTTCAATAGAAGTGACAACAATGGAACCAAATATCTTCAGTAGAAGTGGCCTCAATGACCAAAGATGTTCAATAGAAGTGGACGACAATGAACCAAAGATCTCAACATGAACATCTACACGAAATCTAATGCATTAATTTGCGATTCATTTCCAAAACAAACTGTAATCACAAAATCAAATAGTAAATTTCACAATACAATCTTCAATTTGCTTGTAAAGTCAAAGGAATTCTAAATGAAATATTACCATTGACTAACCCTCAGTTGCTGGATCCGCCCCATTGAGCACACATTGTTGTCTTTTAAGTGATATTGAAGTTAAATAGCTAATTTTCAGCTTGTGAACTCAAAATTTCAGTCACTTCCAAATCAAAGAAACACCCATTTGAATCGTGGAATTAGGTAATGCTTCCTTCCTTTTAGATCCTTAACCTGAGTAGAAAAGAATCTCATCTTTCTCATACAGTCAGGTAAACAATTTAATATAAGAAACGTAGTTAAGGTAGTAGAAATGGTAGGGGAGAAAAAAGAGATCATCATGGTTCTCAATCTCGCAAGACTCAAGGGAACTCCTCAAAATACAAGTATATGCATATACCATAGGTACACAATTTATTTGTGTGTGGTTTAACTCCAAGGTGAATATCATTTTCTATGACTTTAGAACTAATTTGTATGGAAATTTATTATTGACAATAACTAGCCACAAACTAACTCTATATCATAATATAATATCTATCATACAGTTAACAAACTACTCACTGTTATTTATTTATTACAAACAAGAAAATGTATGCATGATCCTCCACACACTCCTCATACCTTCTAAATCCATACACGGATCAACAGAAATTTCATTTCTTGATGTTCCATGGTACGAATTGATTGATACACTTCAAGCATACTTGTTACCCCTTCGTCATATGTTTTAATGCATTTTCTGCTATTCCAAGTGTTCATATATTTCCTCATCGAATCCTGTCCCATTATGCATTCATCATCATATTAAATTCCTCGACACATACACAATCTCTTGGGAAGTCGTTCACTGCAGATGGCCATCCTCTACCAGAAATTAACTCGAGCAACAAAAATCCCAAAGCTATAAACATCCTCCTTGTAAGGACCCAGGACTAGGTTGTGGAACCAAAAAACTGCAACCTGTTGAAGGGGTGCCACTTGTATTCATCAATATATTTGAGTTGCCTAAATTTGAGATCTTGGGCTCAAACTTATCATCCAGTAAGATACAATTAGAGCTAACTTTGAGATGGGCTACTCGAAGGACATTGTTATGATGCAGCCATGCAAGCCCTCGTGCCATCCCTACGGCAATCCTTAACCTTAAACTCCACCCCATCTTCTTACTTTCCACTTGTGGCCTAGAGTGTAGCCATTGATAGAGGGTTCCATTAGACATGTATTTGTATACAAAGAAATTTCTTCTCTGTTTCAAAGCAAAATCCAACAGCGTACCAAATTTAGGTGTCGTAATCTTCCTAAAATTTCTATTTCTAGCAAAACTCTTTTTCAAATCTCTCAAACTTATGGAGCCTCTTAACTGCAAGCATCAGACCGTTCAAAAGTATACCCTTGTACATGAGTCCCATGCTTCCATAACCATTACATTTCTAGTGTCAAAATCATTAGTTGCGAGCTTCAGTTCCACCAATTCAATCGGCGGACATATTTTTCCATTGCAGTTATCTGTTTTAAACAAATAGTTAAATATAAGGTATATATTTTTGTACATCTTGGTGTGTGTGACGTGCGAATGTATATAAGTGCTTTTATACATGCGTATGTACGCATATGTGTTTAGGGTAGAAGATTTAACCATTCTTTCTTCAGTGTTGTTCTCATTCTTGAGTACGATTTGGGAGATTCGTGGAACAGGTGATGCTTCCTTCCCTTAGATTCTTGATCATAAGAAGAAAATAATCTCATGTTTGTCAGAGACACCTAGAAACAGCAAATAAGCAGCATAGTTAAGGTATAGAAATAGGTAATCCCAACAACAAACCCCGACAAAAAATGATCATCCTGGTCCTCACTCTCACAAGGACTCAAGGGAGCTCCGCAAAACCCAAGTTGTGTGCATAGCTTTCTGTAGAGCTTACAATTTGGTAGCCGAATTTGGTACTTGTCCCACAATCGTTGTTAAGCAACACTAAATTTCTTGATGCGATGGAGTTTAGACAATTCTTGAGGAATTTGGCCTGTAAGTTGGTTATGTCAAGCCTCAGAACATTAAGGAAACTTAAATCGCCGAAGCTAGGTGGAATTGGACCCGAGAGATTGTTGTTTGAGAGATCCAGACTTGTGACGAATGGTATGACATCTGTAACATTAGAAGGAATGTGTCCTATGAGGTTGTTGAAAGAAAGATCTAATCCGGCTAAGCTGGTACAGTTTTTTATGCCTAGTGGAAATGGTCCTTCAAGTCCCATGTCCGATAATCGAATATTCAAAACCTTGCTCTCATCAGGGTGCCAACATTCGACTCCAGCAAAGCGACACACGGAGCCTTCAGTATTGTTGCTAAAATCCCACGAAGATAAGAGATTCTCGGGGACTTTGAGGGACTCTTTGATTGATCTTAGGCAATCAATGTCTGACTGAACCGCATTGCTTATGGCAAAGCTAGCTAGCATGATTAACATCAAACCACGAATATTATTTATGTTCATTGTGAATCAATTGTTGTATCATGACATAGTGAGTTGAAAAATATTTATATTAAATTGTGTGAAGCGTGTTGCGTTGACCTAGCATCTCAAGTCTTTTGTGGGACTCACCTAAAAAGAATAACGTCCATGAATTGAAGGGTTTGAAAACTAAAGTTGATGTCCCAAGAACCCAATTTTGACTTAAAGGCTCAATGTGCTAAATACTAATTCTACGTTCAAGTTTATAATATTGAAAATTCTAATAGTGGTAATGAACTAATGATTGATTATAGGCGGCTTGTGTAGACAGCAAATTTGTATTTACTACAAACTATTCGAACATAAAAGATCTCTTTTAATTGGATAAGACATGGGTTTAGATGTCTAAATGGAATTTGAATAGTAAACCTTTTAATCTAATATACTTAACTAGATTAGTAACACGTGTATTATACGTGTTGAATAAATAATATATTAAATAATATGCAAATTTATTAAGAGTTAAATTTGATTTTTCTCTCGGAGATTTGATGAAAATAACTATTTTTCTCCAAAATATAAAAACACTAATTTACCTCTAAAGGTTTCGTAAGTTGTTTTCAATTCAGTCCGAAAGTAGTATTATAAGTTATTTCAACTTAAATTCAAAAAGTAAAACTTTTGGAATTAATTGCAAACAGATGATTAAAGGTTTGGAGTGAAATTAATATTTTTAAAACTTTTTAAAAAAATAGTTATTTTTGTCAAACCTTAGGGATAAAATTGAAATTAACTTTTTAAAAAAATTTATAAAATTTTAATTATATAATACACATGAGAATGATGAAGTATCTGATTAATTGATAACAAGTTATGTTGTTATTACTGATGACAACGTACACTCATACAAAATTATATTATTTCACATTACTAAATATTTACTTTAGCAATCAATAAAACCCAAATTTTACACATAAGCCCATATAAAAACATAGGTTTAACCAAAATCATCAACCTAGCTACACAACATATACTCGAACAAAAGCATAGTATTCATCTTATATACATAACTCACATTGAAAAGGAGTTACATAATTACTCAAATATAAACTTATAAGAAAACTCGAATTTCAAAGTCAAATCGATCATATAGATTAAAACACGAAATGTTAGTAATCGTAACACGTAAATGTGTGCGCAGGGAAGAATCATGCACACATATGGTAACTTGACCCTGGTATTAGGTCATCTTTTCGTATTTAAAGTCAAGGAACAATTGGCTTCTTGCATCAATTCCCATTTCTGTTTGGTGGAACATATTCGTCAAAGAAGAATTTCGTTTAAAGCTAGAATGATGCTAAAATCCCACGAAGATAAGAGATTCTCGAGGTCTTCAAGGGACTCTTTGATTGATCTTAGGCGACCAACGTCTGACTGGACCGCATTGCTTATAGCAAGCAAGCTAGTGTGATCAAATCAAACCATGAATATTATTTTTTTTCATCGTGAATCAATCTGGTGTTGCATGAGAGGCATACTAAACTGAATTCAATTATATTAAATTATACGAAGCTTGTTGCGTTGACCTATCATCTCAAGTCTTTATGGGTCGCACTCTAAAGAAAAATAGCGTATTTAAAGGGAGTAACGTCCATGAAGGATTTGAAAATTGAAATACCAATCATTCTTAGTCCAACTGGTTAAGGTGAGGCATCCAGTTCAAGTTTTACTCTCAGTAAAATGCTTAAAGTTGAACCAGGAGGTTTTCTTAGCAATAGATTTCCTCCTGATGGGTGTTGAGGGTACGGTCCAGGTTAGAAAACGAATAGATGGGTCCGATTAATAAACGCATATTTTCCGAATCAAGGTCTCACATTTACCGTTAAAAAATAAAATTGAAGTTAATTGATGACCACAAGCCTCCCATGCATTTTGACTTTTAAAGGATCTTTGTGCTTAATGTATACTAATTCTACGTTTAAAGCTTTCATTGAAAAATCAATGATGTTGATAGAATATATAGCATCTAGAGTAAATTATCATTTTAGTTATTGTGTTTTGAGGTTTCAATCTAATAATTTATTTATTAAGCTGACAATATAGTTTTAAAGTTTGTTTCAACTTCAGTAAATATATTCTGTTAAGTTAAAAGAAAATGACAAGTTTGCTTCTACGATTTAAATACAAATAATAATAAATAAAGAAAAGATAAAACCCCAACCACCTAATTTGTTCTCTCTATTATTTCTCTCTCATCAAAAAAACCCAATCACACCCGAGTCTCTAACCCCAATCAGATTGCCACCTCCACCAACCTATCCGACCGCCATCTCCACTACCCTCTCCGACCATCACCTCCACCACCCTTTCCGACCACCACCTCCATCACCGAAGTACCGCCTCCCTGTCCCCACCCCTAACCCATCTCTCTCTCTCTCTCATGTCTTATTCCACCAACATCACTCACCATCACCACCTGAAACCCGTCGGCCCCACCATTGTTCATCATCATCGACCATCGGTCATCTTGTTCATCCATGGTGTTGCACAAGATGCCACCAATAGATCCGTTGCACCACTGTCACACCTACAACACCCCACCACCACCACGCCATCTACTATCTTTCTCTCTCTCACATCATTATAATTATTTTTTGTTATATAATTTTTTAATTATTTTTGTTATATAATTATAATTTATATTATTAAAAGTTATGATAAAAATTTGTTAACTTGTATTTGATATCTATATTTAAATAAAATAATATATATTAAAAAGTTATATGTATAACAAATTTAGAATTAAATGCTAATTACAAAAAAACATCCTTTAACTTAGGTTAAGAATTTCAATAATAGCCCTTTAAGAGGTAGAAAAGACTAAAATATCATTGATTTAATAGAGAAATTTAACACCCGGTAGTATAAAGGAGGAAATTCGTTATAAAAAGTAAAAATAAATGATAGTTAAAGTACTGTTTGAAGATAAAAGATGATGCCTGTAATTTTCTATAAAACTAAAGGACGTGTTCTGTAGTTTTATCCTATACGAATAGGGAACAAAAAAGAGTGTTATTGTTTGAATTATTCACAACCAAAATGAAAGCAATTAATTAAATCTTCCATAATTGTATTGGATTTCAAAGGAAATCTACTCATAGCCCTCAACACTTAAAAATATTAAGTTTTACCATGAACATCAATTAGAAACAAATCTATTTAATCTTTTTAATGGAACGTATTAGAATTCTCCACCTAATAAAAAAGTAAAAGATTAATTTCACCATGAATTACAAAAATTAAAACCAAAAATCACCCCTAATCTTAGTTAATTCACAATCACCTTCACAGCAAAGGCATCCCTTTATTACGTTGAGCAAGATGAGCTATTTCCTTATTTTTTATTCTTCTTATCTTTCAACTCGGTACACTTGCATGTAAAGTGATCAAGTTCACCACATATAGCACCTGAAGTTACTTCTATCTCAATTTCCCTGATCCCTTCCATGTTCTTTTTCTCTTCTATCAAACCCTCTTCCTTGGCCCCTACCATAACTTTGATTTCATCACCTCACCCTTTTTCATAGTGCCAACTTTCAGTATCATCAACCATTTGATTACTGGAACTTGCTAGTAGAAGTTTACCTTGATCATCTTCCTTTTATTCATCATGACTTTTTAAGCATTCTTCATAAACTTCTATTCTTCCCACTGCTTCCTCAAAGGATTTGTTTTCAAGTTCTCGAATTCCTCTATAGAGGCCATAATTGGTAGAATCTTCTTTGGAACCGAGTTGAGTACGTAACTTTCTGTCAATAACTTCATCCTCAAGGCTTAAACTAAGGATATTAAACTTGGTTGCTATATGTGTTAACTTACTTGAAAAATCATCCGTTTTCAGTTTATTTCATTTCCAGTATCTCCATCTTACTTCATAGAGTTCGTCAGCAAGCCTTTTGTACTCTCTACTCTTAGATGCCAACCCCTGATTGAGACACAAACATCCTTTTCATCCTTGTGATTTGAAACCTAAATTGAATATCCTCGAGCAATGTTTGAAAAATAAAAGCCTTAGCTATCTTGTCCTTTCTGCTTTCAATTGCCCTGTTACCTATTCAATTGTCTCCGATAACGTATATGGATAAAAAATTGATTCCACCATAACTTATTAACTTGTATAATTTGTGGATGTTAATTTGGGACATTGCAATAAAATGTTACCTTGCTCTCTTGGCAGTTCCACTGTTGCGTTGTCATTCCAGCTAAAAGTTGTTCTTTTTTACTCACTTTTCCGTTAAATTTGCTTTGATCTTGCAACTTGCTGATAACTTGGTTCGTTCTTTATGTATTCATTCTTTCTTGATGTGTTTTCCTTGCTTTATTCTTTCTATTCACTTTGTTGTCATTCTTTCCTTATTCTTATGTGTTTTATTCTTGCTGATCTTCTTACCACAAACTTGCTATCTTGCTCTTACTCTAACCAGTTAAATTTCTTAATCTTGGTAATTTTCATGGACTCAAGATTGAACCTGACTTGCTTCCTTGCAGCATTCAGCCAAACCTGTCATGCTCGATTTGCTTCTCACCCAAAAACAAACCTGCTCAATCACCTATTATTGCTTGCATACTCAATCTACAATGCACAAGACAAAACATGACGCTCTGATACCAATTGATGCCCAGAAAGCCACTTCGAACCATAAACGAAAAAAACAAAAAAAAATAAAGCAAAACAAAACAAAAGATGAAGCAAAGTTTGTTTCGATCAACAATGATCGACACTTTTATTAAATTCAAACCAAATGATCTACACCTTGATTACAAAATGTGACCCCTTAAATAAACCCACAAAACCAATCATAAACTAACTTAAACTCCTTGCTAGATAAACCTCACAACTAATACAAGATAAACATACTTGACTTGATAATTCTAAACATTAAAACTATTGATAAATACTAATTAATTAAACTAGCGAACTAAGACTCACAATATAACACAAAAAGCCCCTAAAAAATTTCAAATCTTGCAGCTGGACATATCAGAACTCTCGACCCAACAAAAAGTCAGTTTAATCTTCCACTATGTGTAACAAAGTTTAGGTCCAACATTATCTATTTAACTTTACCTTTCTAAAGTTCAAGAAAATATTCTAACAAAACATGAATCATAAGGTTTGTTGTTATCCCTTTTTAATCAGAAAAAGCACCATTTTTGGTTTGTTAATCTGAACCAACATCCAGTCTTCAAAGTCACTTCTGCATACCTGCACAACAAGCCCATAATCAAGTATCTAAGAACAACATTTACCCAAGTCAACCTTAGGTAGCAACTGAGTTCCTACCGATGGAAACCATCGGTATTTTGTGGGTATCAGCGACGGATATTTGTAATTAAAATATTTATTTGGCTTTTTTATGGATTTTTTGCTATCCGTCACTGATAAACCATAAATACTTGAGCAGTCAGTGAAAGTCAGTTTTCTAGTAGTGATAAAATGAAACCTGTTTTTATTGGCAATAGTACAACGTCTACTATCGTTGTATGATCTGCTACTGATGCTACTTTTGTCTTCAACAAAACGCCAATTCTTCCGTTGTTTCACATCAACATGACTCCTCTTTAAACCATCGATTGAACTACTTCGAGTAACCTGATGTTTCTTTGAGCCGAAAGAACTGGGGACAAACATCTTGAGAAGAAAAACTCCAGTGTCAAGACTCACACTCCTTGAAATCGGGCCTCTGTTCGGGCTCTTCTTATTTCCCTTAAACTCGGGCTTCATATCAACCTTATGATCTTCCATCACCAACCCTGAATCATCGGGCTCTTTTGCGACCATATCTTTTAGCGACAACTCAAAGCATGATTCAGGCAAGTCGTTCATCATTTCCATTAGCTCTTTCCTTGCTTCAACCATTGTTTTATTGGGAGATGATGGTGAACTTGTGGCATTAGAATGAATGTTTTTGGACCAAAGGGGTGGTGAAAACTCTAAAGGGTCTTCATTTTCATCATGGTTTCGATGATATTTCCTTTTTGGGATGTCACAAAATGTGAAATCTGATGGTTTTTTGATGGAATGGTAGTTTAGTTGAGATGCCATGTTATGGTTAAAATGCACCTCATCAAAGGCAAGCATTGTTAATTAGGATGAATTGTGTTTTTGGAGATGGGTTCTTATAGGAGGAAATATGTCAACTTTTTTAATTTCTAACCTACATATTTTAATAAATAAAGTTATCTCATTGTTTGTAGCACATCATAACAACCATTTTTCTTTATGACTTTGTTTTTGTTTACCATGGAGATACTTTACAGAAAGTCGTACATCTAATCGTAGTACCTATAAAATTCTTTTCTTATTTATAATTGAAAAGCTTAAAATGCTGATGCTATTTGAGTGTGATTATTATTATGACTCTAACATGTGCAGACGTTATATTCTTACAAACCCATCATCCTCAATAATGTTTGCCCCACCATCTTGATTAATATGAGATTCGACTAAGGCGATAAAATAAATACAAGGTGTGAAACATTGGCAAACGAGTAGTAAATACTAAAGCATTTTTTGTTTTTTGGTATTTATATGACAACTTTATAACCATTATTCTTGATATTTGTACAAGAACAATAATCCTACCTAAAATATCCCTTAAGAAAACTTATATTTCTAACCACAAAAATTGTTTGTTTGAATTTTATTTAGTACAATGACTGCAAAGTATTGAAAATTAATAAGTTATCGTTTTCAAAACGCAATCGGATTTGATAAATCAAGACTTTTAACATACTAATAATAGTCAATACTAACAATTTAATCAACAATACTTCTAAAATTCACTTTCTTTAGCAAGATAAATCTAACTACATAATCAACATAGATTTATGTCTAACTTTCACGCTATTTCATTTATAATGATGATTAATATAAGCGAAATGGAAAAACATACCTTTATCTATAAGTGTAAATTAAATGTAAATTTATGATGATAATGCGAGTGAGATTGCTCGTAATAATAAAAATGTAAGTAGAAGTGTTATAGGCTATATGAATTATTATCGCTGAACGAAACATAATTTATATTATCAAAATCCGGTTTCCACTCTACAGCATATAAATGTTTTAATACCTGAAATACTCCTTTTAGTAAGATATATTCTAAAAAATTTATTAAACACAGTCGTTATTATATAAAAAAAAACATTTAAGAAACAATATAACTTATCTTATAAATATAAGCTTAACCCAAAGGACACTCCAATATTAATAGACTAGAACCAACGTCTTTATCTTTGAAAGTGAAGTATGCCGTCTAAGAGGGGCTTGAAAACAAGAAAGCATGACTCACTTTCTTCCATTTGGCAAAATTGATTAAAAAAAGATATTACTGTGTTTACATAGATATTTAATTATGTTTTAAGGTATTATATTATATATGACATAAAAAAAGCACAAAATCACGAAGTAAATGCCCACCCAAATTTGAGAGAAGTTAGCATGATTACAAAGATTGTTCTAATTTGTCATATAAAGCTAAATCACAAAGCTCTAAAAGTATAAAGAATAATACAAATCAGAGTTAACATATCAGATAATGTGGGAACTAATTATATTCATAATTAAAACATTTACAATAAAATAAATTATATTAAAACAAGTAAAGTTCGAGAATATAGTAAAGTCAAAATCAAAACTCACGATAAAGAAATTTGAATCCAAACTAATCAAAAGTAGTCTTTGTTTTAGGTTTGAAAATTTTTTAACTCTTTTATCTTTCTCTATGTATAACATTCGCAGGTAATTTCTTTGATAATGTCTTGGAGATGGACTCAGTGCTAAAGGATAAATGGTTGATGCACCATCATTGATATTTAGAGGTTTTGTAGGGAGCATTTTTCATTTGGCTCAATTTGAAAAAGGTTACCACTAAAAATTGCTACGCGTGTAGCGTTTTAAAACGCATTTTAAAACGCTTACTCTTATTTGTTGTCATTTTATTTCCAATTATATTTTTATTTTATTATGCAAATCTCTACTTGATTTTTTAGGAGCTAGCATGTTCCATGTCTTCTACCGGTTTGTTTTGTATTGGTGTCTGTGTTTACAACATCTACTTATGCATGTTTGTAGGCTATCAAGAATGTTACCTGGGCACCTATTGAGGTGTACACTACATCATTCACAACTAAACAAATGAGCATCACCAATGGAATATTATCAACAGATCGCGTATGTGGCAAATCACCAGCGAAACTCCGATGGATCATACTTTCCTAATAAGTTTAAAAACGTAAATAAAATCATACGGTTGGTAATCGACTGACGGAGAAGCTTCTCATTGTCAAGACAGTAGATACAGACAAATTATTAACGACAATGCTTAGAGGGAAGGGTACGATTTTGTCATTTTTTGAGGGAATTGATTGTTGGCAGAAAATCTATTAGTACATCATCGTTGATTTTAAGTATAAGACTTTGGATTGGATTCATGCCCAAGATAAAAAGTGGTGTTTTGAGTGTAGCCCTATGAGACACATATTCTATATGTAAAATATTCTATAATGTTTTCTTTAACTTGTCACAAAGATCGTGGGGTAAACCCTGGAGTATTTCAATTCAAGTATAAAAATGGTATCTCCCTATACTTTAGATACAGAATGGTAAGAGTCAATATGCAAGATTGTTGTTGGTGAGTTTGTTGAAAATGTTGATCTTGAAATTTAAGACTCTATCATGTTGACATATTCTGACATGAGCACAATGTAGGAATGTAGAGGCAATCCCATACTAGGAGTATGTTCCCCATACGTGCACTAGGCACGTGGTGGGCTAACATATAAAAACTAAGCCATGTGTAATACTTATTAAATATAATCTAATTTGTTTGTAATATCTAAAAATATGATATGTAGATTGTTTGTATAGTCAAAGCAACCAATCAACACATGGTGTGGCTCATCAAAACACGACACTGTAGTGTATCCACATACAAGGATCAATATAACTACATTGAGTTCTTATCACGTGGTTTGGGTTTGTGTAGTCAAAACAATCCACCATCACATGGCATGACCTATTAAAGGGAAAAAGTTTAGAATATCGACATAAAATGATCAGTAGGACTAAATTCACTTGTCATGACTCGGTGTGGGTTTGTTAGCCAAACCAATCCATCAGCATATAGCAAGACCCATTAAAGCCTACCACTATAGAGTATCGACATATAATGATTAGTAGGACTAAATTGACTTGTTACATGGGTTTGTGTAGATAAAACAAGCCACCAACACATAGTCAAGCCATTCAAAGGCCAACAGTTAGGACTGATTTACTTGTTACAATCAAGGGTGGGTTTGTGTAGCCAAACAATCCACTAACTAACATAAAGGGCCTAACTTTGTGAAATACCCATATACCAGGATTAGTAGGACTAAATTGACTTAGTTTGAACTAGAGGTGGCAAAATGGGCGGGTTGGATTGGGTTGGTTGCCGGGTTAGGATGGGTTTAGGTCAAAATGGGTTGAAGTTAGGATGGACAATTATAAAAAAAAGATAAGGATGGTTTGGGTCAAGATAGGTTCGGGTTAAAATGGGTTCGGGTCAGGATGGGTTGATTCTAAAATTTACCATATGTCTCATTAGTAGTTGTTTCCAACAAACATCTGATTTCAAATTAAATAAGATTATTTATATGAACAAACAAAAGGAATCTATGTACACCCAGTTGGATGAATCCATCTCACATGAGCCTCTTCATGCATCACCCTTAATTGCAGCTCCTAACCCAACACTAACCCAAATGGCTCCTATGCATCAAGTATTTCCCGACCACCCTCCATCGATGCTCGTCCACCCTCGCTCCTTAATTGCAACTCCTCCACCACTGCCCGTCCATCGCCGCTCCTCCACCGCCGTCCTTCCTCCACCGTTGCCCGTCCACCGCCGCTCCACCACCGCCCTTCCTCCACCGCTCCTTCCACCACCGCTGCTCATCCACCGTAACCTCCTGAACATATTTACCAAATCTTAGATGCTTACAGATCTGTGTATATTGGTCAATTGTGTGTTACGTTGTTAATATCTTCATTTTAAAATTTCTCTAATCTCTCAAAACCCACAAAGGCCATCTCTTGCTCCAAAATCAGGGGCAGTAGTTGAAGGCGCTAACCACTACGTTAGACGAGAACGCCAAACGAACAATGAAGTTTTAAAAATTTGTGTCTTTGATTAAAAAACAAACATGGGTCTAAAGCTAATATCGAGGTTTGAAGTTTTCAAGAACGATAGAGTGTTAGGCTATTAAGTAATAATTGGATAACTTAGTGCCAATTCCAACCCTTTCAATTTTAAATAGAAAGCCCATTTTGACCCGTATTTAGAATTCCTTGTTTTTTTATTCAACCCATCCTGACTTGTTCTAAAACTTTCACACACCCAAACTGACCCAACATATCATTGGAAAGACCCATATGGACCCAAATTTAAGTTTGTGGGTCAGTTTTGCCAGGCCTAGTTTGAACGAATATATCTAGTTGTAACGTAAAGTAACGTATTAAGACCATTTAATGCTTAAGATAAAAAAAAAATCCTCTCACTGTTATTCCACTGGTAATACCGACTGATTTCCTAGTGAGATATCATGGTGTCTCTAATTAATGTGTGAAAGTGTGTATGTGTGTCTGAGTGTGTATTAATAAATTACAAAAATGATTTTGAAAATTAGTCTTAAAAGGGAATTACCAACTAAATTCACACAATCAACAAGTGTACCGGTTATGAATAGTAAAGTTTAGGCAAGTGCGGATATAAAATCCATGGACACTATAGACAACTCTCGATAATAAACCATTATCAAGCTAAAACCTGCTAAGAAGAATGGTTTTAACTAACAATCAAACACGAACTAACTAATGAAGACTAAACTAACCAAATACTAAGGAACTATACTAGAGGCAAACCAACACGAAGGAAACCAATGATGAAAAGGCAACTACCTAGACTATGCATCCTATTGATGAAGCAACTACTCTTGAAATTGATTAATCATACAACACCGCATCTAAGGATACTGTCTCACCTCCCGATCTCAACAATACTATATCCTAGAATTGGAACTCACAACTCTCATGATAAGGGATAAATCTATTTATGCGATCTAAGACACGAAATCACAAGAATTCTAAGGTGAAAAGGTAGAAGTCACTTTTGTGCAATCCTATCCTAACAAAGCAAAGAACCAAGATGACTTGACACCCTATAACCTCCTAGTCTCAAGGTTGGTAGAATACTAGTTTAAATTCACACACAAGCCTCTCTATGATTGACTATTCCTAACTTAACTGCCAAAACAATTCAAACACAAAGAAAGTAATTTAACAAGTGATTCTAACAATTTAAACACAGAGTTTAATAATTAAAACCACAAGAGAGACAAAAGCAAAAAGAAAACCTGATAACAAGTACGCATGAAACATGTTAAATCAACAATAAACATATCTTTTCAATAGCATTATAACATTTGATTAAACAAAATAGAAAAATACAACTGCTAGGCTAGCCTAGTGGCAAATGTGGTTCAAGCTTCACATGAAGCGTGGAGTAGATTTAACTGGTGTAGAGTAGGATTAGTTGTTAAAAAAATAGTCTAAAACATCAATCTTCAAAGTAGTACAAAAGATTTAACTACTTATAACATCCAAGAACATCACATCCAGAGAACTTATAAACATTATTAAACCATAATCGAAAGTAAGAAAATAACATTCAAGAATAAAAATAAGCAACCAAACCGAATGGCTCACGCTTGAATCTTTCGGTTCAATGTCTGGTTTGCTCCAAATCAACCCTTGGTTTCTTGATCTAGTCTCCTCGTGAACTTCCAATGTCGCGTGAATTCTCTTCTAATCTAGTGTTGCATCTGTTCTAATTCCGTTTTGTGACCCGTTCCAATTTGTTGTAACCCAATACAAATCTATATGTTTCTTATTGTTGGTTGTAGTCCACGTGAGCTCACTTTTAAATAAATGAATAATCCATTTTCTCAATTTTGTTGAATTCTTCTCGTGGGCTTTCACTTCTGATTTTAAGTCTTGTCTGCAAAATGAAACCCAACAATTAACAATTGGGATTTTAAACCTCAATTCATTTTTGTGGACATGCATGGTATTGATGGGCATTTCGGGTTTGGGCCGGACCCGAAAACCGGATACAACCCGGGTTTGGCCCAACCGGGTTTTTTGGTACCCGGGTATTGGTGAATCCGGGTACGAACCCGGGTCGGGTTCAGCAGCATAAAAACCCTACCCGGTATACCCGGGTAGGGTCGGGTCGGGTATGAAACCGGGTCCAACCGGGTTTTTTCTTTATTTATTTATTTATTTATTTATTTTTTTTATTTTTTTTTCTTTTCTTGAATGACACGAACGACGGTTGGAGCGTTGGACGAACCTTGACCAACGGAAGATTGTGAGTGAGCCATATCAAGATTGAAGATAGTGAAAGTGTAAAACGAGAGAGTGAACGTGTAAAACAAGAGTAAACGAGAGTATTTTTTGCGTATGTTTTTACGTTTGAGACTTGGGTACTAAACCATATCAACCTACACCTAACTTATAAGCCTAAAAGTGACAAAAAAAACGGCCAAAAATCGATCCCAACGGCTATATAGCCGTTAAAAAACGGCTACTTTTTTTAAAAAAAAAAAAAAGGGCAAAACCGGGTCCAACCCGGGTTCAACCGGTTCCGGGTCGGGTCGGGTCGGGTTCTAAGAAATTCTAGAAAATCATACCCGGTTCCAACCCTACGGGTTTTTTTCGGGTCCAAACCGGGTATACATATACCGGGTCGTACCCGTACCCGGTTCCGGGTCGGATCCGAACCCGGTTTTTATACCCACCTCTAATGCATGATGCATAAAACCAATAATGAATTAGTGCTGTATTTAAACATATACTTAGCTTTTTAGATATTACTTATTTTAGATTTCATGTTTAGTTCTAATTTACTCGTTAAGTCTCTAGTTACTCTATAATTAAATTCCAAGCCAAATGAATAGTAAAGTTTTGAATTTTAGATTTTAATCACATCGGTTTTAAGTACTTTTATTCTTAACTCTAATTTTTGCTTATTTGATTTTAACCATTAAATTTTAAAATCTTAGAGATTGGTCACTGAATTGTTTACAGTGAATTTTTTTTTTTTTTTTGAGTTTGACCATTAAAGTTTAAAACTCAAAGCCACTAAAATTTAAAAACTTAAAGATTGGTCACTAAATTGTTTATAGTGAAATTTTTTTTTTTGAGTTTGGTCACTAAAGTTTAAAACTTTTAAGTTTTGCCATCAAACTTTGATTTTATGATTTCTAACAATAACAACAAAACTAATGCAGCATTCGTGTGAGATATTGACTGGACACCCACCGTATAGTGCGTGACTTCAGCCACTAAATTTTAGTATCTTAGAGTTTGGTCACCGATTTGTTTTTTAACTTTAACCATTAAAATTTAAGATCTTAAAGTTTGGCCACTAATCTATTTATATTGAAGTTTTATTTTTTCGTGTTTGGTTACGAAAATTTAGTATTTTTGAGTTTCGTCAATAGACTTCGATTTTATGATCTCCGACGAGCCAGATAGATAATGATTAAAGTAATGCAGCGTTGCACATGGAAAAATTAACCAGACTTCTTCGCGTAACACGGGGAGAAAAAAACTAGCTTAATTAAAATACATCATTTTCATTTATGGCCTTTTGAAAACCTATAAAATTTAAACGTGGATCAATTAGAGGAAATATATAACAAAAGGTGACCAAAAACTATTCAAGAGTGTAGGAGATATTTATAAGATTTATATTTAATTAGACCATATATATCACTGATCTATTATTGAATACCGACACATTACTGATTGGATAAAGTAGTTGTTGGTTCAAGCCCAATCACACACCATAAACACACACACACGAACAGAGAATTTTACTGTTTTAACTTCCTCACTTTATGAAAATAAATTACATACTTTTAAATAGGATAAAACCAAATAAGGCTCCTATTCCGCTAAACCTAAGACATACCCACTACATATTTAACATCCTAAAAGCTTGCATCTTATACTTCACTACTTAGTTTCGTTCGAAACGAAAACTTGCTACATAATTTAAATGACACATGACTCAAATATTAGACCCATGACCCGACTTGACCCGATCAAGATTAACCCAACATTCATCCTCTTAATCTTGATTTCTTCTTGCTCTTTGATTTTGAACCACACAGGTTCAATTCTTGTTACTTGCTTCGAGAACATATAGTTCTTGTCTCTTGCTCTATTCTTGCTTGCTATCTTGTTGTTTGACTGAATTAATTCTCTTGCTACGTGCCTCTTTTTTGCCACTTTCTTTGCTTTCATTCTCATAAACCTACTTAAAAACACCCAATTCTTCTTCCACTATCTGCTTTGAAACTGAACTAAAATCACCAAACTGATGACTTACTTGTTGTCCTATTCTTGTAGTTGTTTTCTTCTTTTCTGAAAGTCAGCCTCAAACTTTCACCTATTTGGTTGTAAGCTTCACCTGCTTGATTGTGTGCTTCACATGCTTGCCTACCTGTCTGCTGCTTGGATTCAATTCATCCAACAAATGTAGCAGTTTGCCTTCCTTCTTGCTTACAATGTTCAGAAAGTAGCTAGCTTTCTTCATCCTTTTCTATTTATTCCACCGTAACCGCCTCTCCCTCAAAACGTTTTCTACCTTCCTTGTCTCGATTATTTCTTCTTGCTTCAACAGTAACCTTCGGTTTCTTTCTTCCTCTCATCAATAATCACACACACATACACACAAACAAAGAATTTTACTATTTTAACTTGCTCACCCTATGAAAATAAATTATAGACTCTTAAACAGGATACAACCAAATAAGGCCATTACTCCACTAAACCGAAGACATGCCCACTACATATTTAACATCTTAAAAGCTTGCATCCTATACCCACTACTTAGCTAGACTCATTTGAAATGAAAACTTGCTACATAATTTAAATAACACATGAATCAAATCTTAGACCGTGACCCGATCAATATTAACCCGACAGTAGCTTACTTTATTACCGATGGAAATCTTCGTCGGAATCCATCGGTGGAATTTGGTCAAACAAATCAAAGCATTTATTGTTGTTGCTTGCTCTCGTCTCTCTCACACGCCTTCAACACTGATTTAATGTTTTGAAATTTGGGTTGTGTTTAGTGATGGACCCAAAAAAAAATTTTATTGGGGTCGGATAATTCTTTGAGGATAAATTCTTCCGGTATGAATCGGGTTGGGTCATTCTTGGTCGGGTCGGGTCAGGTTGCGCTTTAAAAATAACGTAAAGTTAAATATCAAAATAACATAATAAAATTCTTTATTAGTCATCAAAATTACATAAAATAAATATATTATCTCTAAGTATGTTCTCTATGAGTTTTCATGTTTTGAAATATATTCGTTACATCATATAATGGAACATTTTGAAGCAACTGGTCTTCGATCAGAAGATTCCTATGAAAGATCTTTTAAACCAACAAATTCAGGAGTACTAAAAGATAAAGATTCAAATTTTCTTTTGAAAAACTTTTCCATATTTTTAAAATTATAAATTAAAACCCAAATCAAACAACGAATTTAATTATATAAACCCAAATTAAACAATATAAACTCAAATAATAAACTTGTAATATCATAAAATATTACTTATTAGAATAATTAAAGAATCAAATTTATAAATTACCATTATGCATACAACATACAATAAATTAATTATTAGCAATTTAGCATACAAATAATAAATTAATAATTTATAAATTATAATTCTAAAGTATTAAAATAATCAAACAAACTATAATACTACGTATTAAAGTAATGAGTAATCAAACAAACCAAGGCCACCGTGAAGTTTGGAACCACCGTAATTTCCACTAAATTAAAATAATCAAACACAACAAATACATTAGTTACCGACTTACCGTTCTTCAATCTTCTTGCCGGTTGACTTTTGAACCGCCGAACCGAAGGGTGTGCTCCAGTCTCCACCGCTCCTCCCGCCACTAGCTGCGACGTTTCCACGTAAGTCCGGAAATCACATTTTTTATATTGTTTTAATTTAATAGGTTATGGGTATTGGTCTATTAGGTAATAAAAGTTGGGTTTTTGTGTTAATAGTATTATTTTATTGGGTAATAAAGTGATGGGCTAAACCTCATAAGTTTAATGGTCCACAAATAATTTTAAAATAAGTTTATATTAGTTATTTTTGTTATAACTTATCGGTTTATATTTATAAAACTTTTAAATTTTATTTTTCAAGGTCACTGGTAATAAAAAAAGATCATGTGGTCGTCATCAAAATCTCTTGGGGTTCGTTGCCAAAATGTCTTGAGGGTCTACTGAAAATATAACATATACAATGCCATTACTATAAAATAAATTATGGGTGTCGGGTGAACCCCAACCATAAAGGTTGGGTCCGCCCATGGTTGTGTTTTAGGTTTGAATTGGTTTGTTTGGGTTGGTGATGGCGACCTAGGTTTGGTTTTATATATGTAACTAGTTACCAAGTCTCAACTTGTGATTTATGTTGTGTTGCAACGTAAAGAAAAGGATTAGGTGGTATTCTAGGTCAGTTATGTTTATGTGCGTATAATGCGTGCATGTAATGTGTTTGTGTATGTAATATGCGTTATTCAACTAATTTTGTGTTAAGTTTTATGTTTATTTAGTATATTATGTGTATGTAACTTAATTGTGTTTACATTTGGTGTATGTAAAACGTTTTCCTAGACTATGTGTGAATGTGTGTAATTGGTTTTGTCGAGTCCTAATTAGTTTTGGTTTGATTTTTTTAGACAATGACAACCTTCTTGTACTAGAAATATGGAACATCTTTGTTTTGGTGTGGAATAGGTGTTCTTGAAAATAGAACTAGTTTTATTAATTAAGTTAATCTCGTTAGAGCTGAATCAAGTCTAGAATTTAGACTGGTTATGAGTCCAAGTTTTCCTTTTGAAATTTGCTTTACTTTTATGCCAAAATTTGATTCTACTTTCTTAATCATGTGAAACGATTTTGTACCAACAACAATCTATAAGTTGCTAATATATAAATTGCCGGAAGAGTACATTTTTGAAACCCTAAAGGCTGATTTAGTTATAAGATATTATATCTCTCTATTAAATTTTCTTATAATTTCATGTTTAAAGTTTATATGGTTCACTCTTTATAACTGTTAGAATAAGGGGCTATTTGGCAGCATCTGATTGAATAAGTGCTGAACCAGTAAGAGGTCTGAACCAATAAGTGCTGAACCAGTTTAAGTTGTTTGGTTGAACATCTGAATAACTGTATAAAATGACTATTTTACCCCTCTAATGATTTCTTGCTGAATATAATTTATCTGTTTGGTCATAACTTCTAATAATGAATAATTACTAGAAAAAAAAAATACAAACCATCATAAAAAATCCAAATTACACATAAATCCTTCTTGAAAACATACTAAATCCAAGTAGAAATTAATAATTTGCGTACAATTTTGGTTTTAGGCATTTGACATTAATTGAGTTGCTATCTCGTCACGCAAAGTAGTCATATGCTCAATGCCTTGAGAGCCCCATTCCATGTCGTGAACAGACTGGCCATCACTTTCCTCCTCTTGCATTTCTCCAAAAAAAGTGTTCTCGTTGTATGCCATAAATAACTGATCATTAATATTCCATTTCCTCATAAAGTTATGGATAGCGAAACACGTAATCACTATGTCTCTTTGTATTGGAAATGAAAAGGGAGCCATTTGTTTTAGGATTGGGAATCTTGTCTGTAAACATTAGAATCAAAACTATTACATAAAAAACAAGATAAACAATTACATCAAAGTTAAGAAACGGTTAAAAACCTGGCGGGGGCAAATAAAAGCCGGAAGTCGGATTAAATGCAACTTCTTTCAAAACACGTGAATCATGTGAAATATCCTCCCATCCGGCCCATACGAACGTGAGTATCATATCAAAATTACAGATTCCCAGGAAATTTTGAAAGCATTCACCCTTTCCTCTTCCCATGTAACGAGTCTGTTGATCAGCAGGTACGACTGCATGTAATGAGTCTGTTGATCAGCACGTCTGTTGACCAAGCTGCAAATTTTGATTTCAAGTAATCATAGCGGTTCTTTATTTTTTTTGATCCACTATAAACTCATGTTCTGTTTTCAATTTTTCAGCAACGTTCCTCCATGAAATCACTTTCAGGCTACTACCCTCACGTCCATAAAGTGTAATTTCATGAATACATGATTCTAGAAAGGTTTTATCAACTCCTTCAACCTTCCAGTTAATCCTAATCTTTTTTTCAGCCATTTCTTTAGAAGAATTTATCAATTACAAATACAATCCATAAACTACAAATACAATAAGGACTACCATACCAATAAATCAAACCAAGAATAAGCATACAACTATAATGGCCAATTAAGGATTAACCAAGGGTGTATACAGATTAGATAAACACAATAAACATTAAGGACTTGATGCTAATGTGTACAAAATGTTTCAATAGAATGTTACTACTCACAAAATCCGCTTTAAATTGTGTTACTCCACACAGCAACATACAAGCATACCAATTAAGAAGATGTTGTCTGAATACTAAATTATCTACCCAAACACAAGAAAATACCAAGTCACTTCTAAGAAACCATTTTCAAATACCAACAGTCAATATGCAAAAATCCATTGCATCCTTCACTATAACAAGAACCATTTTCAAGAATCCAACAGTCAATATGCAAACCATGGCAGCTCCAAGAAACCATTGCATCATTCATTTTCAAATACCAACAGTTCCTAGATTCAAGTCCCAAAAACCAACAAAAACCGATCAAAAACCAAAAACCATAGCCCTAATTTACACGAAATCAAAAACCTCATTGCATAAACAATCAATCGAAACCGAAATTTTAACATCAGAGGCACTCACCGAAGTTGGAGCGGCCGGCGACTTGGAGTCCGACAGAGCGAGCGGCCGGCGACTTGGAGTCCGACAGAGCGAGCGGCCGGCGACTTGGAGTCCGACAGAGCGAGCGGCGGCAATTGGAGTCCGACAGAGCGAGCCGGCGACTTGGAGTCCGACAGAGCGGGCGACGACTTGGCTTTTGAGGTCGATGGGGGTGGGAGAGTGTTTTGGGTCAGACTTTTGGTGAGATCTAACCTAATAAGACCCTAATAAGATATGGAATAAGAGGTCTTTCTCATTAAGTGGTATCCAACCAAACACCATGGTCTGACCGAGTCAGACATAGACATCTGACCAGTGTCATTAGGAGGCAAACAAACAGCCCTAATTCTTAACAAACAGTATGGTCAAAATGATGAAAATGAATTGATGGTTCCTCGTGGTTACCACTCAATATATACCAAGTGCCTTCCCATGATAGAAAGTAGCATATTTAAAGACAGCTGATAGTGAAATCTTAATATCCTATAATGGCACCTCTCAACTCAATTTCACAAACACATGTTGTCATTGATGGTACATAGAAAAGATTTGACTCTCATGGTGGATAGCAGTACAAAACTAAACAGGATATGATGGGGTCAGTATTTGACGTATCTAACTCTCCATTTTGAATATGTTTGTGGAAAAAAAATCTTTAATTAACGGGATTTCTGCACCGATTCCCTCAAATGATAAGTATCATGATTATACAAAAAATCTCTTGACCTAGTGGTTTAAGAGGGATGTGAGAGTCTTTGCCTCTCTTGGAGGTTTAAAGTTCAAACCTTAACATTGATCAATTATTACTAACTTGATGTTACCAACTTCTAACCTCTAACCTGCTGTTAAAAAAAAAAAGATAAGCATCATGATTTTGGCATGTGCGAAAAATTCATTCTCATTATTTGATGATGTCATTATCGGGAACAAACACCATAATTAATTCATGTTTTTATTATTTGATGATTTAATTAAAACATAGTTATACATTTGTCGTTAAAAAAAAAGCTAACAGTTTCGGAATCTTGCCGCCAATTACCATTCTATGGTGATTTCGCAAAAGATTCTTCCGATGGTTTCGCAAAAGATTCTTCAGGTGGTTTCGCATAATAGATGCACTAAAGGGGGATTAGGCAGGGGCGGACTTAGCATAGAGGGGAGGGGTCAACCGACCCCAGGAATTTTTTTAATATGTAATGTGTTTTGATGTTTTCGATTCGATCTCGTGATTTTTTAATGCCGACCTCTATGAAAAACTTTACGACCCCTAAACCTAATTTTTTTTAAAATTTTGAACCCACTAACAATTAAACTACAAGTTCATTTTTGCCAAAATTAATAAGTCTAAAATTAACTGATTAAGTTTATTTTGTATTAAATCTACTAAGCATGTTTAGTTAATTAAAAGATCAATTTATTTTTCATCAACCCATAACCATCTAGCATTACATAAGTCTAAAAGGTTACTTCAAAATTATCCCTAATTAAAGATATGCTACTCATGAAACGTCGTTTGTGAAGAGAATATTAGTAACTTTAGCTGAAGATTAGCAAATTGCAATTCCTCCTTGGTGCTTCATGTGGCTACGAAGCAAGACCTCTAAGTTTTTTTAAATGTGTTTATTATGGATTCCATTTGATATTTTTATACGTTCATATATTCCAATCGAAGTGTTGCCATATAATCTGATCATCATTGTCTTATATGCTCACACATTTATAGCAAATATGTTCTGGTTTAAACTGATTAAGTTTTTTTTGTTCTTTTGTTTTTCAAATGAATAATAAAAATAATAGATTACGATTATGTATATACAAAAACATATTAGTTGATTTTATGTTTAGCGCTTATAAAGAGATTTTAAAAAAGAAAATTAGTCGAATCATCATTGTCAAGTGGTACAACGAGAAAAATTGAATTTAGAATATTTTTCGTTGGATTCTTCCGAATGTAAAACTTTTACTTATTTGACCAGACTTGACTTGAACTGAAAATTCCAACATCAAATTGAGATACGCTTGAGGACCGAAACTGACCCCTAAGAAAAAAATTCTTGGGTCCGCCACTAGGATTAGGTCAAGTGAACGATAGTAAAGGGGGTTAGGATTTTATAGAGAGTAATTTCGTGATGATAAAGTATCATAGACAAAAGAAAAAGAACAGAGGAAAATTGATTCATTTCATTTATTTCACACAATACAAACATCATATATACAGAATTATGAAACCCTAAACTCATATGCATTGGTCTGGGCTCAAACTGTCTGCATTTATAGCAGTTTCTGATTATTCCTTTTCAACCGGAAGAAGATGCACCATTTTTGGCTTGCTAAAACAACACTGATCACCCCTCCTTTTATTAAAGAAACAAGCAACCGACGAATGGAACCTCTTTTTGTTGGCAGTAGTACAACATCTGCCATTGTTATAAGATCCGCGACCGATGTTACATTGTTTCGCATCAACATGGTGTCTCTTTAAACCGTCGAATGAACTACTTCGAGTAACCTGATGTTTCTTTGGGCCGAAAGAACTCGGGACAAACATCTTGAGAAGGAAACCTCCGGTGTCAAGACTCACAGTCCTTGAAATCGGGCCTCTTTTCAGGCTCTTTTTCTTTCCCTTCAACTCGGGCTTCATATCAACCTTATTATAATCTTCCATCATCAACCCTGAATCAATCGGACTCTTTTGCAACCATATCTTTTAGCGATAACTCGTAGCATGATCCTAGCGAGTGGTTCCTCATTTCCATTAGCTCTTTCCTTCCTTCAACCGTTGTTTTATTGGGAGATGGTATTGTTGAACCTGTGCCACAAGAATGGATGTTTTGGACCAAAGGGGTGGTGAAAACCATAAGGGAATTTCATTTTCATCATGGTTTTGATGATATTTCTTTTTTGGGATGACACAAAATGTGAAATCTGATGGTTTTTTGAAGGAATAGTAGTTTAGTTGAGATGATATTTTATGGGTAAAATGCGTCTCATCAAAGGCAAGCATTGTTAGTTACAATAAATTGTGTATAGAAGATGCAAGGTACTTATAGGCTAAGCAGTTAAATAGGTGAAATATCAGATATCGGTTGATGACTGATGTTTGATATATCGGTTCTCGCGGATATATCGGTGAGATATCGGTAATATATATATATATATATATATATATATATATATATATATATATATATATATATATATATATATATATATATATATATATATTGACACTAAAACTCATATAATATTAATAATAAGATGCTAAGATAATCAAGTAAATAGTCAAAATACTCAAAAACTAAAAGTCAATAGTTAGTATTTAAACATGATGACATAATCTAATCAAAAGACTCAAAATCTTCCTCTGAGTCCACATCACCCAAACAATTCAATTGTTCATCAAGATCTCCCACTTCAACTACTACTTCATCATCGTCATCATCTCTGTAGCGTTCTCTTTTGCTCCTTGTACTTGGCCCAACTTCTTCGTTTCCTCCCATTGCCTCCCGCACAACCACCAACGAAGACCACCTTCTCTACCATCAACAAACTCTTGAAGCTCAACTTCTGTTGGGACAACCCAATCATCATTCTCCTCTACGTCTCTTAACAAAATAGGATCCAAAGATCTGTTGGCTTTTAATGACTTAAAGCGCCTTTGTAACCTTGTGTTGTATTGAATGAATACAAGGTCATTGAGTTTTTGTTGCAAAAGGTTTTCTTTGAATGTAACTGAACACAAAGAATAATAAAAGTACTTAACACAATATGATAGTAAATAATTTAAATATAGTAAATTATATTTGGTAGAAAAAACTTACATTGTCAAAAGTACTCTGCGTTCACAAGGTGAAGCACTACAAGTTTGACTAAGGACCCTGATAGCAAATGCTTGGAGCAAAGGTGTGTCGATCCCCTAAGTACCCTCCATATATCTATATTTTATAAATATCTAGAGTGATTTAATAAAAAATAAGCTATAAAAACATGTGAATATGTTATGACTTATGACGTTTTACTTACATGGTGCAACTTTCGTCATACCCCTTACGGCAGCTGAAGATCCAAATTGCCCAACTAAATCAATGTATAGATTCAAGTCCAGCCTTATTTATCATTTTCCTCTTCATTAGGCACTAGACGATCAATAGCAACATAAAGTGGTGCCAAAATGTTCCCATCTTTCTTTTTCTCACTCGAGTTTTCCCCATGTAAAATGGCAGGGTTTAGGAAATATCCGGCTTGCATATTGAAATTTCAATAGCTTAGAACGATGGTTCAACTAAATGATTATTAAAAAAATTGAAGTTTATTACAAAGTAGTTCAACAATCAATACCTGCATGTAATGGGTGATGAAGTTGATCGACCATCTTGCTTGAATCATACTCCAAAGTTTAGTGACAAGTCTTTGATCAGTTACATTTTTATTGATTTGCTCCTTTGCTCTACTCATTGCATCATAGACGTAACCCATGCTTGGCTTCTCTTTCGTATTAACCAATCTCACCACATCCACCAAAGGAGCTAGCACTTGACAAGCTAGGAATATGTTGTCTAAAGTTCTGTTTTTCCAACTATTCGCTCAATTCTTTTACCTGCTTCCTTCTTTGCAAAGTCACTTTTCCTCCATTCTTCAGAAACAAACAACACTTGAATATGATGTCGATTTTCGTGAACACTCTAAATGGTATAAAATTGGGTTGCAAACCTAGTTACACAAGACCTGTATAGCTCCTTGTTTTTTGTTAACTTCCTCATCATATTAAGAATTCTTCCGTGGCTGTAAATATAAACCACAATTGCTCTTGCATCAGCAAGAGTACTCTTTATCTTTTGTATTTTCTCACCAATATCTTGAATCATGAGGTTCACACAATGTGCTGCACAAGGAGTCCAAAACATCTTAGGGTGTTTTTCTTCTAAAATCTTTCCAGGTGCTTTAAGTTTGACTCATTATCGGTAATGAACTACAAGAAATAAAGAATTTAATTAATAATGAACACAAAGTAAACTTAACAAATTATAGTAAAGCTACCTGCACAATATTCACCTCTCCAACATCTTCTATCACCTCATCTATCATCTCCACGATTAAATTAGCATTCTTCACATGCTCTGATGCATCAATTGATTTCAAAAATACCGTTCCAAAAGGACAATTGACTAAGAAGTTTATCAAACACCTTCCTTTCCCATCTGTCCAAAAATCGGACATAATGCTACACCCATATTCTTTCCAATGTGGTCTAAACGAATCCACAAACTTTTCGTTTCTTCTAAACGTTTTTTCATCAATGTCACATGGATATTATGATAAGATGGAGTAGGCATACCTAACATAAAGTAGTAACTAATAAAATTAACATGGCATTGATCATATCTTGGAAACCTTCGTCACGTACGCATTGAAGGGTAAACCAACCGAATAAACCCAAGTTGCAAATTTATCCCAAGCTTCCATCTTTAACTTCTCTTTGATTGGATTATTTCTATCCAATGTGATTTGATTTGTTTTTCCATGATCAGTCTTTAAAATGTTATCAAGAGAACCTTGTACGTTGCTAGAACCCACAAATTTCTTTTTCTTTGAAGCATTTTTCTTTATACCAACTTCTTGTACATCATCTTGACCTTCCTCATCCTCATCTTCTTCATCAAGATCAACCAAGTTTGATCTAAGTATCTCCCTATTTCTTTTCTTTTCTAGTTGTACCTTTTCCCTTTCTTTAATTGATGCCATGACTCTCTTATATATATCGACAGTCACTTTTCTACAAAACTGACTTGTCTTCCGGTATAAGTGAGATGTTGCTTTAGTCGTGTAATCCCCCACTCCTCTTATGACCACAAAGTTTGCACCAAACAACATGTTTTTTCAACGGATCTCTACACTCTCCCCATTCCCACGCCATATCTCTATTATAACTTTTTGGGGCGGTGTTGGCATCAGACGACATTTAATTAGTGTTTGACTCTGGAGGGTTTACGGACCCATGTGAAGATGGATTTTGAGCATCCATTGTCAAATGTCAAACCTGACAATATAATATTGCAGAGATTGTAGCTTATGGTCTGAAATTTCTGAAATCGTTGAAGATTGATGCACAGACCGACCGATAGCGAGACTGCGAGAGTAGTAATTTCTGAAATCGTTGAAGATCGATGAATTTCTAAAATCGTAGGGTGAAGATCGATGAAATTTCTAAAATGTGTATGGGGGTCGATTGAAGAGTGGCGATAGCTATGAATGATTGAAGATTGAACTAATTGAAGATCGATGCGTATGGAAGATGGGTTTCATAGAGTCACAGCCGATAGCGAGACTTTTGGTTTCACATAGTCACAGCCGATGCGTATGGAAGGTTTGCCTTTTGGGTTATTGACATGGATCACAAAGGTTTGCCTTTAACAAATCTGGCCCAATAAAAAACCCGATAAAATCGGTTTTTTCAACCGATATATGAAACCAAAATATTCGCAAAATAGCGGACATATCGGCCACTATTAGCGGGATCCGATATTCTAACCGATATGGATTCGTATGTCCGCTAACCGCTATATCACCGCTATAGCGCCGCTATTAACTGCTTAGCTTATAGGAGCAAATATGTCAGCTTTTATTTAATTCTAAGTTGATATCTTGATAATAAAAAATTGTTATTTCTCATTATATATATATAATGATTACCAAATTTTTTATTTTAACTTAATTCTTTTTCATCTTTAACAATATAGCCCAAACATTTTTCACTTTTAACTTTGGTCCATATAATTTTTATATTTTAAAAAAATTTTGTTTTACGTTTCGGTCTACATTTTGCGAGTTAACTCGTCACAACATGCGTGTGTGGTTCAGCGTTTTACGCTTATTTTATCCCAAATAACGGCACCATCGTAACTGGCTGGTCCAAGATCGACTTACTTATTGTTTATATGTTTTATGTTTCTCATAACGGTGGTGTGTCCTTATTCTACGTTTCGGTCCAAGATCGGTTTTATTTTATTTTTTTTTGTTTTCTTTATAAGAGTTTTACGGTGTTGGTGGTCGTTAACATTGGTGTGTCATTGGTGCAACTTGACATATATGGTTGTACACCTCCCGCAGCAGTTAGAAACTATTTCTCATAGTTTATAGCACATAATAGGAATTTATTACTTTGTTTTTTATCATGATGGAAACTTTATAAAAAAGTCACATATGTGAGATTTGACGATAACTAGTAGTGTTAAGCTCTCCATTGCGATGGTAGGCGTAAAACCATGCCAAAAACAACAATTTGACACCATCATCAACAACCACCAATACCGTAAAAATTCATATTAAAAAAATAAAAAAAGGAAAAATTAAAACCAAACAAAAGTAACGTAATAATGTTGAACCCCGCAAGTGAAACGTAAAACACTAAAAACAATAATTAAGTCGATCTAAGACTCGCGTGTTGTGATGGAGCGTTAAACGGGGGAAAATGAGTGTAAAAATGTTAAACCACACGCGCACGTTGCAACATGTTAACTCATAAAATTTAAACCGAAACGAAAAACGTAAATTTTAAAAAAGATGAAAAGTATAGGGGACCAGAGTTGAAAAATTATAGAGGTTAAGTTGTAAAAGTATATAGGGGCTAAAAGTAAGAAAATAAAAATAAAAAAAAGAAACAAAAATGAATACAACCACTAAAACTAAATACAAAACATAAAGCACAAATAACTTGATAATGGTAATGTATATAATTATCACATACGCATGGGCGAAGCTTTTAAGAGGCTCATCCGGAAGTAAAAATTTATGTGTATTGCATCTGAAAATTATATATGTATTTAATCTGAACCCCTGATATAATGATAGGAAAAAAAATATGGATTCTATGACTTTCGGCCCCATTATATATTTGTTTAAACTCCATCACTGCACGTACGGCGTCTCAAACCTCACCTCCTTACGGTCTCAATATCATTGTTAAAGTTCGTCATCATGTTATCAACGTAAGATTTACAGAAGATGTTGAAATAAATATTAAGAATTGTGCTACTTAATAGTTTGTATATATGTACGTAGTTAAACATATGTATTTATATCATAACTTTATAAACATTATACCTAATTTTCATACAAGAATAATAAAAGCACCTATAATTAATATCCCTCACGAAGCCGTATAGTCCTAAACCAACGACGCTACTAACTATTATTTCGTTATTAAAGGTAATCTCACTCTCTTTTCATTATAGATTTATAGCAACTTACCATAGTCATTACCACCAAAAAAAGAAAAACATTTAAGGATGCACATAATAACTTATTTTATAAATATAAGCTTATAACCCAAAGGACACTCCAATATAAGCAGACTCATTTGACCCAACGTCTCCATCTTTGAAAGTGAGGTCTGCCGTCTAAGAGGGGCTCAAAGACAAGAAAGCTTGACTCATTTTTTGTTCCATTCAGCAAAATGGATAAAAATATTATTACTATACTTTCATGGATTTTTAGTTATGTTTTGTAGATATTATATGACATAAGACAAAAGAATAAAGACACAAAGGACATGCATACCCTTTGAGATAAATTTAGTATGATTACAAAGATTCCTCTATGTTTGTCACATAAGGCTACAAGATATGTGCATTAATGATGCTCATGATTAAAATATTTCACATTAAATATATTTTTTTTAATGTAAAGTTGGAGAAAACAACTAAGTCATAATCAAGCCTAGACAAACCTATCATTAAATTCAGATTGTACATGAGAAGGCCCTCAAGATATCAACAACAACAATAATAACCTAAAAGTAATTAAACACCCAAACAGATTAAGCTAGAACTATTGTTAGGATTAAACTGAATAAGTAAAGTAGAATTTTTAACAACCCCTTCCCCTTAATACAAGCCAAACATATCAAAATGACCAAGCTTTTTACACAACATTTCATGTTATGCCATAGGCAATCCTTTAGTTAGAATGCCTGCAACCTAATCAACAGAAGCAACTTGCACAGTTTAAAAAATCAACAAGAAATTTTTTCATGAAGAAAATGTAAATCAAACTCAAAATGTTTAGTTATCTCATGAAAAACTAGATTTGCCGCAATAAATAGAGCAGCATTACTGTCACAAAAGTAGCGTTATTATCACGTACATAACATATATACATGCAATGACAATAGCATTTTTAACTACTTATATAGATTTTAAATCAATGAGACTTCACAAGCAATAGAGCACATGGCTTGATATTCTACATCTGTAGAAGATCGAGAGCACATGGCACATGGCTTTTCTAATAAACAAGAACCACCTAAAAAATCACGGCACCTAGTTACCCACCTTCTGGAAACTAAGCACCTACCTCAGTCATAATCGACATAAAATCAAAAGACTTACTTTTTCAAAACAACAGTCCGTTTTCCAGGAGATTGTATTTAGTATGTACCTGATAAGTCTAAATTCAATATTCAAATGTGTTTGGGTTGGAGCATACAATTACTGACTTAGAAATTCAACAACAGAATAAATATTAGGCATTATTAAAGATAAGTAGATTAATTTACCAATCAACTTTTGAAAACCAGATATGTTTGATAAAACAAGTTCTCTATTTTACATTTAAATGAGACAACAAATGACTACTCAATACGAGTATAATTGGTTTACAATCAAGGTAACCAATATCACTTAACAGCTTTAAACAATATTTTCTTTGACTCAAAAAATTATTTTTTCAAAATATAA
Source organism: Flaveria sonorensis (assembly GCA_025506505.1). Lineage (NCBI taxonomy): Eukaryota > Viridiplantae > Streptophyta > Magnoliopsida > Asterales > Asteraceae > Flaveria > Flaveria sonorensis. Next base: position 3,600,940 of record CM046439.1, on the reverse strand, counting down.
GACTTCTAGTATTTTAAAAAATCTAAATCTTTGATTAAGAAATTTGATTTCAAAAACTCTTTGACTTTGGTTATTTCTTGATTTCTTGTAACTAGAATATCATCAATATAAACTAGCAGAGCAACATTGTGTTTAACAAATAAAGAGTAATCACACAGACTTTAATCAACTTTCAAGCAGTACACTAGTTAGTTTCTCATTTATTGTCTAGGTAGGTGTTTCAAGCCATATAATGGCTTGACTAACTTACATAGTCTAGTATCATTTTTAGAATAATAACCCTTGGATAAACTCATATAAACATCTTCTGATAGATTTATATACAGAAATGTGTTATAAATATCTAATTTATATAAGGACCAACTGTTTTTGGACAACATGACTGATTATGCAAACAGACAAGTAACCATCTTGACTACTAGGGAGAAAGTCTCATCAAAATCTATACATTCTCTTTGGCTGTACCTTTTTACAACTAGCAGCCTTATACCTTTCTATCTCACTGGTGGAATTATATTTAATCTTATATCCATTTACACCCAATGGGTTTCGTACCATGGGAAAGATCTACAACTACCCAAGTATTATCCTAATATAAGGCCTTCATCTTTGTATTCATTGCATCTACCTATTTTTTTATCTTTAATAGCTTTTTGAAAAAATTTGGTTCGATAAATTTATTTAGATTGGAGACAAAACAAAAGCTTTTGAGAGACGGTTTTGCATAACTAATAACCTTTTCAATTCTGTATTTTACTATTCCCTCAACTATGAAGTCAGAAAGTCTTCTAGGAAATGCTACAGTCCTAAAGGACTTTCTTGGTTTAACAATTAGCGGCATTTGCCCCTTATAAACCGTTTAGTCTCATCATTAGGGTCCAATGAGACATCGATCATGCCATTATTATCTTCAGCGTTGATGTTTAGTTGTTGTATGAACTACCTCAACGGTGTCCACATGCTGCCTTGGTTTTAAAAAGTGAGAAGCGCACTAAGCCAACAAGGTCTAAATCCGAAGCACAAAGTGTCAAATCATGGGCTTTTCGTACGCAAGGCGCAAGGAGCTTATATAATTTTTGAATATATCATTTTGGTTTTTAGCATCCCCTACCCAAAAATATAGCTATAAATAAGGTTTAAATATAATTTGAAGCACAAAAACACCCTTTGTAAAATATGTTATATGTAATATAGTACGTTTTTAATATACCTTTATTATAATAAAAACGTTGGTTGATTACAAAATCAGATGGTTGGCATGTCTTTATTATATTTTTATGTATTTATGTATTTGTTTATATACATAGGTATTTTAGTAAGTTTTTTTAATATATTTTTTTAATGTGGATTTGTTATAAATAAGAATTAATAAAGAGTTAGTGCACTTTATTTTAATAAAGATGTCGGTTTATAATATTACAACCACCAAACACCATATTTGTGTAATCAGGTTATGTATACTACTAAGATACATAAAACAAATGTTTAAAGCATATTTGTGTACATGAATAGTGATTACATAAAGAAATATTAAATTAAGATAAGTATTAAATTTATTATAAGTAAAATAAACAACAATTTAAATGTATTAGAAGATGTAATTATGTGTCAGTGAAAAAAATTAGTCACAAAGTTAAAAACATAAGTATATACTTAACATATACATCTAAAATTTTTAAACTTTAAAAATTGTTGTTATCAAGTTATATAATTGTTGTTAAAGAAATATGTTAATGAAACAATAATTAAAGAGTTGATTATACGAATTTGTGGTTTCTAAATTTAATTCATAATCATTCAAAATTGAGGTACGATAATTTATAAAATACTTTAAAACTTTCTATATATATATATATGTCTAAGGTTATGGTTGGAAAGAATATGTAGGTTATAATTAAAAAAAAATTCATATTGAATGAAGTAAAAAAATGTGTCAATGTCTACATGACCCCTACGCGTACAGCTGACGTAGATTGTCGTGATCTACTCAAAAACAAGTTAAAACTAAGACTTAGTTCACCTGTACTAGTACGGGTAAGTAATGTATTCTTCACGAGTAATATATGAAAAGTGTAATTGTAGTTCAATAAAATAACTTTATAAAGAAAATACATTTGAATTAATAATTGATTTGAAAAACAATATTGCAAATTTATAAACTTGTTTGATTGTGAAAACAATAATAAGAAGAAAGATCTACTCTGGGTTTCAGGTGTATAAAACACAAGTTGTAACCTAGTTATACTTAGTAAACAATCATATAGACATAATTGTATTGATTTGATTGATTTCAGTGATAGAGATAGAACGTAATGCAAACTGACCTATTCACAAACTACCAATTTCAATTTGCTAACTAAAACCTAAGACTTATGATATTCATGATGTAAAGAAACTAAAAACTGATAAGTATTAGGTTAAGATTCAAAACAAATAAAAATCATTTAAAGTAATCAACCAATAAATAAAATCATATGGCTTCACATGCCAATCAAAACTTCAACTCAATTTAAGAACAACTAATATTAAATGAATGTTATAAACACAAACCCTACACCCGGAGAGGATCACAGGTGGTATACCCTCTCATGGTTGTCATGGAATCGTAATCGGTTGTCGTAGGCCTCGAAGACATGAAATGATGGATCTAGGGATGTTTTCAACTCCAAAAATCGACCTTGGTATGGGTGTAATTGAATTGGGCAAGCTTCCACTCGTAGCCCTCTTTTTCCCCTTCAAATAGGTCACAAAACCCTCAAGTTACGTATCTGATAGCACAGGAACGTATTTTACGTCCTCAGGTGTGACATCCGGTAATTTTCCGTTACCAAACTCCGTTTGTTCCGTTAAGTCTTGCATACACGTGTCGGGAGCACACACTAGTTGTCGTTGAACGTTGGTGACTTAACAATAATCAGTAATGTTAAATTGATGATAATTAAGTTAACAATGTGATTATTAAGTTATGCTTATGTGATTTAAATGTTAACTGTAATTTTATCGCGTAACGTGAAAACGTGCATATTTATTTCGTGTGTTTTGTGATAAATGGGAATTATGCATGATTGTTATTTGTGATTAATAATAATTGTGTTTAGTAGTTAAAAACTATTTAAAAACTATTCAAAAAGCTTAATTTTTATAAAATACAAATTATAAGGGTTAAAAGGGTAATTTTGGATTATTTAATAAAATAAAAATCAAAACTCTAACCCTAATCCCACCCATCGGCCGCGACTTGCATCCTCTCCCCTCTCCTCTTTGAATTCAGCCCAAGAACAAACAATCATCTTCGGTTTTGGTCGATTTCAAGGCATAGAACACGTTGGAATCATCAATTGCAAGCCATTACACGTTTAAAGGTTAGATTTTTGTATGTTTTTGATGAATCTTCATGTTGGCCGAATGTTTCATGCGAAAACTGCAAATTGGTGATTGATTGATGCCTAATTGTTGTTGTTAATGTGTTTACTAGATAGATTACATGTTAATTAACGTCAAGTATGCAATAAAGGTTGGATTTTTACAAGTTTTTATGGAAATTAGATTAGGGCCGAAACCCTAATTCGAAACTTGCAATTGGGGATCGATTTGTTGATGTTGGTTAGTGTTATTATGTTAGTTGGATTGTATATATGCTAGTTAACGTCGATTATGCAAGAAAGCTATGATTTTGATACATTGTTCATAGGTTACTAATAATAGTAACTTTATTTTGCATGAATTGATGATTGGATGATGTATGAATGTTATGGATGTGTTTGTGATGATGATTAGATGCTAGGTTGATGATATGAACAATTGAAAATCAAGAAGATGTGTTATAGTTCATACATTGCTAAAAATAGTAACTTTTGGTGTTGAATGTTGATGAATCATGATGATTAAGTGTTGTTGATCATGTTTAGATGTTGTCATGGACTTGAATTGGTATATAATTGATGAATTCATGAATGTAGTGTGAGTTTGATGAATTTGGGATGAACTTTCCCAAAAGGGAAACTTTATTTGTGCAAATCCTTGAATTGGATGATTTGAGCATGTTTGGGATATTAGGATCATGCTAGTGTATTCATGGATGATTTCTAAGGTAACTAAATGTGTTGTTTGTGTTGTAAGGATGTTTAGTTGGATAGTTATCTGATTTGGACTGTTTGTGGGAATTCATGGTAATGGGTTATATGGGTATGTTAGGACTATTGTTGGGTTGTATGTTGATCATGTATGATATGTGTTGTGTTAGTATTAACGAGTTATCACCTATAATGTCACCAACGGGTCAAGCGGGTCAACTGGGTCAAATGTGTCTTGTCTTTCTTAAACCTTGAGTCTCTTGGTTTGTAGAACACTTAGGGTTTCATGTTGATTCTGTGTACATGTACTTATGTACTCTTGTGTTCTAGGTGACCTTTGAAGGTTGTCTTTCCTCTTTCTTTCAAGTTAAGCTCTAGGTTAATTCTTGCGCGCATCAGGTGAGTTCTTGCCCCACTTATTTTACATAATCTCTTTTGGGGGAGATAGCATACTGTTGATCACAAACGCTTTTATATATGAGTGTGTATAATATTGATATAGTGTTGTTTACCATGGAAAGTCCTCACACTTTCGGATTGTTAATATTGAATAGCGGGGAAATCTTGGGTAGTACTACTGGGTCTGACGAGCCCCACCTGTGCGACTCGAGGTCAAACGGGTGCAATTTTGTCCTAACACATATTCGTCACGACACGGTAAGTCGTGACGGGAGGCAACAAACGTAACACAGTCAGCTTCGATCGCGAAATCACTATGATTAATATTTTTATGTTAATAGACTAGCTATCTATTGCAATACACTACTTATGCTCTGGAAACTGTTGATTGGTTTATATTTTAACGCAAACTCTTGAACTCACCAACCATGTGTTGACTTGTTTAGTATGCTATTCTCAGGTTAAGGTTGCCAGTTGCCTAGGAGCACGCACACCAGCATCGTTGAGTTGTCTACATTGTTTGTTTACACATTTGGGTTTATTTTCCTATTTAACATTTGTGTTTGGGGCGCGTATGTTTTGCGCATTCTCTTTACATACTACTTGTTTTGGGTTTTATGTTTTAAAAATGCTTCCGCAGTATTTTAAACGTTAACTCTGGTTTTGTTTATTTATCATATAGAGTCGTTCTTGGTAACTAATGACTGAGATCCTGGTATGTCACGCGCCTCGCGGTAAAACCCTGCTCGCGGATTTTGAGGGTGTGACAGATTGGTATCAGAGCCATTGGTTATAGGGAACTAGGTTGCATACACACACTAGACTATAACGCACAGTTGTTAGTTACTCATCGTTTACTCTCCTTACTGTATACTCATTGGCATACGCGACACGTACTTCGCAGCATGGCATCGACGTCCAGAAATTTAGGCAAGAGACCTGCACGATCTGAGTCACCTCCTACTTCTCCCGTACCGGATAGGGGATTTAACTGGCCACGACATCCTTATCCTCCTAGCGAGATAAACTGGGATCAGCCTTTCATACCTCCTGAGCTCGATCCTCCGCGTAACTGGGATTTTTACCCCACTTACATAAACCGTATGGCTTATAGAGAGCGCGTACCACCAGTAGCACCTACACGACCTAGGACTAGGTCATCAACCGCCTCTACTTTGCCTACACTTCCTACCTTGAGCATCCCTCTGGAGCAGGCATTTGCAGCTTTGGTAGCCACACTGGACACAGAGCGACAGCGGATTAGAGGACTCACTGATGAGAACTCTGCATTACGATCTGAGATGCGTCAGCTGCGTTTCCAGGTAGAGACGCTTCAGGAGCGACTTTCGATGGCCATTGGTGGACATCATACGCTGGCAGGCAACGTGGTAGCACTTAGTGAGCGCATGGACGCACAGGATCACCATAACATTGTGATCGATGATAGGTTTGCTGATTTAGAGGCACAACTAGCAGCACTCCAGGTTGCTGAAGCCCCTGCACCTTTGGTGGACCCTGATGAGGATGACCCAGAAGAAGAACCCGAGGAAGCCCCCGAAGAAGAACCAGTAGAGATGGATGAGGACAGTGACGGATCTGACGTACTGGACTGATCCTACCTTTTAAATGACTTGGACTATGTAGTGTTTCTTTTCTTTGAAACCTATGTGGGAAGGGTTGTTTCCCACCCAACTGACAAACTTAAATTTTGACATTGATGGAATATTTTGTGACTCAATTGCAAATTATTTATCTTTGATTATTATTTCTGTTATAAATGTTGTGGTTGTGGTGAATGCATTATTTCTTATTGTTTACTGTACCTTGATGAGATTAATGTGTTGGATGTTACTCATTATTGTAATTGTGAATTTTAAAGTGAAATATGGACGCACGTGGACGAGGACGTGGGCGTGGTCGTGGACGTGGCGCCGGAGGCCGTGGAGCCGGAGCCATAAACATGACGCCTGCGGAATTGGCGGCATTAATTAATGAACATGTTCAGGCGGCAGTGGCTGCTGCCCAACCGGGACAACCAGCAGGTAAATGATAACAAGAGGTTAAACTGATTTTCCTAGTTATTTGTCTAGGATATCTGACTAATGTTTGGGTTGTCAAAACAGGACCACCACCATGTACCTACAAGTCCTTCATGGACTGTAAACCCATACCTACAGCGGGACGGAAGGAGCTGTAGGGCTTGTAAGGTGGTTTGAGAAGACAGAGTCTGTCTTCGCGAAATGCAACTGCCCGCCTGCTGATCATGTGAAGTATGCCACCGGGACATTGGAAGGCGCAGCACTTTCCTGGTGGAATGCTCAGGTACAAATGCTGGGTCAAGCCATGGCCAATGAACTACCTTGGGATGAGTTTAAAGAAATCATGACTGAAGAATATTGCCCCCGAATGAAGTGCAGAAACTGGAGATTGAGTTCTGGCAACTCAAAATGCAAGGCTCAGAAATTGAAGCCTACACGACTCGTACTCATGAGTTAGCCACTTTATGCCCAGGGATGGTGAATGAAATGCACAAGAGGGTGGAGCATTATATACAGGGATTGGTGCCTGAAATTCAAAGTATGGTAACTGCTTCTAACCCCACTACCATACAACAAGCTATCCGAACCGCCCACAGGCTGACTGACCAGGCAGTTGAGCAAGGTCGGTTACCTAAACGGGGTGCGGTGGCAAGCGTGCCCGACCAGAAACGCAAGTGGGATGGTTCAAGCAACAAGGGATCGTCATCCAGTAGCCAATCTCAACCTCAACAACAGCAGCAAAGTCAGCAACAACAACGGAAGTTTGATAACAACCAAGCTTCAACCAGGCGACTCACTCAAATCAAGGCCCGGTGGGTATGGTGGAAGACTGCCGAAGTGCAACCGGTGTAACTACCACCATGTGGGTCGATGTGATAACTACAAGTGTCAACGATGTGGGAAGATTGGTCATGCAGCCAAAGACTGTCGGGGTGAACTGATGAAGAAGCCACAACAATCACAAGAAACTTCGAAAGGTTGTTTTGAGTGTGGAAAAGAAGGCCATTACAGACGCAACTGTCCCCAGCTTAAGAGGAATGGTAATGGTAACAACAACAATGGGAACAACAACAATAATAACAATGGCAACAACAATAACAACAACAATGGTAATGGCAACAACAATGGTGGAAACAATAATGGAGCCAAAGGAAGAGCCTTCGTCATTGGCTCAGGTGAGGCTCTAAACGATCCTACAACAGTAACTGGTAAATTTTCGGTTAATGGTTGTTTTGCTACTGTATTATTCGATACCGGAGCCGATAGAAGTTCGTGTCCACTAGGTTCTGTAGTCTTTTAAGTGATATGCCCTCAGCCTTAGAATCTAAATACACCGTAGAGTTAGCTGACGGTACACAGATTCACGTAACGCATATTCTTAAGACTGCAAGATAGAGCTTGCTGGTCATACATTCACCATAGATCTCATGCCTGTTACACTAGGAAGTTTTGATGTGGTAGTAGGCATGGATTGGCTTTCCGATAAACAAGCAGAAGTCATATGCCACGAGAAGATCATACGGATTCCCATTGGTGAAGAAGTCCTTACGGTCAGAGGTGATAGGAGTGGTGCGGTGATAGGCATCATCTCGTTTATGAAGGCACAAAAGTTGTTACGAAAGGGTCGACTGGCCATATTAGCACTCGTCATAGATAAACAGATCGAGGAAAAGAAGATAGAGGATATCCCCGTAGTTCGTGAGTTTCCTGAGGTGTTTCCGGAAGACCTTCCTGGATTACCGCCTCATCGTCAAGTTGAATTCCAGATTGAGTTGACTCCAGGAGCCGCTCCAATTGCGAGAGCACCGTACCGTTAGCTCCGAACAACTGCAGGAATTATCTGCCCAACTACAAGAGTTGTTGGATAAAGGGTTCATCCGACCGAGTTCGTCGCCCTAGGGAGCGCCAGTTCTATTTGTGAAGAAGAAGGATGGTACATTTCGAATGTGCATTGACTATAGGGAACTGAACAAGGTTACTATCAAGAATAGATATCCGTTACCTCGTATCGATGATTTGTTTGATCAACTACAAGGATCAGCTATTACTCTAAGATTGATCTGAGGTCTGGGTATCATCAGCTGAGAGTTCGAGAAGAGGACATCTCGAAGACTGCTTTCCGTACACGATATGGTCACTATGAATTTTTGGTCATGCCATTTGGGTTGACGAATGCACCAGCAGTATTCATGGACCTCATGAATCGCGTGTGCAAACCCTATCTTGATCAGTTTGTTATCGTCTTTATTGATGACATACTGATATACTCAAGGACCGAGGAAGAACATGAGAAGCACTTACGTTTAATCTTAGAATTACTTAGAAAGGAACAACTGTACGCAAAGTTTTCTAAGTGTGATTTCTGGATACGTGAGGTACAATTCTTGGGTCATATTGTCAACGAGAAGGGAATACATGTTGATCCTGCTAAGATTGAAGCGATAAAGAATTGGTCTGTTCCTAAGACACCAAGTGAGATACGACAATTCCTTGGATTAGCGGGATATTATCGACGATTCATTGAAGGATTCTCTAAGATTGCACAACCTCTCACAGCCTTGACTCACAAGGGAACGACGTACAAATGGGGTGAGTCAGGAATCTGCTTTCAGTTGCTGAAACATAAATTGTGTAGCGCACCAATATTAGCGTTACGGATGGTAGTGACGACTTCGTAGTCTACTGCGATGCGTCTATTCAAGGACTTGGATGCGTCCTGATGCAGCGGGATAAAGTGATAGCTTACGCCTCTAGACAATTGAAGATTCATGAGAAGAACTATACCACCCATGACTTGGAACTGGGTGCGGTAGTTTTTGCCTTAAAGATCTGGAGACATTACTTGTACGGTACCAAATGCACCATCTACACCGATCACAAGAGTCTTCAGCACATCTTTGAGCAAAAGAGTTGAACATGAGACAGAGACGCTGGGTGGAATTGTTAAACGACTATGATTGTGCTATTAAGTACCACCGGGGAAAGCAAATGTAGTTGCTGATGCGTTGAGTAGAAAAGAGACTGCTAAACCTCGACGTGTGCGAGCTCTGCAACTAACGATTAGTACGCAATTACCTGAACAAATCCGTGATGCTCAAACTGAAGCTCTGAAGGTAGAAAACATGAGTTTAGAGGGGTTACGAGGAATGGAAAAGCAATTAGAAGTAAAAGCGGATGGGATTCGTTACTTCATGGATAGACTATGGGTACCTCTACATGGAAATCTGAGAGATTTGGTCATGAGTGAGGCTCATAAGTCCAAGTATTCTATACATCCTGGATCTGACAAGATGTACCACGATTTGAAGGCGCACTATTGGTGGCCTAACATGAAAGCAGATGTAGCTACTTATGTGAGTAAGTGTCTGACCTGCTCGAAGGTTAAAGTGGAGTATCAGAAACCATCTGGTCTGCTACAACAACCCGAGATCCTATGTGGAAGTGGGATCAAATATCAATGGATTTTATTACTAAGTTACCTCGCACTTCTACGGGTTGTGATACAATATGGGTTATCGTGGATCGATTAACAAAATCTGCTCATTTCCTAGCGATAAAGGAAACAGATAAGATGGAGAAGTTAACCCGACTTTATCTGAAGGAGATCGTTTCGAGGCATGGAGTACCGATCTCAATTATTTCTGATCGCGATTCTCGTTTCACATCACACTTCTGGCAGTCGTTGCAGAAAGCTTTAGGTACGCGATTGGATATGAGTACTGCTTATCATCCACAGACTGATGGTCAAAGCGAGCGTACTATACAGACTTTGGAGGACATGTTACGTGCTTGTGTGATTGACTTCGGGAATAACTGGGAAGTTCACCTACCATTGGTGGAATTTTCTTACAACAACAGTTATCACACTAGTATAAAGGCAGCACCATTTGAAGCTTTATATGGGAGAAAGTGTAGATCACCAGTTTGCTGGGCTGAAATTGGTGATAGTCAATTAACGGGTCCCGAGTTAGTACACGAGACAACTGAGAAGATTGTTCAGATAAGAAACCGCATGGCCGCAGCGCGAGACAGACAGAAAAGCTATGCTGACAAACGACGAAAACCTTTGGAATTTCAGACAGGTGACAAAGTTTTATTAAAAGTCTCACCATGGAAAGGCGTAGTTCGGTTTGGTAAGCGAGGAAAGCTAAATCCGAGATACGTTGGACCATTTGAGATAGTGGAAAGAATTGGTCCAGTGGCTTATCGACTAGCCTTACCTGATTCATTGAGTGGAATCCATGATGTATTCCATGTTTCAAATCTAAAGAAATGTTTAACGGATGAAACGATGGTCGTACCACTGGAAGAAGTTCAAGTAGATGAACAATTACGTTTCATTGAGGAACCTGTCGAAGTGATGGATCGTGAGGTGAAAACGCTTAAGCAAAGCAAGATACCCATCGTCAAAGTTCGTTGGAACTCGAGACGTGGACCAGAATTCACGTGGGAACGTGAAGACCAAATGAAGCTTAAGTACCCTCAGCTATTCGAAGGACGATGCCAGCCGGCGAAGGTACTGATTAAATTTCGGGACGAAATTTCTTTCAACATGGGGATGATGTGACAACTCATCCAAAACTCACACGATTCGATTTCCTTGTGCCAATGCAGTAGACCAGTGATGGAACACTCACCATGTAACGCAATTTCGGGACGAAATTCTTTCAACATGGGGATAATGTGACATCCGGTAATTTTCCGTTACCAAACTCCGTTTGTTCCGTTAAGTCTTGCATACACGTGTCGGGAGCACACACTAGTTGTCGTTGAACGTTGGTGACTTAACAATAATCAGTAATGTTAAATTGATGATAATTAAGTTAACAATGTGATTATTAAGTTATGCTTATGTGATTTAAATGTTAACTGTAATTTTATCGCGTAACGTGAAAACGTGCATATTTATTTCGTGTGTTTTGTGATAAATGGGAATTATGCATGATTGTTATTTGTGATTAATAATAATTGTGTTTAGTAGTTAAAAACTATTTAAAAACTATTCAAAAAGCTTAATTTTTATAAAATACAAATTATAAGGGTTAAAAGGGTAATTTGGATTATTTAATAAAATAAAAATCAAAACTCTAACCCTAATCCCACCCATCGGCCGCGACTTGCATCCTCTCTCCCTCTCCTCTTCGAATTCAGCCAAGAACAAACAATCATCTTCGGTTTTGGTCGATTTCAAGGCATAGAACACGTTGGAATCATCAATTGCAAGCCATTACACGTTTAAAGGTTAGATTTTTGTATGTTTTTTATGAATCTTCATGTTGGCCGAATGTTTCATGCGAAAACTGCAATTGGTGATTGATTGATGCCTAATTGTTGTTGTTAATGTGTTTACTAGATAGATTACATGTTAATTAACGTCAAGTATGCAATAAAGGTTGGATTTTTACAAGTTTTTATGGAAATTATTAGGGCCGAAACCCTAATTCGAAACTTGCAATTGGGGATTGATTTGTTGATGTTGGTTAGTGTTATTATGTTAGTTGGATTGTATATATGCTAGTTAACGTCGATTATGCAAGAAAGCTATGATTTTGATACATTGTTCATAGGTTACTAATAATAGTAACTTTATTTTGCATGAATTGATGATTGGATGATGTATGAATGTTATGGATGTGTTTGTGATGATGATTAGATGCTAGGTTGATGATATGAACAATTGAAAATCAAGAAGATGTGTTATAGTTCATACATTGCTAAAAATAGTAACTTTTGGTGTTGAATGTTGATGAATCATGATGATTAGTGTTGTTGATCATGTTTAGATGTTGTCATGGACTTGAATTGGTATATAATTGATGAATTCATGAATGTAGTGTGAGTTTGATGAATTTGGGATGAACTTTCCCAAAAGGGAAACTTTATTTGTGCAAATCCTTGAATTGGATGATTTGAGCATGTTTGGGATATTAGGATCATGCTAGTGTGTTCATGGATGATTTCTAAGGTGACTAAATGTGTTGTTGTGTTGTAAGGATGTTTAGTTGGATAGTTATCTGATTTGGCCTGTTTGTGGGAATTCATGGTAATGGGTTATATGGGTATGTTAGGACTATTGTGGGTTGTGTATGTTGATCATGTATGATATGCTGTTGTGTTAGTATTAACGAGTTATCACCTATAATGTCACCAACGGGTCAAACGGGTCAACTGGGTCAAATGTGTCTTGTCTTTCTTAAACCTTGAGTCTCTTGGTTTGTAGAGCACTTAGGGTTTCATGTTGATTCTGTGTACACGTACTTATGTACTCTTGTGTTCTAGGTGACCTTTGAAGGTTGTCTTTCCCTCTTTCTTTCAAGTTAAGCTCTAGGTTAATTCTTGCGCATCAGGTGAGTTCTTGCCCCACTTATTTTACATAATCTCTTTTGGGGGAGATAGCATACTGTTGATCACAAACGCTTTTATATATGAGTGTGTATAATATTGATATAGTGCTGTTTACCATGGAAAGTCCTCACACTTTCGGATTGTTAATATTGAATAGCGGGGAAATTTGGGTAGTACTACTGGGTCTGACGAGCCCCACCTGTGCGACTCGAGGTCAAACGGGTGCAATTTTGTCCTAACACATATTCGTCACGACCTGGTAAGTCGTGACGGGAGGCAACAAACGTAACACAGTCAGCTTCGATCGCGAAATCACTATGATTAATATTTTTATGTTAATAGACTAGCTATCTATTGCAATACACTACTTATGCTCTGGAAACTGTTGATTGGTTTATATTTTAACGCAAACTCTTGAACTCACCAACCATGTGTTGACTTGTTTAGTATGCTATTCTCAGGTTAAGGTTGCCAGTTGCCTAGGAGCACGCACACCAGCATCGTTGAGTTGTCTACATTGTTTGTTTACACATTTGGGTTATTTTCCTATTAAACATTTGTGTTTGGGGCGCGTATGTTTTGCGCATTCTCTTTACATACTACTTGTTTTGGGTTTTCTGTTTTAAAAACGCTTCCGCAGTATTTTAAACGTTAACTCTGGTTTTGTTTATTATCATATAGAGTCGTTCTTGGTAACTAATGACTGAGATCCTGGTATGTCACGCGCCTCGCGGTAAAACCCCGCTCGCGGATTTTGAGGGTGTGACAGATTGGTATCAGAGCCATTGGTTATAGGGAACTAGGTTGCATACACACACTAGACTATAACCGCACAGTTGTTAGTTACTTATCGTTTACTCTCCTTACTGTATACTCATTGGCATACGCAACACGTACTTCGCAGCATGGCATCGTCGTCCAGAAATTTAGGCAAGAGACCTGCACGATCTGAGTCACCTCCTACTTCTCCCGTACCGGATAGGGGATTTAACTGGCCACGACATCCTTATCCTCCTAGCGAGATAGACTGGGATCAGCCTTTCATACCTCCTGAGCTCGATCCTCCGCGTAACTGGGATTTCTACCCCACTTACATAAACCGTATGGCTTATAGAGAACGCGTACCACCAGTAGCACCTACACGACCTAGGACTAGGTCATCAACCGCCTCTACTTTGCCTACACTTCCTACCTTGAGCATCCCTCTGGAGCAGGCATTTGCAGCTTTGGTAGCCACACTGGACACAGAGCGACAGCGGATTAGAGGACTCACTGATGAGAACTCTGCATTACGATCTGAGATGCGTCAGCTGCGTTTCCAGGTAGATACGCTTCAGGAGCGACTTTCGATGGCCATTGGTGGACATCATACGCTGGCAGGCAACGTGGTAGCACTTAGTGAGCGCATGGACGCACAGGATCACCATAACATTGTGATCGATGATAGGTTTGCTGATTTAGAGGCACAGCTAGCAGCACTCCAGATTGCTGAAGCCCCTGCACCTTTGGTGGACCCTGATGAGGAAGACCCAGAAGAAGAACCCGAGGAAGCCCCCGAAGAAGAACCAGTAGAGATGGATGAGGACAGTGACGGATCTGACGTACTGGACTGATCCTACCTTTTAAATGACTTAGACTATGTAGTGTTTCTTTTCTTTGAAACCTATGTGGGAAGGGTTGTTTCCCACCCAACTGACAAACTTAAATTTTGACATTGATGGAATATTTTGTGACTCAATTGCAAATTATTTATCTTTGATTATTATTTCTGTTATAAATGTTGTGGTTGTGGTGAATGCATTATTTCTTATTGTTTACTGTACCTTGATGAGATTAATGTGTTGGATGTTACTCATTATTGTAATTGTGAATTTTAAAGTGAAATATGGACGCACGTGGAAGAGGACGTGGGCGTGGTCGTGGACGTGGCGCCGGAGGCCGTGGAGCCGGAGCCATAAACATGACGCCTGCGGAATTGGCGGCATTAATTAATGAACATGTTCAGGCGGCAGTGGCTGCTGCCCAACCGGGACAACCAGCAGGTAAATGATAACAAGAGGTTAAACTGATTATCCTAGTTATTTGTCTAGGATATCTGACTAATGTTTGGGTTGTCAAAACAGGACCACCACCATGTACCTACAAGTCCTTCATGGACTGTAAACCCCATACCTACAGCGGGACGGAAGGAGCTGTAGGGCTTGTAAGGTGGTTTGAGAAGACAGAGTCTGTCTTCGCGAAATGCAACTGCCCGCCTGCTGATCAGGTGAAGTATGCCACCGGGACATTGGAAGGCGCAGCACTTTCCTGGTGGAATGCCCAGGTACAAATGCTGGGTCAAGCCATGGCCAATGAACTACCTTGGGATGAGTTTAAAGAAATCATGACTGAAGAATACTGCCCCCGGAATGAAGTGCAGAAACTGGAGATTGAGTTCTGGCAACTCAAAATGCAAGGCTCAGAAATTGAAGCCTACACGACTCGTACTCATGAGTTAGCCACTTTATGCCCAGGGATGGTGAATGAAATGCACAAGAGGGTGGAGCATTATATACGGGGATTGGTGCCCGAAATTCAAAGTATGGTAACTGCTTCTAACCCCACTACCATACAACAAGCTATCCGAACAGCCCACAGGCTGACTGACCAGGCAGTTGAGCAAGGTCGGTTACCTAAACGGGGTGCGGTGGCAAGCGTGCCCGACCAGAAACGCAAGTGGGATGGTTCAAGCAACAAGGGATCGTCATCCAGTAGCCAATCTCAACCTCAACAACAGCAGCAAAGTCAGCAACAGCAACGGAAGTTCGATAACAACCGAAGCTTCAACCAGGCGACTCACTCAAATCAAGGACCCGGTGGGTATGGTGGAAGACTGCCGAAGTGCAACCGGTGTAACTACCACCATGTGGGTCGATGTGATAACTTCAAGTGTCAACGTTGTGGGAAGATTGGTCATGCAGCCAAAGACTGTCGGGGTGAACTGATGAAGAAGCCACAACAATCACAAGAAACTCCGAAAGGTTGTTTTGAGTGCGGAAAAGAAGGCCATTACAAACGCAACTGTCCCCAGCTTAAGAGGAATGGTAATGGTAACAACAACAATGGGAACAACAACAATAATAACAATGGCAACAACAATAACAACAACAATGGTAATGGCAACAACAATGGTGGAAACAACAATGGAGCCAAAGGAAGAGCCTTCGTCATTGGCTCAGGTGAGGCTCTAAACGATCCTACAACAGTAACTGGTAAATTTTCGGTTAATGGTTGTTTTGCTACTGTATTATTCGATACCGGAGCCGATAGAAGTTTCGTGTCCACTAGGTTCTGTAGTCTTTTAAGTGATATGCCCTCAGCCTTAGAATCTAAATACACCGTAGAGTTAGCTGACGGTACACAGATTCACGTAACGCATATTCTTAGAGACTGCAAGATAGAGCTTGCTGGTCATACATTCACCATAGATCTCATGCCTGTTACACTAGGAAGTTTTGATGTGGTAGTAGGCATGGATTGGCTTTCCGATAAACAAGCAGAAGTCATATGCCACGAGAAGATCATACGGATTCCCATTGGTGAAGAAGTCCTTACGGTCAGAGGTGATAGGAGTGGTGCGGTGATAGGCATCATCTCGTTTATGAAGGCACAAAAGTTGTTACGAAAGGGTCGACTGGCCATATTAGCACTCGTCACAGATAAACAGATGAGGAAAAGAAGATAGAGGATATCCCCGTAGTTCGTGAGTTTCCTGAGGTGTTTCCGGAAGACCTTCCTGGATTACCGCCTCATCGTCAAGTTGAATTCCAGATTGAGTTGACTCCAGGAGCCGCTCCAATTGCGAGAGCACCGTACCGGTTAGCTCCGAACGAACTGCAGGAATTATCTGCCCAACTACAAGAGTTGTTGGATAAAGGGTTCATCCGACCGAGTTCGTCGCCCTGGGGAGCGCCAGTTCTATTTGTGAAGAAGAAGGATGGTACATTTCGAATGTGCATTGACTATAGGGAACTGAACAAGGTTACTATCAAGAATAGATATCCGTTACCTCGTATCGATGATTTGTTTGATCAACTGCAAGGATCAAGCTATTACTCTAAGATTGATCTGAGGTCTGGGTATCATCAGCTGAGAGTTCGAGAAGAGGACATCTCGAAGACTGCTTTCCGTACACGATATGGTCACTATGAATTTTTGGTCATGCCATTTGGGTTGACGAATGCACCAGCAGTATTCATGGACCTCATGAATCGCGTGTGCAAACCCTATCTTGATCAGTTTGTTATCGTCTTTATTGATGACATACTGATATACTCAAGGACCGAGGAAGAACATGAGAAGCACTTACGTTTAATCTTAGAATTACTTAGAAAGGAACAACTGTACGCAAAGTTTTCTAAGTGTGATTTCTGGATACGTGAGGTACAATTCTTGGGTCATATTGTCAACGAGAAGGGAATACATGTTGATCCTGCTAAGATTGAAGCGATAAAGAATTGGTCTGTTCCTAAGACACCAAGTGAGATACGACAATTCCTTGGATTAGCGGGATATTATCGACGATTCATTGAAGGATTCTCTAAGATTGCACAACCTCTCACAGCCTTGACTCACAAGGGAACGACGTACAAATGGGGTGAGAGTCAGGAATCTGCTTTTCAGTTGCTGAAACATAAATTGTGTAGCGCACCAATATTAGCGTTACCGGATGGTAGTGATGACTTCGTAGTCTACTGCGATGCGTCTATTCAAGGACTTGGATGCGTCCTGATGCAGCGGGATAAAGTGATAGCTTACGCCTCTAGACAATTGAAGATTCATGAGAAGAACTATACCACCCATGACTTGGAACTGGGTGCGGTAGTTTTTGCCTTAAAGATCTGGAGACATTACTTGTACGGTACCAAATGCACCATCTACACCGATCACAAGAGTCTTCAGCACATCTTTGAGCAAAAAGAGTTGAACATGAGACAAAGACGCTGGGTGGAATTGTTAAACGACTATGATTGTGCTATTAAGTACCACCCGGGAAAGCAAATGTAGTTGCTGATGCGTTGAGTAGAAAAGAGACTGCTAAACCTCGACGTGTGCGAGCTCTGCAACTAACGATTAGTACGCAATTACCTGAACAAATCCGTGATGCTCAAACTGAAGCTCTGAAGGTAGAAAACATGAGTTTAGAGGGTTACGAGGAATGGAAAAGCAATTAGAAGTAAAAGCGGATGGGATTCGTTACTTCATGGATAGACTATGGGTACCTCTACATGGAAATCTGAGAGATTTGGTCATGAGTGAGGCTCATAAGTCCAAGTATTCTATACATCCTGGATCTGACAAGATGTACCACGATTTGAAGGCGCACTATTGGTGGCCTAACATGAAAGCAGATGTAGCTACTTATGTGAGTAAGTGTCTGACCTGCTCGAAGGTTAAAGTGGAGTATCAGAAACCATCTGGTCTACTACAACAACCCGAGATCCCTATGTGGAAGTGGGATCAAATATCAATGGATTTTATTACTAAGTTACCTCGCACTTCTACGGGTTGTGATACAATATGGGTTATCGTGGATCGATTAACAAAATCTGCTCATTTCCTAGCGATAAAGGAAACAGATAAGATGGAGAAGTTAACCCGACTTTATCTGAAGGAGATCGTTTCGAGGCATGGAGTACCGATCTCAATTATTTCTGATCGCGATTCTCGTTTCACATCACACTTCTGGCAGTCGTTGCAGAAAGCTTTAGGTACGCGATTGGATATGAGTACTGCTTATCATCCACAGACTGATGGTCAAAGCGAGCGTACTATACAGACTTTGGAGGACATGTTACGTGCTTGTGTGATTGACTTCGGGAATAACTGGGAAGTTCACCTACCATTGGTGGAATTTTCTTACAACAACAGTTATCACACTAGTATAAAGGCAGCACCATTTGAAGCTTTGTATGGGAGAAAGTGTAGATCACCAGTTTGCTGGGCTGAAATTGGTGATAGTCAATTAACGGGTCCCGAGTTAGTACACGAGACAACTGAGAAGATTGTTCAGATAAGAAACCGCATGGCCGCAGCGCGAGACAGACAGAAAAGCTATGCTGACAAACGACGAAAACCTTTGGAATTTCAGACAGGTGACAAAGTTTTATTAAAAGTCTCACCATGGAAAGGCGTAGTTCGGTTTGGTAAGCGAGGAAAGCTAAATCCGAGATACGTTGGACCATTTGAGATAGTGGAAAGAATTGGTCCAGTGGCTTATCGACTAGCCTTACCTGATTCATTGAGTGGAATCCATGATGTATTCCATGTTTCAAATCTAAAGAAATGTTTAACGGATGAAACGATGGTTGTACCGCTGGAAGAAGTTCAAGTAGATGAACAATTACGTTTCATTGAGGAACCTGTCGAAGTGATGGATCGTGAGGTGAAAACGCTTAAGCAAAGCAAGATACCCATCGTCAAAGTTCGTTGGAACTCGAGACGTGGACCAGAATTCACGTGGGAACGTGAAGACCAAATGAAGCTTAAGTACCCTCAGCTATTCGAAAGGACGATGCCAGCCGGCGAAGGTACTGATTAAATTTCGGGACGAAATTTTCTTTCAACATGGGGATGATGTGACAACTCATCCAAAACTCACACGATGTCGATTTCCTTGTGCCAATGCAGTAGACCAGTGATGGAACACTCACCATGTAACGCAATTTTCGGGACGAAAATTCTTTCAACATGGGGATAATGTGACATCCGGTAATTTTCCGTTACCAAACTCCGTTTGTTCCGTTAAGTCTTGCATACACGTGTCGGGAGCACACACTAGTTGTCGTTGAACGTTGGTGACTTAACAATAATTAGTAATGTTAAATTGATGATAATTAAGTTAACAATGTGATTATTAAGTTATGCTTATGTGATTTAAATGTTAACTGTAATTTTATCGCGTAACGTGAAAACGTGCATATTTATTTCGTGTGTTTTGTGATAAATGGGAATTATGCATGATTGTTATTTGTGATTAATAATAATTGTGTTTAGTAGTTAAAAACTATTTAAAAACTATTCAAAAAGCTTAATTTTTATAAAATACAAATTATAAGGGTTAAAAGGGTAATTTTGGATTATTTAATAAAATAAAAATCAAAACTCTAACCCTAATCCCACCCATCGGCCGCGACTTGCATCCTCTCTCCCTCTCCTCTTCGAATTCAGCCCAAGAACAAACAATCATCTTCGGTTTTGGTCGATTTCAAGGCATAGAACACGTTGGAATCATCAATTGCAAGCCATTACACGTTTAAAGGTTAGATTTTTGTATGTTTTTTATGAATCTTCATGTTGGCCGAATGTTTCATGCGAAAACTGCAAATTGGTGATTGATTGATGCCTAATTGTTGTTGTTAATGTGTTTACTAGATAGATTACATGTTAATTAACGTCAAGTATGCAATAAAGGTTGGATTTTTACAAGTTTTTATGGAAATTAGATTAGGGCCGAAACCCTAATTCGAAACTTGCAATTGGGGATTGATTTGTTGATGTTGGTTAGTGTTATTATGTTAGTTGGATTGTATATATGCTAGTTAACGTCGATTATGCAAGAAAGCTATGATTTTGATACATTGTTCATAGGTTACTAATAATAGTAACTTTATTTTGCATGAATTGATGATTGGATGATGTATGAATGTTATGGATGTGTTTGTGATGATGATTAGATGCTAGGTTGATGATATGAACAATTGAAAATCAAGAAGATGTGTTATAGTTCATACATTGCTAAAAATAGTAACTTTTGGTGTTGAATGTTGATGAATCATGATGATTAAGTGTTGTTGATCATGTTTAGATGTTGTCATGGACTTGAATTGGTATATAATTGATGAATTCATGAATGTAGTGTGAGTTTGATGAATTTGGGATGAACTTTCCCAAAAGGGAAACTTTATTTGTGCAAATCCTTGAATTGGATGATTTGAGCATGTTTGGGATATTAGGATCATGCTAGTGTATTCATGGATGATTTCTAAGGTAACTAAATGTGTTGTTTGTGTTGTAAGGATGTTTAGTTGGATAGTTATCTGATTTGGACTGTTTGTGGGAATTCATGGTAATGGGTTATATGGGTATGTTAGGACTATTGTTGGGTTGTATGTTGATCATGTATGATATGCTGTTGTGTTAGTATTAACGAGTTATCACCTATAATGTCACCAACGGGTCAAGCGGGTCAACTGGGTCAAATGTGTCTTGTCTTTCTTAAACCTTGAGTCTCTTGGTTTGTAGAACACTTAGGGTTTCATGTTGATTCTGTGTACATGTACTTATGTACTCTTGTGTTCTAGGTGACCTTTGAAGGTTGTCTTTCCCTCTTTCTTTCAAGTTAAGCTCTAGGTTAATTCTTGCGCGTATCAGGTGAGTTCTTGCCCCACTTATTTTACATAATCTCTTTTGGGGGAGATAGCATACTGTTGATCACAAACGCTTTTATATATGAGTGTGTATAATATTGATATAGTGCTGTTTACCATGGAAAGTCCTCACACTTTCGGATTGTTAATATTGAATAGCGGGGAAATCTTGGGTAGTACTACTGGGTCTGACGAGCCCCACCTGTGCGACTCGAGGTCAAACGGGTGCAATTTTGTCCTAACACATATTCGTCACGACACGGTAAGTCGTGACGGGAGGCAACAAACGTAACACAGTCAGCTTCGATCGCGAAATCACTATGATTAATATTTTTATGTTAATAGACTAGCTATCTATTGCAATACACTACTTATGCTCTGGAAACTGTTGATTGGTTTATATTTTAACGCAAACTCTTGAACTCACCAACCATGTGTTGACTTGTTTAGTATGCTATTCTCAGGTTAAGGTTGCCAGTTGCCTAGGAGCACGCACACCAGCATCGTTGAGTTGTCTACATTGTTTGTTTACACATTTGGGTTTATTTTCCTATTTAACATTTGTGTTTGGGGCGCGTATGTTTTGCGCATTCTCTTTACATACTACTTGTTTTGGGTTTTCTGTTTTAAAAATGCTTCCGCAGTATTTTAAACGTTAACTCTGGTTTTGTTTATTTATCATATAGAGTCGTTCTTGGTAACTAATGACTGAGATCCTGGTATGTCACGCGCCTCGCGGTAAAACCCCGCTCGCGGATTTTGAGGGTGTGACATCAGGGACGTAATTTATGTCTTCAGTGACGTAATTTACGTTCTCAGTGACGTAATTTACGTCCTCAGAACGTAATTTACGTACTCCTCAGAAAAATCACTTTTTTCCCATGTTTTATGTTCTAGTTTACGTCCTGGCTGACTTCCTTATAGGACTTAAATTACGTCCGTAGGGACATAATTTACGCCCCTCATCACTTTAGGCATGTTTCTTCTCTTTTCCAAGTTTTGTGCCCATCGTAAGCTTCTGGCTTCCATTATAACTCCTGAAAAACACCCGAATTCATCCGTTTTGCTCCATATATCTGCAAATCTATTAACTCTCAAAGTAATTGTGTTTTCATATTAATAAATACATAAAAACGCATAATTAAATATATTAACACACATAAAAACCCCTACATATCAACATCCTAGTTAGAAGCATATGAACAAAAAGTTATTCTTATAATGTTATAGATTATATATTAAGCTTGTTACTTAAATGATATTCATTTAATTTTGTTATCAGATTTTGTAACATAGGGTATTAATAATAGTTGAAAGAATTTTCTTTAATCTACTAATTTATAATTGCATTAAAAATACATTACTTGACTATGTTAAGTTGTTTCATATTTTATTTATACGTATATTAACTTATTTGTATAAAACTTAAGAGAGTATTTGAAGCTTTCTCTATTATTATAATCACCAAACATCATATTCTTGTAAGTAGATTATGAATAGTATTAAGATACATAAAAATAATAATTTAAAGCATATTTGTATACATGAATAATGATCACCTAAAGAAATATTTTAAAAATAATTAGTTTGTATAAATTGAAAATAAGTATTAAATTTATAATAAGTAAAATAAACAACAATTTAGAAGTGTTAGAAGATGTAATTATGTGTCAGCAAATAAAAATAATCGCAAATGTAATAACATAGGTAGATAGTTAACATAAGTTTTAAAACATGATGTTAATAATAAAATAAGTATGAAGCATCCAAAATTTTTAAACTTAAATTTTTTTTATCAAAGTAAATATATATAAATCATATGCAATTTAAAAGATTATTAAAACTTTGACATTCAATAATTTGTAAAATCAATTAAAACCTTCTATATATATGTCTTACGGTTATAATCGAAAATAATATGTATATCTATATATAATACTAAAATAGTAACTTGGAGGGACACTTGATATATTTCTAGGCCCCCTAAGTTTATTTTCCCCCTCTCTCTTCTCTTAAATAATTACCTAAATTAAGAAATATTAAATAATTAAAATCCTTTTTAGATTAATTTTTTTAATAAATTAAGAAAGATGTTTTTTTATTAATATTGTTTTTAGAAAACAATTTTTTATACAATTAAAATTTTTTTCTAAAACATCTAACTCTTTTTAAAATATAATTTTTTTTAAAATTGGTATTTTTTAAAAAGTAAATTTTTTATAAACTAAAAATAATTAAAATTAGGAGTTATAAAAAAATTTAAAAATAACATTTTTAATATGGTTTGTTTTGAAAAAAATGTTTAACTTTTTTTAGGAAAAAAAGTTTAAAAACAAAAGTTTAAAATTGATATCGTTATTTTATTACTTATAGATATTACTCATGTGTAATTATAATCATATCTTATTTAGATTATCATTTTATACTTCATAAATTTTTATTATATTTAATATTTTATTTTTTCAACCGTATAATACACAGTTTTACTAAAGTTAGTATTAAATAAATAATAATCAACAACTAATCAGAGATATTATAAACATTTATAGCCCGATCCAACCCGATTCAATACCATATTTCTATATTTGATTACAGGGTCAAAATAATTCGAAATTGATCTAATTATTACATATAACTTTTCAGTGTATATTAATTAAATCTTAATTTCTTCATACTAATATCCTCACACCCACTCAATATCTAGCTCACGATTTGACCTGTCAAAAGTATTCCTTTTAAGTGTAAAAGAAGACAGTTTTTTTTACTGTATATTTCGCTATGACAATAAACAAAAGTTAAAGTCAATTTCTGTCAAGTGTCGGTTTATACTTAAAAGAACCTATTTTTACGCATAATTAGCTTTATGTCATCTTGTCACAAGTTAAGAATAAAGATGGATTGAAGATCTTAGCTTTAAATAATGAGTGTAAACCTACTAATGTTACTACAAATGTAGTTTACAATGATGTTTTTACTCATTCGTGACCTTATAATCAAAAATTATTATGTGTTATTTAACATATAACACACTTGATTTTATTTTTTATTTTTATGTTATTTAATAATTAACTCTCCACACTTTCGTGTAATACACGGGTAACTAAAGCTGTGAAGACAACCACCAACCATTTGGTTGAGTGGTAGCCTCATGACTTCCTCTAGGGGAGGTTGTGAGTTGGAGTCCTACTAGCAACAAAATATTGTTGGTGGGTCGGGTTTTACCGCAGTGGGTCTTTGAGTGGTGAGTTTTCCCTGGAATTGGTGGTTGGTGGGCTTGGGCTACCCAGCGCTGTCTGTGATCGCGGGCGTATGAGGTGTCTTTTCGCCATTGAGGTACCCCTGGTAGCCGGGCTTTAATTAGTTGGCAGTTCAAAAATTATTATTTTATTATATAGGTTATAGATTAAGCTTGTTACTTAAATAATATCAATCTAATTTTTTTATCACATTTTACAACATAGGGTATTAATAATAGTGGAAAGAATTATCTTTAATATACTGATTTATAATACCATTAAAAATACATTACTTGACTATGTTGAGTTGTTTTATTTTTTATTTATCTTATGCTAAAATACCTATGTTAACTTATTTGTATAAAATTTAAAAGAGTATTGTATATTGATTTTAATGTCTTGTTTTCTTTTCAATATCGTTCTGGTCCTTCTAGAAGGACAATGATTTTATTTGGAGTAGAAAACTTGAATTTTGTTCCAATCTTCTTGGTTTGATTTTCGGCCTCACGCCTTCAGTCTTCATGTTTTGAAGAATTCAAAACCTTAATGCTGTAAGTGGGTTTATGAATTTTATGGTATTGCATGGTCAGCGATGATAACGAAAATGACAACGACAATAACTATAATAAAATAAGTATGTGGTATTTTATTTATATTTCACTTTACGTAGAGTCCAGACAATTATATGATTTACGCAGTTTCACCCTACACTTATATGTAGGAGATTTCTCACGATCGATAATAACCTATAATTTTTTAAATGTGTTGATTCGGTAAAAGTAAAATGCATTTGACTTCACTCGGGTTAAGAGAAACCTTTCAACGTGTGAATTGAATTCCTAGTCCGACCGGTCTGTTCGGTTCTCAAAACAATGCTAGTATCAACTCTTGGATTCATCATGATTATTTTGCTTTTCTTGCGTTTTTTACCTTTTATTTTATTTTCTTTTGTTTTTTTTATATTCTTTATTAATTTACTTTTTTTTTCCTTTTTAGTAATATTTTATTTCTTTTTACAAACTTTTAATACAAGTTTGTTGTTTTAATGTTAGTTTATTTTACGTCAAAATTTGTGAGGCATAAGCATGTTATTGTAAGTGAGACAACACACATAAAGAATTTCAACATTGGTTACTAAGTTTGCAAACATACCCTTTACCACGTTAAATAATCGTTTGTTAACATGAATGGTATATATAATTTTGCAAAACATGGTGGAAAAAAGAAACATATTAGATAGTTTTTGGTTTATCGTTTAGTGAAGTTAACATTAGTTCTATTGGTGCGTTTGTCTGTGTTGTGAGATATGTTCCTTGAATGAAGCATGTGAAGATGGATTCGTATTATTAGATGGGTGATAAGTATATGAACAATACTAGCATTTGTTAAATTAAAAAAGAGTTTTTTTTTTTGCAAAAGTTACCATATAAGATTCAATCAGTTCCAAAAAATTAAAACTCGTAGAAAACAACTACAAAAGATATTATTTATATTTTAATAACACCATACTTTTTATCGTGTATTTTTTTTCTATAGATAGTGCCTTATATTTTGTGACCCGGCCCGAACCGACCCTTGATTGACCCAAAAATTATGATATCAAGAACCGAAATATACCAACTATATAGGAAAAAAATTATGGTTTCGACACTAGACTTCCTGCCATTTGATACGAAAGGCTAGAGGTGCACATTAAACCCGAGTCCCCAACTTAACCCAATGATTTGAATTGAACCTAATTCGGGGGCAAATGTAGTGGCCATACTACCTGGTTCGAGCCTTAAAATAACCAGCAGGTTGCAACCCTATTGGGATTCATGCGTGAAACCTGGTTCTAACCCAGGTTCTACACAACCTGGTTTCCATCCTGACGCAATCCAACCCGAGTTAAACCCAATTCGATAGTTTTTAAAATATTAGACGTCGATTATTGGTTATATGATTGTTTTGAGGAACCGTTTAACTTATTTTTTGGGACCATTTTGCCCCATATGCTAATATAAATTAGTATTGGATGTAATAACTTGATCACAACACTCAAAACGTGAACCGCACTCGAAAACACAAGAAAATACACTAAAACTCAAGCATGCTCCCAGGTCTCAAAATGTTATGGCTTCTAAATCATTTGTTCCAATCAGTGTATCTTCAAACCAAGCTTACGTTTTGAAGATTTTACCCACAATGAGGAGCAAGGAGCTTTGGTCCAATTTTGATTTATATATAATGTCAAACGGTGAAAACCAAGCTCGATGCAAGGGTTGTGGTACGTTTTTCAAACTGGATTCGAACAAGACTTTGAGAAATCATATAACAAAATACTAAAAGAGTCTGAAAAGCACTCTGGCTGAAGGTCAAATAACATTTGGAAGTGATGAGGGTATATGAAACTTCGACCTAAAACAGTTCAAAACCGAATAGTAAAGTTCGGAATTCAAGGAGCTTACAGTACGAACACTTCAAAAATTCTCGGTTGACAAGATTGATTCAACAAAATCTTTCATGACACTCATGTAATTCGTACTCTCTCTATACTTGATTATTTAAACTATTGAAAACAAACAAAAAATGATTTTAAAATAAAATTTGAAAATTTACAAACCGATTTGAACTTAAATACTAATGTTTGGTCGGCACCACACACTATAACGGAATTGTACCTTTACATCACTGCTAATTGGCAAGATTCAAATACAAGTCAGAAGATGAAACATACAATTGAGTTTGAATTGTTTGGATATCCACATACCAACGAAAACTTATTTCAAATTTTAGATTTTGTAATAAAAACTTATAGATTAGAACACAAATTTTTTGGCAATGTCCTTAAATAGCATCTCAAACAATATAATCACGGTTGAAAAATTACAATCAAAATATAAACCGATTTGTGGGCTGTATTTTTCATAGTCATTGTGCTGCACATATTATTAGTTAGGTAGTATAAAATGGACTTGATTTTCAAAAATTTATTGCTTTAAAAGATTGTTTTAAATATATGTTGTTTGACATTTTTAAACCTAGTAGGAAAAATATACAAAATATAAGAAAATGTGTGACCATATGGAGTCTACTTGTTTATATCCCAACTAGGACACACCGACTAGGTGGAATTCAACTTGAAAAATGTTTCATAGTGCTTTGCGGGAAAAACGAAAACTACAAATTTTTAAAGTTATTTTTCATTGAGTGGTCGACTTATTTCATTTCCTGTTGAGAGTTAAGAATATATATTAAAAATAAAACTTAATTCTTAGAGTTTTCTAAAACCGCAACCACAAAATTGTCGTAGGTATATTATCTGACGAATTCTATGATCCTTAATTAGTTATAGTTAATGACTGACATATTATGTAAATTTCAAAATAAAAATGAGTTAATGGTGGCACCCATGAAAAGAAAATTAAAAACTATCTTACCAGCATACCTTTCGTTTTACTTGTGCAGTCGTTTTGAACGAGTGTTTAAATGTTACCAAGGTTGAAGTTTTATTTAAGGAAATACCTTATGAATTGAAATTAGGTAATGAAAACTATCAAATTTTGCAACTAATACAGAACAACTATTTCACAGATTTCTTCCAAATATGTTTAATGTTTTTATTTTAAAATATGATTTCACATTAAACGTCACATCAACAGCTTCAAGTTCAAGTAGGAACCAAGTGCTTTTTTTATATAATACTTGAAAATACTAAACAACATATGGGTAATACCTTAAGTAGAAAGCTTGAGAGGTATACTGAAACAAACTTTTTTATCTAGTACGACTCTTGAAAATTTTGAAACATTTGATATTTTGGCTTTTTGAAAAAAAAAATAAATCATAATTTCCAATCCTAACTGATATGGCTCATGATTTACTAACCGTCAAATCTTTCACAGTAACTTCAAAATTTATATTTACTGTTAGTGGTAGTGTCTTATTAATACGAAGAACAAGACTAATTGCAAAGGCGATAGAGGTGTGTATTTATTTAAAAGACCACTTGGACGTGATGGAACCAAAAATTTTAAACATTTGATATTTTGATCCGGTGAAAAGGAGTAATCATAATTTTCAATCCTACCTGCTATGACCTGTGATTTACTAACTGTCCAAGCTTTTACGTCAGCTTTGGCATATGTATTGTCAATTAGTGGCAATGTCTTATCAATACGGAGAACAAAACTAACTCCAAAAACGATAGAGATGTATATTTGTTTAAAATACCACTTGGATGTGACGAAAAATACAAGATATATCAAGTCTCGAATACGTAACACCAATTGAAGAAGAAATATACGATCAAGAGGTACAATTTGGACGATCATATCCACTCTAAAGAAAAACTCACCTGCAATTTGTCATACACATTGGTAACAATGATTCAGTCGAAGAGAAAACACTAAAAAACTACTACAACGACGACACCGAACACAATAAAGAGGTTAATTGTATTCACATCGTAATTCTTAGGTTTATGGTTATGTAATAGATTTATATTTTCTCGTTTCTAAAATTTTAAAAATTGATAATGTTGAATAGTTGTAATGAATTTATGTTTTTATATACAAACCTTTTTTTTATTTTTTTTTACACAACTCGGTTTAAAACCCAACCCGATCTTATCCGGCTTCTATCATGTAAGGTTAGTTTTAAATCATATTCATCCAAACTAGTTTAAATTCTGGTTCGTGAGTTACAAGCCGGTGTTCACCTCCACCTCTAGCTCTAGTTTAAACCAATAGGTTTTTTTATTTGTTTCAGATCAATCATCACTCTAACTTCAGTGACTTAGAGCATTCACACTAGGTTTTCTATTTTCGATGTGAGTGTATGCCCTATATTTTGGGGGATGGTTGTTAGTTGTTGTGAGTAAAGGAGGGGAAATATTTATGGAGATTGTATCATGATTTTCCATATTTAAGAAAATACGGTACAACCCTCATAAATTTTTAATATTTTTAAAAGTGATTGTAAGTTGAGGAGAGAGAAAAGATAATGATAAATATATTAAAAAGTATTATTTAATTGAAAGAGATAGTAAAAAAAGTAGTGTTTCTATTGTAAATATAAGAACGAGGATGCAGAAGCTAGTGTGAATGCTCTTATATTTTTACCAAAGATACCATCCAAATCAAAACCTAGTATGAGGTGGTGTTTCTTGAAACGCATCTATCTTTAATGTAAGCAAACATATTCAGGTGTAAGTAATTGATCAATGCCTTGTATATTAGAACTAAACCTGTTTTCTCCTTTTTCATTAGCATTTAGCTTGGTTTAAAAAACCATAGATCACGCGTGAAATAACCCACAATCCACTGGAACTGAACAAACGATTGTACATATCAAGTTCAATTTGTCGAGTAGAAACACGCAACCATTCAATCTGTCGATTAGAAACACTCAACCATCGGATTTTGTCAATTCAACTTAGAGTGATGCGAATTAAGAACAGTTGTCCGCTGACTTTAATCGAGTTCTCAAATTGAAACTAAATTGGAATTAAGAAACAAATGCTTGGGTTGGGATTATGAATACGAAAAAGAAATAATAACAGTTGTAAGAGCAAATAAAGCATGCAAAGGCCACCCACCCCTTAAGCGTGCAAGTTCCACCCAGCCTTTAAGCACGCAAGGAGCCGCCCACTCTTGTAGTCAACTTACACACCCTCTAATTCTACCCACTCTACATTTGTTCATCATCAGACTTAAAGCTCCAACCATTTTAAAAAAGCACTTTTTTACACAAGTTGGTACTGCTAGAGTACAATCCTAATAGCGTCGTAAAAGTTGTTAGGCTACAATCCCAATAGTTGTTCTGACATAAAGCTTGCTTAGGTTTTTATCTTTCTTTTATTGTCTCACTTTTTAGTAACATTGTAAAAATACTTAACGCCTCAATCCTAGAAATTAAAGTTCCTCGATGCCTTGACCGCTATAGGCCAATTAGTTTGATTACCATCATAAACAAAGTAATATCTAAAGTCTTAGCAAATGGTCTCAAACATGTTATGGATAATCTTATTTGTGAGGAATAGTCGGCTTTCATTGCGAATTGAAATATCCTCGATGGCCCCCTTATATTGAATGAACTATTTTCATGGACGCGATCTTCAAAGTCACAAGGCATGTGTCTTAAAATTGATATTGAGAGAACGTTTGATTCGCTAAACTAAAGTTTCTTAATGTTTGTTATGGAGCAAGAGGGATTTCCAAACATGTGGTGCCATTAGATTATGGGGATTTGACAATCTGCTTGGACTTCGCTTCTTATAGATGGTAGTCCAACTCCAAACTTCAATGTTCAGGTTGAAATTTGAAACCTGGTTTTGGGTTGGTCCAAATTGGTTTCAAGGGGGCAAAATGGTTTAAGAAGAAAAAAAAAACAGGTTTATACCGGGTTTAAATTGGGTCGGGTTCGGGTCTAGTTGGGAATAAAACCGGGTTGGGCCCGGGTTGGGGTGTGAAGGGGACAAACTGGTTTGAACCCTACGGGTTGAACCCGGGTTGGGGAGTTACCAGGTTGAACCCGGGTTGGGTTCGGGTTGTCTGGTAGGGTCGACTGTCGTGTAACCGGGTTGGATGTACACCTCTAGGTTGTATCGTGGTGTATCGTTGCCCAATCATGGGCCGACGTTGACCCACTCCTTCTAAGCATAAAAGTTGATCTCTTAAGGAGTTGTATTTATGAGGTCGGGGTAAACGAGCACGGGCTTCATGCGATGGCTTCATTGTTAGAGTGTAAGGTGAGCCAGTTTTCCTTTTCCTTATCTCGGGCTCCAAGTTACGGTCAATATGAATATTGCAAGGAATTGGAAACCGATTATGGAAATTGTTCAATCTCAACTGTCACAATGAAAAGCTAAAAATGCAGTCTATTGGGGGTCGGGTGAAGTCAAAGATCAGTTCGGTATCATGGGATAGAGTAACTTGTCCTAAAAATCATGAGGGTCATGGAATCGCTTCGCTAAAAACTGTTAATATTGGTTTGCTTTCCCGTTAGTGGAAGGTGATTTGGTCTTTTTCATCAATCTAGTCCCGCTAAACTCTCTCTATCGGGGCCTTGGAAAGGGGTTCTTAAAATTAACTCTGATCAGTCTTGCCGGAACATTGACTTGAGAAGTCATATGATTTCTAAACCCGGAAATGGGAACTCAACTCTTTATGGTTAGATTGTTGGCTCAGGAGTATGCCACTCTACTTTCGGTATCCATCACTTTTTGCCTTTGAAAAGAATAAATGGATCTTTATAGAAGATTGTCTCATCATGCTTCTGAGGTTGTTGAGTTTGATTTAGCCAATACATACATTTTTGCCATTCGAAAAAAACAATACTTAACGCCTCACGCCTCATGTTCAGAAGAACATAAATGCCTCACGAAACGTTTCAGGCCATGCCGTAAACATATTCCATAACTTTTTAGTTATATGATCATATATATTGATAGAACTAAATAAATATACACAAAGATATGAAACCAATCATCAAATTGAGTAAATATGTATATACAACAGAAAGACGACAACAAATGATCATAGAGTTCATAAGATCAACCAACAACCAACAACCAACAACCAACACCCAAATTGAGAAATGCATACATACCTCATGTCAACCTCGATCACTCATCGCAGCAGCAATCGCCATCGATCTCCTCCTCCTGTCTTCTTCATACTCAGGATCATCCGTAGGCAACTCGAACCGACAAACAGGACACAAATTCTTCAAACTCAACCACTGAACAATACAATCACCATGATAAACATGCCCACACTCCAATTTCTTCACAATTCTTCCCTCATTGTTGAACACACCATCTTTACACACAGCACAAATCTCACAATCAGTTGATTCAACTTCAACTGTACGCAATCTTTCGACCGCTGATTTCGACGCCGGTGGAGCACCTCTCCTCCCGCCGGTGTCGCTCTCAGCTAGGGTTTGTAACAAGGCTTCGTATCCAGCTGCATCGACGTAATCCCCAGGGTTTCCGATAAAAACGTCGTCGTCTCCGGTGGCTTGTAGCCTGAATTCGATCGATTGTTCTTCCAGTTGCGTTAGAATCTCCGCCCAATCGAGAAGCCGACTCCGACGGCGCGCCGCCCGCCTCGCGAAGCCGCGGAGCCGCAGCCGGAGTACATCACGCCGATCTCTTCTAACCAAGTCATCTTCATCATCGTCGTCGTTAATATTATCACTATCATCACCGTCTTCTTCGTTTTGATCATCATTATCATCAAATCGAGCTCTAACTGGATCTCGTTGATGCGGATCCTGTTCATCTTCGTCGATTGACTCGTTTCTCCATCCATCGAGCTCGATGCGGAGATAATCGTGGTCACCGGCGGGGTGATCGGAGGCGGAGGAGGAGGTTCGTCGTCGTCACGCGCCGCCTGAGCGATTAGCCTGAGAATATGCACAATCTCGTTTCCGAACGCCGGAGTTTCTTCTACTTCTTCATCGGTAAGTTGTCGATTGTGAGAAGAAACTGAAATCGACTCCACGAATCCGTTCTTACACTCGAAGCAGATGATGTCGGTGTGATCAGGTAGGGTTTCTACAGGCACACGCTTGTTGCACTGGTGGCACCAGTATTGTGTAGTATCAGTGTTGTTAGATACCGACGGTGGTGGTGGTGGTGGTGGTGGTGGTGGCGGCGGTGGTGTTGACGGTGGTGTTGACGGTGGTGGTGGTTGGTCGGCCATTGTTGCCGACGGAGGTGTGGTGAGATGAGGAGGAATCTGGTGTGGGCACAGGGGTTTGTATGGTGACTGGTGTGGAGATTTAGATAAGTATGGGCCGTCAGATGAAAAGTTTAGATGTTGACTCATCGGCTATCGGTGTGATCTGGCCGTCCGTTTGATTCACTTTTGGTATCGATGGTGTCTAGGTACCGACTATTTTTTTTTTTTCAATTTTAATAAGAGATAAGAGATAAGAGATAAATAACAAAATGATTAAACAATAATGTATATGGAATTCAATATGTTAATGTCATATTAGAATGATGATACATTGTCAATTCAAAAATCCTATGCATAAAGTATTCCTAATTGTTCAAAAGCAACTTTACAAACGTCTTTTTGGATATATTTACTTCTCCACCATCATATTAGTCGATTTATCGTTACATTTTTCACACTATAAATTGATATATCATTTTCACTGCAATATAGCATCCCTATCTCATATTAATTAACATTAATAGAGGAGGTTAACTAGTGAAACAAAAGGTGTGTATATAATCACCCCTTTAAATCTACGATGTCTTTCGGGTTTTGATCATTATTGACTTTAAACACTTCATGACCTTATGTGTAAAACTCTCAATGATCAAGCTAAAAAATCATGATTTTTAATATCTAAATATCTTTATTAAAAGTCTCTTTTCTAGCAATATATTTTTGTATCTCAAGCACTCTTATCTGCTTGTATCCATAAGAATCTTAACTCATAATTTTTTCTATATAAATAAGTACAGATATCATTAAACTATAAGATAATGTCTATTAAAAGTTTATCTAAAGTATAATTTGGATATCTAAAACATCTCAAATCTAACTCTAAATCTTTTTATTTAAAGGTTAAATTACTATGAAATAACACAATTTATAAAATCATATTTAACAAACCATATATAATCAGAAGATATATTAAAATTACGAAGAACAAAACTACCGAAGTGTTTTTAGTCGATCAAAAACCTGGATCCAACCAGTTTGCCACCTCTAATCTAATCTGAACTTACTATATACTAGAAACAATGGAGAAGAATCTACAGCTAGATATCAAGTACCCAAAAGTTAAATAACAGGATTTAAGTCTTTTAACAATGATAAAACCTATTTCCTTTTCTTGTTGACAGTAATAATCTCATAAAAATGAAAATGACAATCTTGTCCCTTCTTGACCCACAAACCGAAACAAACCAACTACCTCCTCGACGGTTGTTGGCGTTTGCTAACCGGAAAAAACTGCCCGCTTGAATCAGGTTCGTGGCGTTTCCCAAGAACAGAACTTGAAGCAGAGTGTTCGTTAACATGTTGAGGCAAGAACTTTCTCAAACCGCCATTGGTCATTAAGCCTGTGTTCAGATCAAAGTTATGATGTGGCAGTGGTGGTGGCGGTGGAGGTGGTGCACCAGCTGCAGCCATGTTCATGAAGAAAGGTGATGGTGATTGTGACCCCATAATTTGAGGTGCAAAAGGGGTTCCTCTTGAATCAACCATGTATGGGATTTGAGTGTGCATGGGCATGGGCATACCATGTGATGATGATCCATAAACAGGAATGGTGAAAAACATACCATTATGATGACCATGATGCATTGAAGAATCTACATGTCTACCATGATTAGAATCAAATTTTGGTTCCGGTTGAGGTTTATGATCATTTCTCTTCACCTCAACTCTGGTACCAAAAATAGAAATAACTGAACCTTCACCGTTTGGCAGCTGATCATTTAAATTTAGATCAATATTTCTTATGATAGGCTGTTTCGATGATGATGATGAAGATGCGTGATATGTACTTTGCCACCTGCTTTGGTCATCCGCAGTACTGTTAAGATCCCACTGCAGCCTTTCGGGTTTTCTAGGGTTTGCTACAGAAGATACCTCCCCAGAAGGATGACCGGGTATACTTACCATTTTATCCTCCTCACCGCCTTCAGCCACATTCAGATCAAAATCATGAGAATCCAATCGCTGGTTCGAGGAGTTGTGGGTCCCAGGATCTTCAGGAACTGCTTGAGACTCATTGGTGGAAGCAGATCCTTTCTGTCCTAAGATACCTTCAAAACCCAGTGGGGCAGCCGGAATCCGCCCAGCTGCAGGTGTGTGGGAAGCAGAAACAACCGAGGTTGAGGAGGAAACCGGGTTGTCCAGATTGTCAACTTCTTCGGAACAGACTTCTTGGTTAAGGTCAAACCCTGAAAACAGTCTTCCAGTATCAAGTTCTGATCCCTGAGCCACCTCAGAAATTTGAGAAACAAGGGTTTCTGCATCTTTTACAGGTTCTGGTGAAACCTCCTTATCAGACCCACCAACAGGTTGATTTTGACTTTGACTTTGACCTTGAATTTCTTGAACATTATCAGACTCCGGGGTGTTCGGCCTCTTGACTCCACCTGGTGTTTTCTCAGAGGTACAACTTCGTTCAGGGGAATCAACTTCTCTTTCCGCCTCAACAGCAACTTGCCTAGCAATATCCAATGGGTCTATCATACCATAGTCAAGTTCCATATCTGATTTTTTATTATCTGTAGATAACTTTTTAAAACTTGACCCGTTTTCTGAATTTCCATTGCTCTGAACAACAATTGTATTGTCAGCTTCCTTGTCTGTATCTGAATTTGAAGATCTTTTCAGGCTCTCACCATCATCTGCCACGTCATCATCTTTGTCACTTAATACGTCAGTCTTTATACACGACTCCAAAGAGTTATCCACA
This sequence comes from Flaveria sonorensis, assembly GCA_025506505.1. Classification (NCBI taxonomy): domain Eukaryota; kingdom Viridiplantae; phylum Streptophyta; class Magnoliopsida; order Asterales; family Asteraceae; genus Flaveria; species Flaveria sonorensis. Next base: position 3,565,004 of record CM046439.1, on the reverse strand, counting down.
TTAGCATTCGAAGCTATTTGTTCAGAAGGACTAGATAAAATTTTCCTTTCCTTTAAATCTGTTTTATCCCTGAAATTAATCTCGTTTTCGTTTTTGACATCAGATTTCCCAACACCTTCTGATTTAGAACTCGAGTCTCCATTGTCATCATTGTCTGTTGATTTACTAGATGGATCAACATGATCCACCGGCTCCTGATTCTTGGTTTGTGACTCCACACTCTCACTATTTTTGGCATCTTGCATAATTTTATTATCATCTTGAACTAGCCTCCAATTATCACACAGTTCTTTTGCTTTTTCACTAATTGTATGATTATTGTCAGCAACAAGATCCTGCACAGTTTTCTTTATTCCAGAAGAAAACAATCTCTCGTCATCTGTTTGCAGCTTCTCAAGCGCTCTCAATAAAGAAATAATTAAATCTTCCAAAAACCCATTTTCATCATCATTTTTAAGTTTCTGAGCATCTTTAAGCCATTTATCAAAAAATAAAAGGCCATTTAACTGGATAAAGAGATCAAGGCAGTCTTTGTTTTTAGTGGCTGCAATGATGGTAGCAATTCTTGACCACTGCCGGGTTGTTTGACCAAAACTGTTGACTACTAAGTCTTTCTCACTCTGCATCATGGTGATGAGCTCGTTGACTCTATCGGGAGTTGTGAGCCCATTTTCTAATTCGTTCAAGGTAAAGAAGTCCTCATATGTCATTTTGCTTTACCTGTCAGCTAGGATTCCCAAAATTTAACCAAAAGTAAACAGCATGCTAAAAGAATTACTCCGTATCCTGCAAACATCATAGAACAAATATAGAATTGAGAATGATGACAAAAAACAATAATTGTAAATTAGGAAAGAAAACTAAATTGGAATAACAGCTAGCTATTTTCTGATAGAAACAATATGGAAAAAAAATTAAGTCAAATCCTTTAATCCCATAAAAATATAATGTTTACCATATGATATGTATTATGAGAATTAACTTAAAGTTTTTACAAATTAATTTCAACCTGGAGTGCACAAAGTCCAAAAGAACTAAATGACTGGTTAATGTAGTTGTAAGTTGAATAAATTCACATTAGAATAAAATAACGTGTTACAATGATAAATATAGTGAAACTAGCAAAATGTAACATTCATTTGCATTGCAATCTTCTTTAAGCATTAACAAAAGATATGATCTTCTGGAAGCATTTGTGTAAACTTCAAGTCTATAATCATATGCTTTAAAACTTCGTAAAAGCTTGCCTCAGAATTTGGAATTACAAATCCAAAGAACTAAATATTAGAACACCACTGAAAGAGATTTATCAACAACTCAAGTAGAAATTATTAATGGAACTTTTATGAATCAGGATCTTTACCTCTTAATTTCAAGGTATAAAGGCCAAGGTAAATACACTAATTACTAGTATTCTGTATTGGAAATCTATCATTTAGGTAAAATCTCATATAGTTTAAAAACACACATGGTAAAAATTCCCCTTGATACAACTTAACAAAAACAAATGCATGATTAAAAACACACCGATCTCAGATAATGGATGCCAAGTTTTCATCAAACCATCAAATACCTATAAGGGGATTTTGATGACTGCAAGTTAAAACTTTTTATTTGCGTATGGCGTTTCGATACAGGGATAAGCTGTTCCGGGGGTGTTTGGGATTGCTTACTGAAAACTGCTTATCTGGTTATTTGTGAACAAACTAAGCGGTTTTGAGTAAGCAGTTAAAGTTGCTTATTGGTCTCACCAGGAGAAGTCTCTCTATCCTTCGGGGTAGGGTCCTAATCTCACCCTCCCCAGGCCCCACTATTTGAGTGGGATTTTACTGGGTATGTTTGTTGGTTAAAGTTGCTTATTACAAACTGCGTGTGTGAAAGGCAATAAACAGGTAAGCAATTTTGATAAACGATCACAACACCCTATATAAAACTAATCCTGATATTTGCTTATAATAACTAAAAGAAAAAACTAAGATATCGTGAATAATAGTTGCAGCAGCTATCAACCAAAATATATAACTTGGGTTTTTAAACATTAACACAAATCAGCAGTAAGAAGGTATATTCTATATAAGCAGGAAAAAGTCCCCTGAACACATAATCTTTAACATGGAAGTGATGGAATTCTTCGCTTTTCCTTATTTTTTTCTATCTTTACCGTAAGAAAAACCTTTCCACCATAATAATACAAAACAAGTAAACATGACCCTATAAAATCATACCAGATCTTCCACTTGTATGCTCAAACTTCATCATGCAAATTGCATTAGAAATCCTAAGCCTATTCGGTAAGGAACTTCATATTTTGTTTTTTATTTTTCTTTTCCGAATGCGGAGGAAGCACGCGAATAGCAAAAGCTTCTCATAAAGCCAACCAATAAAAATAAAAAAGGTCAATAAAGTCCATACTAATATTAGAAACAAAAGACACATTGTCTACTCTAGACTATAAAAGAATTACATAACGTATGACACCAACTGCAACTTACATAGGGAACAAACCACAAGCGAGATTGATCCTAAAATAGACCTAAATTCAATAACACAACAAAAATTCACCATACAAATTGAAATCGGAATGTAACGAAATCCACCAAATCTTAGATCAATCACTTCCTTAACTAGAAAACAAAAAAACTACAGCCCTTCCATGCGATTTCGTTAACAGAATGCAAAACCCTAAACAAATTGATGAACAAAACGCTAACAGATACATAGATTCACGTATATTCGATCTAAACAACAGTAATCAACCAAAATTCCACACCTGACAAGAAAATTTCACAAAATCATCAACGGAATCCAACATTCAAAAAGACGATACCAAACACTAAACAACAAACGATCACATACAATTGAACTGATTACCTGTTGTGTAATTGAGACCATTAGATGCAAAAAGCTTTACAGAGCAATCGAAAAGGGTGAAAAGTTTCAGGGCGATGATTCTCTGTCTCTAGAAGCTTCTTCTTACTCTTCTACTTCTGTGTAGGTGATAATAATAATAATAATAATAATAATAATTGGATTGAAGTATGAAAGTTGAAAGTGGTTGTTATTATTAATATTATTATTCTGTCTCTTCACGAAACCCTAACTTTCTGTGTTAACCTTTTCCCGGACCTGACAGAGATGGTGCTTTCGTCCTCTTGCTTCCTTTTCTTAACAAAGTCTCGACACCATAGAAAAAAAAAATATATATATATATATATATATATATATATATATATATATATATATATATATATATATATATATATATATATATATATGTGTGTGTGCTTTTATATTTATTTTAAGTATACAAATATATACCTTTTATTCCTTTTTTTAAGTTATTTTTTATTTTTTTTCTCCGATTAATCCTGTTTTTCATTAATTAATATTATTTGCAAGTAAACAGCGGCGAAGCTTGAACATCCCGTAGGGGAGGCGGGGGTGAAATTAAATTTTTTTACGGGGGGCGAACTTGATATTTATATAAAAATTTATACCACCGGACCAAAAAATTGTACTAACGGACTAAAATTTAACACTACCGACGGAAAAAAGAGAGGGCCCCCCCCCTCACTATCCTCCGCCATTGCAAGTAAGAAAATGCAATTGATTGCATGATTGTTTTCCTCGTTCCATCAAATGTTGTTATCTGTTAGCTACCTGTTTTTTTCAAATAAATCAAAATTAAAGAGTGAATATGAGTATTTTATGTTGCAAATATTTAATAAAGGAGCTGGCTAGCCCCGTGGTTAGTGTGCTGCCCTCGTTATGAGGATGTGTGGGTTTAAGTTTGGTCGGTGTTGGTTTTTTAGTCTTTTTAGCTACCTTTTTTTTGTTATTATCATTATTTTTTTGGAAATTAAACAGTTGCATTAAAGAAGTGTGTATGAAAATAAAACTTGATGTGTGTAAAGGTAAAAGGGGTTTTTTTCTCTCCATTGCACTTGAAGGGTTTTATTTTTTTCTATTTTTAATCGTGCGTCAAGACTTCGTTTATTTTTGTCAAGTAACACAATATTATCCGTGAAAAGCATGCATCGCAAAACTGTCTCTTGCATCGAACTTTGACAACTCATTCAATACTACCGCAAAACAAGAAAGGATTTAAGGCACACTTTTGGTGGAGGCCGATCTTGACATAGAAAGGATGAGCGCCTCCAACTTACGCACAACCCCTTGTTTGAGTCCTATCATAAATATCATTTATTGTATTTTTTAAGACTCCTCTACCTTCCAGACTATCCCAAATCAATTGACGAGTTACCCTATCATACATCCTTTCTAGATCAATGAATACACATACTAGATTATGAATCAATATGAAATTGGTGTCATGAGTCTCGAAGGAAAACAAATGTGATAAATTGAAGTTACGAGACACAACAAAATAATGTGGCACTTTGAGTTACAAAGGGAAAAAGATTGTCAAGATGAGATCATGAACCTCAAGGGAAACCATTTGTAATTTAATTGTGACTATAAGTTTTAAAAAGAATATCAACATAATTGGATATGGAAACAACGGATTCCAAGGGATTTTTATAGTAAATTTTAGTATTATTAAATTACAATATCGTTGCTACAGTAGAAGAATTAATTTTTATTACCAACTTTTGTTCACTTGAAATAATATAACTTGAGATTGAAAACTAATAAAGATGGTAGATGAAGTAGCTTTAACTTTCATAAGTGAGCTAAGCAGGTATTGTTTGAAACCCACGACCCCTCTTTTAATTTCCCATAGCCCAACTACATGGTTAGAATTTTTAAGTCTTATAATTTCTGATCCGTATATGATACGATTAAACATATTTAATAAAAATCATATTATGTAATTTTATATTTTTAAAAATAATTAAAACTAATTAAAACTAGGAGGATAGACTTCATTATTTGTTTTTCTTGGACCGTAAAAACATATGAAAATTATAGATATGAGATATTGATAATTAAACAAGTCGTTTCATGTCGGATGCTTATGTTAATCGCGTAATCTCCAATATTTTAAACATGATAAAACCTATTTTGTCAGTCCTAGAATTTTTGTTTAAACCAGAATACAAAACATACGAATACTCTCTAGTTATATAAATATGGCTATACTTATACACCTATATATGAGAGCAATATGCTTGTATAGACTACTTCAAGGTGTCATATGCTTTTTCGGCATACCATAGGAAAATTGGTATTATAGGGCCAAAGGCCCTTTGGTAAAACTTTGGTCGTTTTTTATGTATTACATTTTATTTTAATTAATATATAAAAAGTTACAATATTTGTATTTGAACTATTTATCTAAAGATATTTTGTTTACTTCAAATACTGTTTCTAGTAAAGAACGACCTCAATAACATTCATAATTAAGTTTTTTTAACGATTTCTCTTTCTCTCTTGTACAAATGATAATTATCTCTTTCTCTCTCTCAACACGTATGATTATCTTTCCTACATCATGTGTAGGTCTTTATATCGTTTTTATGCTTTGCAACTTAAAATTAATTATGTATTGAATATGGTGTATTTTTATTTTTTATAATTTTATTAATTGAAAGTTCCCTCAAGCTTAATAAGGAGCCTAAATTATATTATTTATAATGGAAATACCTTTAGTAAAACATATAAACATTTATAAATAGATATTAAGTACTGAAACATAACTTTTCAAAACCCTTCAATTTCTTTTGTGTAAAATACCATTTTTGTCTCTGACGTTTTATTGAATTTGCCATTTTAATCTAAAAACTTTTTTTTGTCATTTCAGTTATTGTAGTTTACCAAATGTTGTCATTTTCATCAACCCCACTAACTTCGTTAAGATCTCCGTTAAATATGAGGGTATTTTAGTCTTTTTCAACACTCTAATTATCCAATTAAAACAAATAATCAATTAATATTCAGTTAAAACTAAAAAACATATGAAGCGACTAGTGAGACCGAATTCGATTTAAAAGCTTCGATTAACTCTAACTCATGTTGTCGATTGAGGTCGGTTGTGGGATTGAGCCCTGCTGTTGTCACACTTTGTTTGATTGAATTCTGCTCGCGTTTGTTCGAACGTGACAACAAACCTCAATCAAACAAAATGTGACAACAATATATCTCAATCGAACAACAGTGCACGTTCGAACAAAAGGTGAAGATCAATTAAAATCACACAGCAAACCTCAATCAAACAATATGAATTAGCGTTAATCAAAGCTTTTAAATCGAAATGTCCGATCTCACTAGTCGATTCATATTTTTTTAGTTTTAATTGAATATTAATTGATTAATTTGTTTTAATTGGATAATTAGGGTGTTGAAAAACACTAAAATACCCTCTTATTTAATGAAGATCTTAACGGAGTTAGTGGAGTGGATGAAAATGACAGCATTTGGTAAACTATAGTGACCGAAATGGCAAAAAAAAATTTGGATTGAAATGACAAAGTCAACAAAACGTCAGAGACGAAAATGATATTTTACTCATTTCTTTTTATAGTTTGACGTATTTTTTTTTCTATGACCTTATAAACAACATAAAACATAAAATTTCCAAAATCACCCATATGAAGCAAAACCTATACTTAGATTTCCAACTAAGGAATACAGTACGAGTACCGGGGATTGTTTAGGAAAAACTGGCCTCGGGTGGGAATACCACGCCCCCAGACCCAAGGGTTTTCATCAGTCTCTACCCCGATAAATTTTCACCGAGATACAACGGCCCTTCACCCCTTCACAATGTGACCATTGCAATTTAAAAAAAAAAACCAAAAGCAAAGAAAAATATTTTTGTACACTATAAATACAATTCAAACTCCATTTTTTTACACACCATCTCTACTCCAATTCACTCACTAAACAAAGTCGGCGTTTTGCAGTGTAACGACGATGGTAACGAAGATGTGATTATGAAAGCACATTTCAACTATAAGGAGGTTTAACGAAACTGCTTTCCACATATGCCAGGGTGTTCATCGATTCGATTATCGGTTGTTCGGTTTTGAAATTTTTTTAGGCATAACCAAAAACTGAACTAAACCAAATTGGGAATATAGCTAATCGAACCGAACTCAACTGAATTCAATTCGATTCGGGTTTGGTTAAAAACTGAAAAAACCGAATTCAACCAAAAAATCCTAATTTACCCTTTCTTTTTCCATTTCAAATGTTATCGAGTTTAAATAATTTTTATAAGGATCACCCTTCATATAAAATTTTTAAAAATACATATCAAATAATTAAACTCCTAAAATGTTAAGAATTTTATTTTTTTAAAATATAACTAGTCGACTTTGACTATTTAAGAGTTATGATTTAAGACTCAGTTTTGATTTTGAGACAAAATAACATATAAAATATTTGTTATTGGGCTAAAAATAAACCATTTTGGAAAACTTAAGCTTTGGTAGTCAGGCTAAAACTTAAAAATACCAAAAATATATATAAATTATAACATATTGAATTCGGTTAGTTCAGTTAACCGAATAAACCGAATAAACCAAACAAACCAAATTAAAAATTTACATACAACCAGAAACCGAATTCACAGTCCGGTTTCGGTTGAGAACCGAACCAAAAACCGAATTCATAGTTTAGTTCGGTATTTTCCGGTTACGAATGCAGATTGTTTTTCAGTTTTTGGTTTTTTGCACATCCCTTGATATGCGGGCGTGAAAGGTTGTTCATCCTCATCCCGTATGGGCCAATGTGTAATAAGACCCAATCCACTAAAAGAGCAAAACCAAATTGATCTAGACACTGCACCATATCTTCAAAAGCTCAATTTCCGAACACTGATCTCAACGACGATAAGAGTGCAGAACCAAAGAGGTCGCCGAGGAAAGTCAAAAATCAACCGCAACATTGACATCACAAGAACTTATGCCTAAATTAAGAGCTTCAACACAAGTTCGTGTTGGTGGATCGATGCACCAACAAAAAGCGTTGGAAGAACAAACGAATTCGGAATTCATATTAAAAGAACGCTCGATGTGTTTTCTATTTTTCTAGATGTTAATTTTTTTAATAATGTATTTTTCTTTTAATTACTAAAGTTTATTTTATTTAATTTAATTATACAAAATTTAAATGTAAATACAAATATCAAAAATATAAATTGAAAAAAGAATGAGGGAAGCCTATCACCATAAAAACCGAAGAAAATAAGAAAAACTGATGTTGAGTTGATGTGTCACACCGGAAATCAGAGCGGTGGCCAGTAGCTTAACATATTTGACTTTAAACTTAGGTGACATTTCTAGAATTAGTTGGTTTTATACAAGTCCCCAAAATATTATAAATTCGAATTTTCTTTCAATCTTTAATTATGTTATTTTTTTATAAAAATATTAATATAAGTTATAATATAAAATTAATATCACATAAATTTTTTAGAGTAATAATAAAAATATACATACCAAATGAAGGCAAAACCAAGTATATTATTGTAATGTAAACAAATAAAAGATACCACCAGATTGCTTTGCACATATTTATATTAACAACAAAAAAGAAAACAAATTTAGGTTAAAAGAAAAAAAATCACACCTTGATAGTGTTAAACTTGTCACCCATTGCTCCACCTTTCTGTTTCTGGAACTGTATGTACCTTAAAGTACAAGCAAAGAAAGCATCTGAGATTTGATCTGGTGTGGCAGTGTCACTTTGCATCTCTGTTTTGATAAGCTCTATCAGCCCTTGGATTGCAGCACTTGTGATCTGTGGATTCCCTTTTTCAAAGTAATAGAGGTACCTGGATGGAATATTATGTTTAAGAGTGAGCTTAACCAAGCTTTTTGGGATTTTTTTAAGGTAATTAACATGTTATTATAAAAAGAATAATATGCTTTTTTAAATAAGACAAATTATGAGGTTTTATTCATTTGGATATGACCCGTTTCCATTTTAGCTAAAGAAAGATAAATTTTACCCATACGACCCGTTATATAAGATTAGGTTAATCTGTCTAAAAATTTAAGAAAAATAAATTAGTATATTAGATATTGTACATAAATGTATAAAACTATTATAAAAAATTAATTATTAAACATTTTTTAATAAAACATTTAAAAGGTCGTAAAAAATTATAATATGTTTTTCAAAAAAGATAACTCGGAGCACCTTTTAAAAAGTTTGGCTCATTTTCTTATTAGCTAATCCCTTAGTTTTACTTGTTTAACCAGTAATTAACAAAACACAACCCAAGTTAACCTAAATCAAATATTATTACCAAACTATTAAATAAATGATATACTTACTTGTTTAGTATTTCAACAAAGAGAGTAACAGGCCCGCTGCTACCTCGAGCAACATTTGCCATTTGTTGTGCAGCATTTGCAATCCTTAGTGCACGTTTAAGGCAAAGGAGGACCCTGGAATAAATATAGTGTTAGTTTCTACACAAAATATTATAATATATAAAAATAAAGAAAAATAACAAAGAATAAAGATCAGCTTGCTTTCTAAATATTCTATCAAGCATACTAAACCCTACCTATATAGGTATTAAATCTGGTGTAAAATATAGTTAGTATATTAGTGTAACACTATTTTTACATATTCTGAATTATTTAATTAGGTGTACCTTTCTCCATCTTTTATTCCATCTTGATCATCCACCCAAAACAAATGCGAACACGCATAAACCGCTCTACATTGATCTGGCTTTTTCAGAAGTTTAGCTGAATACTGAATATCCGAATTAATGTGTTATTGGCTAAAGTTTAGTGAAAATGAAATAAATGCAACTGTAATTTGAAGGGGTGAAATTAGGTTTTTACCCCTGTGGCCTTATGTGTCAAGGTATCCCTGTTCTCTACACCAAAAACATTTGTTCTCTGAAGGGTTCCAATTATTAGGTGAATTGCAGTCACCTGAGCTTTGGAGTCCTGTCCAACACACAATGCAACTGATTAGATTTATCGTCTTCAACAAGTAGACATTGATGTCAATTATAGGTAGCAATTTCGACCGTTTACTTTTGAATGCATTGATTTGGGTTATGTCTTACGTCTAACGGGTCAAAGTGTCAAACAGGTGAAAATTTTAATCAAATTTAACTAAAAAGGAAAAGGGTCAAACATGCAAAATTAAATCAAATTTATACAAGAAAGAAACCAGCAAGCGTTGGAAGTTGCCTAAATTGTATTTTTAATGCATAAAACAGGCTAATCATTTTTTTTCAGAAAATATAAAAAATAATAGATTATTATGAAAATGGTATAACTTTTGTAATCACAATGAACACATTAGTTTTTTATTATAAAAAAACTCTGAACAGAAATGGGACATGGGTCGACCCAACCCGGTCCATACAAAAACAGATGAACTTGAACTGTTAATACACATTTTGTAATCACATCAAAGTAATTGCCAAAATATATTATTAATGTAATTACCGCAATTTCTTCCTCATATAAAACAAATGCTTGAGTGAAGAATTCATAAGCAACTGGTTCCAGATCACAGTCATTGGCAGCCTGAACAGAAAAGGATAAAAAAGTCTTGAGAACAGTAAAAAAACCAGCTAAATTAATCATAAAATCTCAACTAGTAAGCTTAGTTCTGTAAATCTTAGTGCTTTGTAGAAGTAAAGGTGGTAATTTTTATGTGGGTTAAGCGGGTTGGATAATGGGTCAAGCGTCAAGACAGTAACTTCTGTACATGGTAAAACAGGTTGAGTTGATCCAAAACACTTTTGTGCCCAAATTTTCAGTTTTTTGAAAATAATTAGCCCGTTAAATATGATTAAAAAAATGCATATTTCAACGACAATATTTAAGTTTAAGACTAAATGGATTTAAGGTTTTATACATTAAAGTACACTTTGGACAACTTTAGACCCATTCAAATGATATAAGGTTTTAGACATTAAAAATACACTTTGGACAACTTTAGACCCATTCCCTTGCAACCTAATTTTTTTACTAGTCTAACCCGTTAAAAATAAAACATAACCCCAGTCAACCCATGCTTAAGTAAACGGGTGGAAATTGTCACACATACAACTTTTAAAATAGAACAAAATTCTGTGCAGGAGACTTTACCTCGGCACACTGTAAGTACAACCTCAATGCCAATTCAGGTGCTGGAACATATGAAAGTGCCTCAATCGTCTGAAATGTTAAATGAAACAAATTTTATAAACTGAAGGTTAAATTGTTTAACGTAATAATTGGACAAATGTATCATGTCACTAGAATACAGATATGCCAGTATTTCTTAACATAAAATGAAATGATACTTGAGACCTGATTTGAACTCAATTTATTACCTACAACTTATCCAGTCAGGGTAATCATAAATACACAATGACCTTATTGAAAAGATGGACAAAAAGTGGTTGCAGGTCAAAAGCACCATTTCGAGCCGTAACAAAGATTACCCATTCCAAATCAAGACTAATTACACCGATGTTGCCACCACTACAAATTATCTATGGTGTTGCATATAAGGCTCCCAACTGTTTATTTATTTTAAAAAACTACCTGATTTAAGAGCTGGAAAATTTTCTTAGGAGTTGCGCGATCCTCTTCTCCAGCTACATCTCCATCCTGATTTTGCAATCGACGAATAAGCTGCAGATAATAATGGTTAATTTGATGAAGATCAACGCTATTTAGTTTCAAACTCATTACACCCACAATTCTTTTTCCTTTCCTAAAGCACAGTTGTAAAATGTATAGGTGGCAAAATGAACGGGTTTTTTACAAGTCAAAACTAGCCTAGTTGGTTGACCTAGAAACACTTTTCTTCAGATATTTAACTTCTTTTATACATCATTAGTGTGTCAAATATGTTAGGATCAAACTGGTACGAACACACAAAATAGAGAACAATAAACAGTAACAAAGACACGAGAGATTTAGAGGTTCGCTTGCGGTGTGCAACCTACGTCCTCTTGGGGCAACTAGGGTTTTCTTTTTATTGAGTGATAAAGATTACAAGTACAATGAGATATATTTATAGGCTACAATTAGGGTTAATCCCTTTAGTTAATAATCTAACTAAACTGGGCCTATTTAGAACTTGGGCCGGCCGAGCCCAATTGCTCCAAATTCATTCACCCGAAGCCTACACCCAACAATATGATTATAATGATTACAATATTTTACTACTAATCTATATTTTAAATATTATGATTTAGGAGGTTTTATGCATAAAATTACATGTTGGGCGATTTCAACCCATCAGACACATTTCCTTTAATACATGGTTCTTTTTCCTTTCTCAAAGCACATTAGTAAAATGTGTATGTGTGAAAATGGGAGTTTTGGCTAGGTTCAGTAATACGTCAAAAAGTAACTTTTGGTACCAGCTGAAATGAGTAAGGTTGTATTCTTGTACAGAGTTTTACATTTTTTTAGATAACTAGCGTGTCAAAGATGATTACAAAAATTAAAATATTTCAATAAAAATCTCTCTTATAATAAAATGAATTAGGAGGTTTTATTCAGTAAAAGTACACGTTGAGCGACTTTCAACCTGTTCACATTGACCCGTTCATTTCGACCCATTAGGTACAAAGCATGCAGCAAACTGACTCATTCATAAGCAAATGGTTCGAAGTTTCCACCAGCTAGTAATATGATCCTTCAGGACCTTCACATCTACTTAAGTTCTGAACTTTGTCTTTCTATACTTAAATGAAACAAAGCTGCAAAAAATAATATACCTTCAAAGCAGAAAAAACAAGAGGAGGAACTGTGAAAGGAAGACGTTTTGGGCCTCCAGTCATGATATGCTTCCGTACAGTACAAATAATCTAAAGGCAGAATAAAGAGATTAAATAGTAAAGTAGTTCTTCAAACTTCAAAGTAAAATCATTAAAGCAGAAAGCATCCAGCTGTAAATACAAGGAAATTAGAGAGGTAGTAATGGGCAGGTTGGGTGACAGGTCAAAACAGGCAACCTTTAGGTAAGCTCGGGTTGGGTTTGACCCGAACCACTTTATGTTCAACTTTTTACTATCTTTTATAAAAATCTGTGCTAAATATGATTACAAATATATATTATTATGGTAATAGTCCAAATTTTTTTAATAAGCGATTTAGTAACTTGTTTGCATTAAATATACACCTTGAGCAATTTAAAGCTGGTTCAACCAATTTGACCAGTTTCATTTCAAATAACTTTCTGATTTACTCATTTGACCCATTAAAGATCTAAAAAAAAGTTACCTGAATCAACCCCTACAGTAAGTGGGTCAAAATTTCCATAAGAAAATAAAAAGTTATTAAATACAAAGCCAAAGGAAATTGGTTACCTTCAACATCTCCTCTGGGTCATCATTATATAGCACATGTATGACACGAGCAACAGCATTTTGTTCTTCGTTAAAATCCTCCTCATCAAGCTAGCAGCATTTATCGAACATAATACAAACAAAAGAAACAAAGGCTGAGGAAAAATATTGAAAAAACAGCAGCCATATCAAACTCGGAATGCAGACAAGTTTAAGAAATAAAGAAATCATTATGTCATTGGTAATTTTGCAGGCTACAATTTGAATGATGAAATTTATTATATGCACCTCGTCATCTGAATCTCCCTCCAAATCCTTAATAAGCCCTTTAATTAGTTCAAAAAGAACTTCAACCTGCAACAATTAAACCAACCTCATTATAACAAAACAACAAAAATGGTCAATTATCTCGGACGAAATTAGAGTTCAAGGGAATCTAATTAGGAAGAAAAAGAAAACAACTGGCTTAAAGGAGAGAGGGTCAAAATGTCAAATGGTTCAAACGGGTTAAAAGTAACTCAAGTCTATTTTGATGCATACAACCTCCTATATCGTTCTATTCAAGAACTTATGTTCTTATTGTAATAATATTGCTTCTGTGATCATAATTAAGGTATCAATCATTTATAAACAATCTAGAAATGTGTTTGCACATCACCCAACCCGTTCGACCCAAACCTACCTGTTATCTCAGCTGTAATTTTTCTCAAAAGGTTCAAATGGGTCACATAAAAAATACAAGGGGAGAAGGTCAAATGGGTTAAAAGTTGCCCAAAGTCTAATTTAATGCATACAACCTCCTACATTCTTTCTATTTCAAAGTTCTAGACTATTATTAAGATACTGTTGTTTTTTGATCAAAATTATTACATTAATTGTTTATAAGAAACCTAAAGAAGAAGAGTACAAGGAAAGTGTTACAGAGTCAACCACCCCGATCCGAGCCAATCTATTTTAACCCGTTGCTTGATTAATTGATCTTACCATCCCTAGACAAAAAGACAAAACATAAGATGTTTCATACCTTGTCAGCAGAAGACACATAGGCTTGATTTGTCATTATACTTTGGATAATAACCATAGCCATGATTTTATTAGTTCCGCTATCAAGGTGATCCATGACTCGAGGATAATTAGACAATGTCAAAGATGTGACAATATCACTATATTTTTCTAACGGTGCACTCAAAAGTGCAACAACTTGCTTTGTAGCTCTACTATCTTCAAGCTTTGGTTTGTTAGAAAGTTTCTTGACACATGATCCCTGTGTAAAGAAATCAACTGTCATAAGAGAAGTCATGGAAAAATATTTGCATTTGTACCCTTCTCTTATTTTTTGCAATAGTGTGTATGTGAGGGCCAACCAGGTATCCAACTATGTTCACCAAGGCCAACCATATATTGAACTATAGTTGGAATTAGCCACCCAAGTAAGTATCCGGTTTCATTTATACCAATTCTAACCATATGTACGTCATAAAATTATGAAATGACTAAATGCCATATTAATTACAAAAAGTTAAAATGCACTGATAATAATCTAATGTGAAATACCAAGTATACCCTACTTTTCCTTCATCTAAATGCATCTCTCTTATTGAAAGTAATTTATAAAGGTATAATTGGTTTTCACTTTTAAATGTTATTGCATTAGTTTGAGTTCTTAAAGTTACGGGCATTTTTTGTCATTTTAACAATTCTGGTAGAAATTTGGCCAGAATCGGTATAAATGAAAATGGACACATACTTGAGAGGCCTCTGAAGTTGTTTCCATAAATGGGTGACTTACCGGTTTTGATGAAAAATACTTGGTTGGCTCCACATACATTTTAACCTTTTCTATTTCTGTTCTGTTTTTACCATCATGTTTTGCCACTTTGTTCCTTTAAGTTAGGTAGGTAATTTGTAATTGTGTACGCAAAATTATTTTATTTACACACAAAAATTATATGTTGCACTCGTCAAGAAAAGGTTTTTGGAGTGGGGAATCTTAGCGGGAGCAGGCTATCTTTTCTCCTGGGATAAAGAAAAGGTTTGCCCTCATCCCATACTCCCCAGACCCTAACAATAGCTCTGTATGAGTGGCATGTTACTGGGTATGTATATTGTTGTTGTACACAAAGATTTATGTTTTTAGACTATTTTGCCCATACACTATAAATAGTCAAAAAAATAAGTCAAAGTATTGTAAGGGTGAAAAAGTCCAAACATATATGCTTCTTGTTAATAAACAAATGTCATGTGTACTAATTAGTTCCCTTTGGGTTTAAGATTGATAAACCAACATGGGTCTTAATATAATCCTCTGTTGCATCCAAGATGTCAAATTCAAAATCACTTCAATCAAGCCGAATAATTTTTTCTGATGATTAATAATAGAGAAATTTTACATCTCATAGGATTTGGTATAAAACTGAAAATTAACATACCAGCACTTGATCCACATAATCAAGCCGATCAGGATGCACACGGAGAGTGAATGTAAGAAGAGAAACATACAAAGTAATTGCTCCAACAATTGGCATGTCACCTTGAGTTTCAATAACCTGCCAAACAAAGTAGTATAGTATAAATATAACCACAACTCTTGGGAAGCGAACATCTTTGTTACAATAGCATAGCAAGGCAAGATTAGTGGGTTGGGTAATGAGTCAAAACAGGTTCGTGTTGTAACAACTCATTTTTCTTATACATTGAAATGGGCTAAGTTGGTTTAGGTTGACCCATGACTCTTCTTTCATCAGTTTTTATTTTTTTAAATAATTAATGTGTTAATTATGATTACAAAGACATTATTATTATAATGATAATCTAAATCTTAGCGTAAATGATTTGGGAGGTCGAATGCCTTAAAACTAGATTTAGACAGCTCTCAACTCGTTGACCCGTTTGCATTTGAGCAAACTTTCTATAATATGATCCTTGTGACCCCATTCACGACAAACACAACCTAATAAAAAACTGTTCATCTTCAGAAAAGGTAAAATATATCATAAGTGGAAAGGTTCACAAGTACCTTCCCAATAGCACTGCTTAATTTTGCAAAAGCTTCTACTTGGAGGAATTCAGGTAGGACCTGAAAAAGTAATCACTTCAACAAATGCAAAAACATAATAAATGAAGAAACTTCTCAAAAACAACTCACTTCTGGGCTAGAAGCAGCATAACTTGATAGTCTCTCCATAAGTTGGGATAGTACTGTCTTGATGTCAACTGTAGGCTGAAATTTCAACAGATGTTACACAATAAAACTTGAGGATACAGATAAAAGATTATAAGCTGAGGGCACAATAAAAGTATGTTAGACATGAAGAATATATTAACCAACATTACACACCTGGAGCTGAGGACAAGCTCCTAAAAGGGTTTCAAGTGTCTGTAAGTGATACTCATCTGGAAACACCTGAATCAGGCAATCCATTAGATAATACTGTGCCAGCTCATCCTTACAGTTGACAACCTGTCAGACAAAAATATAAACATCAGGCAGGAAGTTGAACAGCATAATGTAAGGCTATTCTTAGAGGTCGCAATTTAAGAAGGCCGGCAGGTTTGGTTATGGTCCTAACATTTTCTGGCAGAAACATATCAATTTAAGTGTTACTTATAAAACAGTACTATTACTTTAATAATCTAAGCCTTCATATAAAAACAATTTAGGTGGTTGCATGCATTTAAAATAGGCTTTGTGCAGCTTTCAATAAGCTTGACCCATTCCCATATTTAGCTAGTTTTTTACTTGACGTGTTTGAGAGAAAACACAACCCAGATTAACCCAATTAAGAAGTGATTGGATCAAAATTGCCATCACTAGCTATACTTGTAACAAAAATAAAAATGGAATAAATTAACTAGACCTGCTCCAAAACTCTGGGAAGAACTGTTTCTTTGTACAAATCAAGGTCAATACCCTCGATCTGACTAAGAACATGAAGATTTTTACCAACCTGAAATTTCAAAACACATTTAAAAAAAACATTCAGGGTGATATTTCACATTTTCACCAAATCATTGTGTTCCATGGTGTTGTGGATATTACAAGATCACGCAGCTCATTCCTCTCCTTTTCCATTTTGTCTCTCACCCTAGCAGGTCCCTGCAGACCAGAAAGCCCAAATGAAGGCCCACCAAAATGAATGTAGAACAAGCACTTATTAGTCCTGCATTATGAAAAATCATGCTCTCATGATTTATTACAACCTTTGTGTCATGCAAGTTATGGCATGTATGTCACAACATGACAAGAAAATCAAACGATAAAGATATAATTAATAAACCTGAAGCTCCATTCGAACCCAAAGTTTATTCATTTCTGAAAAATTTTGCAACACAAACTCTACAGCATCCATGACAGTATCACCATCTCTACAAGAAAAAAAGCACTATTAATTTGTTGATAATCAACAACTGAAATGAGAAATGCATGTGGCAATTTAAAGGTTTACTTATAATGTGTCGATTCAGGTTAGGTTTTATCTCTAATGGGTCAGATGTGTGGAAAGTCACCCAAAGTGTAATTTTGCTACATAAAACTGTTGGAAATAATTGGATTGAGCACACAAGAGAAAACTCTTTACAAAGACCCCTACTTACACTACTACTAGCCTTGCTAAACAAGCAATCGTTATTTAACTCAAATAATAGCTCCTAAAATAACTCAGCCTATCCTTATTTGACTCGATCTCCCACCAAGATAAGCACATTAAACAAATAAACGAATATTATCTCTAGCTAATTAAATCCAAACAAAACTTTATCCCTTTTTCTTCTCCTTGATTATTGACCCACACTACCAAATTAGGATTAGCACCTTCATTCCCCCCTTAATCCTAATGTGTTCCTCCTAGGTCCTGGATTCCAAGTAACACCCGTCTTTGATTCACTGACCCCTTAACAAACCTTGACTTCTTGCACCCAACAACAAGAATCGTCACTTGCATATCATGCAAGCCCATCATACTTGTTACTTGCTTCTCTTCTCTGCTTGAACTCCTTGTTTTGTCACTTACACATCGTGCCACCATCAAAACCATCAACTTGATCATTTTGAATACATTTGTTTCTGCCATCTCTCAATTGATCTCCTGCTCGTTGCCTTGCTTCGCTGCTGTCAATCACCCAAAGAACGCTGATTGCCATCTCCTTTCTCCTTGTTCTTTCTGATCACACAACCCTTGTTCTTTCACCTGAAATAACTATTGTATTCCAGATCATGCAACCTCGACCTTCAGGACTTTAATCACAAACTCCATCTTTGGATTTATTTGTTGGTGTGTTGTGAAGCTGTGTGCTTTGAAGCTTCCGTACAATAACGAGGATGATCTAAAGGTTAAATCTCCAGGAACCTGGCGATCATTGCTGCTAGGTCACCCAAAAACGGAATTTCTCAGCTTTCTTTCCTCACCACACCACATTGGCCTTGATCATCTAGCTTGATACCAATTGTTGGCACAAAATCAATAAACACACACAAGAACACCAATATTTTGTGGGAAACTCCCCACTACGCCTATATCATTTTATCAGAAAAAAATGAGATTATTATTGAAATAATATAAATATTCTAATCATATTCAACATGCTAACCATATCATTCATGTATGTATATAAGTAAATGTGCAGAATCAACTCAGCCCGACTGTTTGTGTGCAGAAAAAGTAACCCATCTTGAGCCTAGCCCCTTTGTCCTATTACTCCAAGTAACTCGGTAGACTAATTTATGCACATAAGATTCTATGTGTGTGTGTTTATGGGTGTGTATTCGAATTGCAGAAGAAGAAATATTCGGCCATTTTAACAATAAATTATAAATCCAACCCACGTCATACATGAAAGCCCACCTCAAGGATATCTTCAATCTAGACATGCATATAATTAGAATATAAGAGAAAAAATATTAGCAAGAGAGATAAGTTAGTTACCCTTCATAATCAGAACATGTAAAATTAATAAAATTAGTTCGTGAACAGATTAAATTTGACCCTAGTGCTTATAAATGAGTCACACTGTAAAATGGATAATATTAGCTTCGAAATGAAATGGTCAAAAGGGTTGAAAGCCACCCCAAAGTTTATTTTTAGTTTTACTACATAAAACCTCCTAACTTATCCAAACGTTAAATTATTATTGATATAATATGATTAATAATATTTGGCACACTAATGATAAATGATAAAATTTAAACGTGTTGGGTCAACTCGACCGAATCATGTATTGTACAATACGTTACCCCCCATCCCTTCTGACCATTTTCCCACCTCAAGAATGACTTTAATTCTCAAACCTAGACATACATATACGAAAAAGTTAAACGCAAAATCAATTGTAGAAGACAAATTTCAATTGTAGAAGACAAATTCCTTACCCTTCATATTCAGAACCAATATCTGGGAGCTTATCCCTACTAATTTGTGCAAGATAACTCCTAAGAAATAGCCCACGTATGGGATGTTGGACCCCACGACACATTTCAACAAGATCTTTAAGAACATCCTTAGCAGGAGCCTCCTTTGACTTTATATAAACAGACCCTACTGTACATAGGAGATACCTATATAACAAATAGACAATTATCAATATAATTCCACATATAATCATAAGTTGATGCAAAACGTGGCAGAAAATGTTTTCTTAGTTAAACTCCATCATGCGAGAGATGTTATACTACATGTGTGATGCAAACCAAATTTCCACTATGTAACAGAACAGCTTTGAACCTTGATTATCACCCTATCTAAAGCAAGTTAATTGAGATCATATTTGTCAATTCCTAACTTGAGATGGAATTAAACCGTTAGTTTTGTAATAGTAACTATAGAGCTATTAAGGTTGAATTGATAGATCACATTTGGGATTAGAAATGAAAAGAAATTAAGAAAGTAACCCATTCTATTATAAACAAAAGGAAATATGTAGCCAGCATGGAATTTTATGAAAGCATATAACATCTGATGCATAAAGTTTACTTGATGTAATCATGTGACACCATGTTCAATGTTTTGAGAAGATGATATCCACATTGCTGTAAAAATCGCTAGGCGCTAGTCGGGTGGTGGGGTACCAACTAGCGATTAATCGGGATTACTCGAGATTAATCAGGACTAATCGGATTGGAAATTTTATATTTATTTTTAGTTTTATATATATACACACATTTTTATATGTAATTATATAAAAATATTTAGATATGTATATACACACACATTTTACCAAAATTTTCAAGGTTTGACCGGAATTTCCTTACATTTGGCCAAAATCTAGCCAAAATGTGGTCTGAATCAGGCCAGAACTTGGTCGGCGATAAGGGGCCGATTAAGACCGATTTGGGCCAATTAGGACTGACCGCCTACAACCGATTACCGATTTAATCCACCGATTACATGAAATCGCCAAGGTCATCAGCCGACTAGTGATTAATCATCGGTTAATCGACCGGCTAGGCCAATTTTTACAACACTGGATATCCATAAGAAAGCTGAAAATAAAAAACTTGTCAAACCATGCAAATGTGACATATGGGCATTCTAACATTCGTTTGTCTAAAAAGAGGAGGTTTGTGATTTCAAGGACATATCTTAGAGATTAATTAGTAGACACAACAAGCCATTAATTTTGGAGTAACATGTATCAAGTTATGGGAATATTTAAACTAAAGTTCAACATATTCAAAACGACAAAACTCTAATGAGTCAACACTGAAAACAATAATAATTCGATGTCTCATTCATACCCTAAAAGGGGTTTAAGTATACAAAGGTTTTAACAATATTTCCTATAATTGGGGAAGAGATATACTTAACAAAATAAAGACTAAATCAAATATATATACAAAATAATACATATCAATAGGAATATATATAATAAATATATATATCCGCTAATACGCCCCCGCAGTCGAAGCATTGGCCGGACGAATGCAAAGACTGGACCGAAATCTTTGAAATAGTTGTCGCGGTAGGCCCTTGGTGAATATGTCAGCATATTGGTAATCAGCAGGGACATGTAAAACACGAACAGAACCCAAACGAACCTTGTCGCGGACAAAATGTATATCAATTTCTATGTGTTTGGTACGTTGATGTTGTACCGGGTTCTGTGATAGGTAGACTGCCGAGATGTTATCACAAAAGATGATTGTAGCACGTGTTTGTGGCACATGTAATTCTAGTAACAAGTTTCGTAGCCATGTGGTCTCGGCAGTCGTGTTAGCGACTCCCCGATACTCCACCTCGGCACTTGAACGTGAGATGATGGCTTGTCGTTTAGAGGACCATGAGACAAGATTGTCTCCCAAAAAAACGCAGTAGCCGGAGGTAGATCGACGGGAGTCGGGGCAGCCTCCCCAGTCAGCATCAGAATAGGCAGTGAGATGAGTGGAGCGGGAAGGTGAAATGCTAATACCATGGTCCAGTGTACCGTTTAGATAGCGCAGTACCCGCTTCATAAATGCAAAGTGAGGCTCACGAGGGGCATGCATAAATAAGCAAATCTGGTGTACGGCATAGGAGATGTCTGGCCTTGTGAACGTGAGGTATTGGAGGGCGCCGGCAAGGCTGCGATAAAGGGATCCATCTGGTAATAGTTCGCCGGCTGTAGCACTGAGTTTGGCATTAGTATCAACTGGTGTGGCACAAGGCTTACAATTGGTCATGTTTGCTCGGGAGAGGATGTCTGCAGCATAAGTAGATTGTGAGAGAAAAAGAGCACCGTTGTTCTTGGTGACCTGAATACCCAAAAAATGATGTAGCGTGCCCAGATCAATCATGGCAAACTCCCGTGAGAGGGAGGCAATAATATCCTGCAACAGAGACTGGTGTGAGGCAGTTAGAATGATGTCATCAACGTATAAGAGTAAGTAGGCCATATGATGGCCCTTTTTGTATACGAAAAGGGATGTGTCGCTGGTGCTTGACGTGAACACACATTTCTGAATATAAGTGGCAAACCGGTGGTACCAAGCGCGAGGTGCCTGTTTCAAACCATATAACGATTTCTTTAGTCGACACACATGGTTAGGGTGTTGTTTGTCTACAAATCCCGGAGGTTGAAACATGTAGACGGTTTCGTGGAGGTCACCGTGTAAGAAGGCGTTCTTGACATCCAATTGATGGATGGGCCAAGAACGGGAGGTGGCAAGACTAAGGACGGTTCTGATAGTGGTGGGTTTAACTACCGGGCTAAATGTCTCGTCAAAGTCGATGCCAGGCTGCTGAGATTTGCCATTTACTACAAGCCGAGCCTTGTAACGCTACAGAGATCCATTCGCATGATATTTGTGGCGGAATAGCCACATGCATCTAATGACATGCGTGTCCAGGGGTCTAGGCACAAGATCCCAAGTATTATTAGCAATCAACGCCCTGTATTCGTCGTTCATAGCATTGAGCCAGTTCGGGTCGGTAAGGGCAGTTTTGTGTGAGGAGGGAAGAGGGGATATGGAATGGAAGGTGGCGGTATGAAGGTTAAGTGGGACCGGAGGTTTGAGGGATCCTGTTTTGGATCCCTTTTGCATGGGGTGGTGGGGAAGGGGTGGTGATGGGTGTGCCGGATGTGAGAAGGGCGGTGAAGGTGCGGAAGATGATGGGGTGGCCGGTGGGTTGTTGGTGGGACCAGGTGTGGTGGTAGTGGTGCGGGGGGGGTTCGGTGTAGGAGGAGAGTTTGGGCGGGAACGACGGTCATAGGTAAATTGGTAGTGCGGGGGTGGGTTGGCGGTTGAGGGTTGTTGGGATGTAGGGGGAAAACCCGTGGGATGTTGAAGAAAAACGGGAGAGGGGTCAGGATCGAGGAAGGAGTAAGAGTGTGGTGAGAGTGGCGGCGGGTTGGAGAAAGGGAAGGTGGATTCGTCAAACGTGACGTGGCGGGACAAGTGTATTTTTCCGGTGGCAAGATCAAGGCACCGATATCCTCTGAAGTTGGCAGGGTAGCCCAAAAAAACACATAGGGAGGATTTAGGGGCGAGTTTGTGAGGTCGGGTGGCGCTATGGTTGGGGTAACAGGCGCAACCGAAAGAACGGAGGTGAGAGTAGGAGGGGTGTTTATGGTAGAGGATGGAGGTGGGGTGGAAAAATTTAGAGTTTTGGTGGGTAGGATGTTGTGAAGGTAGACGGCGGTGTGAAGGGATTCAACCCAAAAGGAGGGTGGTAATGAGGCCCGAGTGAGAAGAGATAACATGATGTCGTTTAAGCGACGAATCATGCGCTCGGCTTTGCCATTTTGTTGAGAGGTTTGCGGGCAAGCAAAGCGAAATTGGAGGCCGTGTTGGGTGGCAAAGGTGTAAAAAGTGTGGTCGTCAAATTCGCCACCCAGGTCACATTGAAAAGTTTTTATAGTTTTGTTAAATTGAGTCTTGATGTATCGGTGAAATTGTGAGAACTTGGTGAAGGTCTCAGATTTGAATTTTAAAGGGTAGGCCCAAGTATATTGTGTGTGATTGTCAATAAGAACCATATAATATTTGTGACTAGATTTATAATTGGGGAGGTCCATAGATCACAATGGATGATGTCAAAGGGTTGTAAACAATAAGATGTAGATAATTCAAAAGGTAAACGCTTATGTTTAGCAACTTGACACGAATGACAAAGAAAAGTATCTTTGAGTTTATTACAAGAAATAAAATGACGAGAAATCAAAAAATCCATGACATGATTGCCGGGATGACCTAAGAGGTCATGCCAAGTGCTAGAGAGCGAAGATGCCAAAAAAGTGGAGGCCGGGGCCGAAGCACGAGCGTTGTAGGAGTAAAGTGGGCAGGTGCTATTGTGGCGGCTCAAAAGAGTCCCATTCTTGAGATCCTTCACAGAAAAACCAAACGGGTCAAAAGAAATGGAGACATGATTATCTTTGGTAAACTGCCGAACAGAAATCAAATTTTTAATAAGGTTGGGAACATGAAGAATGTTATTAAGGTGAAAGGGTTTGGACGGGGAGGGTAAGGTGGTGTGTCCCGAGCCCAGAACTGGCATCTTGTTACCATTCCCAACAAAAACAGAGTTGATAGTAGTAATACCGGGGTTGTGGATATTACCTGAATCAGCTGTGAGATGCGAGGTGGTTCCTGAATCCATGTACCACTGATCGTCGCCCGGGTTCAAGGACATAGTCTGGAAAGCAGCTTTAAGTTCAGTAGGTTCCAGTGGGTTAATATCGGTAAGGTGGGCCTGAGAAGGCTGCTGGGCTTGAGAAGTGGGCCGAGAAGGTGCAGGCCATGGCGAGGCGGCCCAACCTGGTTGAGTGGGGTACGGGCACGGGGGGGCCGAAGCCCACCATGGTGCCCAATATGCTGCTGGATGAGGTGGCCAAGCATTGGGCCTAACCAAGGACTGAGGGCTGCTGGATTGTGGTCGTGGGCCTGGGCGGGAAGTGGCCTGTGGGCCGCGACTGGACTGACGACGAGCAGGCTGCCGAGGGTTCCTGGATTGAGGCTCTCGGCGGGATGAAACAGTCGGTTGGTTGTGAGTGATGTTTGCTGCGATCGGGGAAGCGGAAGAGGGGGAATCACGAGCGGTCTGACGGTGTTGTTCGAGTTGAATCATGCTACATGCAGTTTCCCATGAGGGAAGAGATTGGTTGATGTAAGATGCAGCGGTGTCATACTCGGATGGTAACCCACGGACAAGTTGAAGGACGAGACGCTGATCAGAGACGGGACTGTCAACGTCGCCTAACTGTCCAGCGAGTTCCTTTAGTCGTTGAAAGTAGGCTTCAAGGTTTGGCATGGCGCGCAGGGTGAGGTTTGTGAACTCATGTTCCAGAGCTGCAGCCCGCGATCCCTTGTTGTTGAGAAACAGACTCTTGATCCGCTTCCAGGCGGCAAAGGCTGTTGATTCGGATTCAAGAACTCTGACTAACAGATCATCCGACAGTGTTCCGTAGATCCACTGCAAAACAACGGCATCAATTTTGGACCATGACTCGTAGTTAGGACTCCCTTTAGCCGGAGGTTCGGTGCCGTCGATATGGTGTAGAACATCATAGCCGCGAGCATGCAACATAAATAGCTTTACCCAAGAAGAATAAGATACCTTCGTGCCGTCCAACACGCGTACCTTGTGTTGAATGTTGGTGACGGTGTATACGGGATGAATTGGATCTTGCTTCTTCGGCGGGATGGGTTGTTTGTCTTCAGCCATGATAATGAAATAGAGAAGAGAAAGAACCTTCGGCTGCTGCGATGGTTGCTGCGATGATCTTGGAACAAGATCCGGCCGTCTACTATAGTTTCGGTATGAGCCTAAGTGTAGGCTCTGATACCATGAAAACAATAATAATTCGATGTCTCATTCATACCCTAAAAGGGGTTTAAGTATACAAAGGTTCTAACAATATTTCCTATAATTGGGGAAGAGATATACTTAACAAAATAAAGACTAAATCAAATATATATACAAAATAATACATATCAATCGGAATATATATAATAAATATATATATCCGCTAATAAACACAAGGCCTCATATAATTACTCAAATCAAGCATAAAAGACAAAACAAACATTGTTGGACCAATCTTGACATTAAATAAAGTTTAGGGTCTATTTTGTAGTTTATTTTAAACTTATTATCTATTTAAATAAAGGGATAAGTCAAGGTAGTTT
Organism: Flaveria sonorensis; assembly: GCA_025506505.1. NCBI lineage: Eukaryota > Viridiplantae > Streptophyta > Magnoliopsida > Asterales > Asteraceae > Flaveria > Flaveria sonorensis. The sequence goes on along the minus strand of CM046439.1, from coordinate 3,539,178 downwards.
GAAACTTTATCTCCAATGGATTTGAGATAAGTCTTGGTGATTTAAAGTTTATCTCAAAAGGATATGAGATAAAGCCTAATTTGTAGGAGTTGATTAACTTGATGGACAAGGTTAGTTAGCTATAAATATAGGTAGGTTTTTCTTTGATGGATGTAAGTTTTTTCCTATCAATTAATTGGAGAAGGAGTTTCAAAACTATTGCTGTGTTTTTGTTCTGTTTTTCAAATCTGGTATCAATTATACTACAATTGGTATCAGAGCTGTGTTTAAAAGAGACTTGGGCAGTTGATTCGAAGGTCTGGATCAATCACCAGATCTGAAAACAGGGCAGCAATACAAGAGGAGATCAAAGCTTAAAACGATGGGGGAAGTTGTGCAGCAAAACGTGAACCAGAATGAGAAGCTGAATCTTCAAATTCAGTGCCCGATTCTAACAGCAACCAATTACCAAATCTGGTCTCTTAAAATTAAAGCGATTTTCAAGGCTCAAGGAATATGGGAGGCGATCGAACCAGGATCCAATGTCGATTCAAAGAAGGACAACTCGGCAATCGCATACCTGTATCAAGCACTCCTTGAAGATCTGATTCTACAAATTGCAAGCTGTGACACTGCCAAAGCAATCTGGGATTCAATAAAAACTCGCCATCTTGGAGCTGAACGAGTCATGGAGGCCCGGTTGCAATCATTGAAGACCGAGTTCGATACAATCAAGATGAAGGAAAGCGAAACAGTGGATGATTTTGTGGCAAAGCTTTCTGGGATTGCCTCTAAATCAGCCACACTTGGATCGGTCATTGATGAATCAACTTTGGTCAGGAAATTACTAACAAGCATGCCTGAAAATTTCCTGAATATGGTGGCTACAATCGAACAGTTGGTGAACCTTAAAACTGTGAAGTTTCAGGAGGTTGTCGGGCGACTGAAGGCCTATGAAGAAAGGGCCTGTTTGAAGTCAAAAGGATCAAGCAACAATCAAAACCAATTGCTGCTTTCATATGAGGATTGGGAGGCAAAGAGGAGACTTGAAAAGGGCTATGACCGAGGTCGAGGGGGCAACACTGAAACCCGAGGCCGAGGTCGTGGTCGTGGAAGATTTGGAGGCCGAGGGCGTGGAGTTGGCCGAGGTCAAGCTGCACAAAGTGGAACTCAAGGCTCATCAAACCAGAAGAAGGATCGCTCACAATTACAATGTTTCAGATGTGATGCTTTAGGGCACTTCTCTGCAGATTGCCCGACAAGGAAAAAGGAAGAAGGTAACCAACCACAGGCTAATGTTGACAAGCCTGCACTCTTAATGACAGTTGCTTTTCAAGATCAAAAGGAGCTGATCTATCTCACTGAGGAAAAGGTGTATCCAGCCAAATATGTGTCTAATCAAGATGAACAATTCGCGTGGTACTTAGATAACGGGGCATCTAATCACATGACGGGAAATAAAGGGTTGTTTTCCAAACTTGACACAAAGGTAGGAGGCAAGGTGAGATTTGGGGACGGATCATGTGTTGACATTGAAGGAAGAGGCTCAATTCTGCTGGAATGCAAGAATGGAGAACATCGTCTCTTGACGGATGTGTACTACATTCCATTCTTGAAAAGCAACATCATCAGTCTTGGGCAACTCACCGAAGGGGGGTGTGAGATCCTAATGAAACAGGAATTCTTATGGATGTATGAGCCCGATGGAAGTTTATTAATAAAGGCACAACGATCACCAAATCGGTTGTACAAGATCACTTTAAAAATTGGCTCACCTGTTTGTCTGCACTCAAAAGTAGAAGATCAGGCATGGATATGGCACGCTCGTTTAGGTCATGTGAACTTCGACACCATTACACGAATTGGTACAAAAAGGTTGGTTCTTGGGGTACCAGCAATAAACCATCCTACCCAAATGTGTGAGGCATGCCTAGCTGGTAAACATACACGACAAAGCTTTCCTGATCAAACTGTTTTCAGAGCAGAAAAACCACTGGACCAGGTGTATGCAGAGCTGTGTGGCCCAATATCTCCACCTACACCAGCTGGAAACAGGTATATTTTACTTCTTGTTGATGACTACAGTAGGTTTATGTGGGTTTTCATGTTAAAAACAAAGGATGAAACCTTTGAACAATTCAAAAGGTTCAAAGCCTCTGCCGAAAATCAATATGGAGGAAAAATAAAGGTTCTCAGGACTGATCGGGGCGGAGAATTTACCTCCCGGGAATTTAATTTGTTTTGTGAGCAGGCAGGTATTACAAGACAGTTGACAGCACCCTACACCCCTCAACAAAATGGAATAGTTGAGAGGCGAAATCGTACGGTACTGAGCACAACAAGAAGCATCCTCAACGCGATGAGTATGCCACAAAACCTGTGGGCTGAAGCTGTCAGGCACTCTGTTTATGTGCTGAACAGGCTGCCCACGAAAAGCTTGACTGATCAGACCCCATATGAAGCTCTAAAAGGAAGAAAACCAAGGATGGATCATCTACGTGTATTTGGATGCGTTGGTTATGTGAGAGTGCCTTCAAACCAGCTAAAGAAACTAGACAATAGAAGCTTACCAATGGTACATCTAGGAATCGAAGCATGTTCAAAGGCCTATCGAATGTATGATGTCAAAGAAGGAAGGATAGTCATCAGTCAAGATGTAAAATTTGATGAAAATAGAAAATGGGACTGGCAAGAGTACTTCGATAATTCTAGTGACAAAGATGCTGATTTTGTGATCCAAATAAATCCATTCAGAACTGATCCAGAGGAATATAATAAAGAACCTGAGCCTGCGGATCTAAACAGCCCACAAAGCTTAGATCAAACAGGCCCATCGCAGCAAGACCTTCCTCATATAGATCATGAAAACTTTTCAGCAGAGCCATCTGGTGATAAAAATCCTCTACATTCTGTTTCTAGCAGCCCAGAAGCCACTTTTACAAATCGAGGACCTATGTTACCTCGGTTGCCTACGGATAAAGATGACCCAGCAGACCCATCTTTGGCTGAAGAAGAAACCTACGATGATACACCACCTCAAGGCTAGAAGAATTTAAATGAGGTCTATGATCTACTTCTTACCGAAGGAGATCCAACAAAATTCAAAAAGGCCACAGGTCATAAAGAATGGGAGCAAGCAATGGAAAGTGAAATTGCTTCCATTGAGAAAAACAACACCTGGGAGTTAACGGATCTACCCCCTGGACATCAGCCAATTGGTTTAAAATGGCTATATAAAAGCAAAAGAGATGCCAATGGTGTGCTTACGCGTTATAAAGCCCGGTTAGTTGCAAAAGGTTACATCCAACAACATGGAGTAGATTACGACGAGGTGTTTGCACCCGTAGCCAGAATTGAGACTGTTAGACTCATTCTGGCATTAGCAGCTCAAAGAGGGTGGCATGTACATCATCTAGATGTCAAAACAGCCTTTTTACATGGGGATCTCAAAGAGGTGGTATTTGTAACTCAGCCTGAAGGTTTTGTCAAGAAAGGGAAGGATCAAAAGGTATATAAACTGAAAAAAGCTCTTTACGGATTGAAACAAGCTCCACGAGCTTGGAATACAAAGTTAGATGCGGTTTTAAAAGAGTTTGGGTTCAAACGATGCATGCTTGAACAAGCCGTGTATACAAGAAGAACTCACGGAGGATCTCTCTTAATGGGAATCTATGTGGATGACATGATAGTAACCGGAAACAGCCTTGAAAAAATTCTACAGTTTAAAAAACAGATGGAAGATAAGTTCGAGATGAGTGACTTGGGTCAACTCTCTTATTATCTCGGACTTGAGGTTATGCAAAGCAAAGATGGCATCAAGATCAAGCAGTCGGGATATGCTAAAAAGATCTTAAAGCAAGTTGGAATGTGGGAGTGCAATTTCACCAAATTCCCAATGGAACCAGGGCTGAAATTGAGAAAAGATGATGGCAGCAGAAGTGTGGATGCAACTGAGTACAGAAAAATAATTGGGTGTTTGCGGTACTTAACACATACGCGACCAGATCTTGCATACTCGGTTGGATATGTAAGCAGGTACATGCAAGAGCCTAAAACTACTCACTCACAAGCTGTAAAACAGATTCTGAGATATGTGAAAGGGACTACAGATCTGGGAATTTGCTATAGAAGGAATGGAAGTGATAAGCTGTTGGGATTTAGTGACAGCAGTCATTCTATTGATCTGGATGATGGAAAAGGAACTACAGGTCTATTGTTCTACTTTGCTGATGGACCTATCACTTGGAGCTCTCAAAAACAGCCAACAGTGGCTTTATCCTCCTGCGAATCGGAGTTTATGGCTGCAACTTCAGCAGCCTGCCAAGCGATTTGGTTAAGGGGATTGTTAGCTGAAATTACGGGAAGGGAAAAGGAGCTGGTGGTAATTAAAGTTGACAACAAATCTGCAATTGACCTAATGAAACATCCTGTGTTCTTCGGGAGAAGCAAACACATTGATACTCGCTATTTTTTCATACGTGAATGTGTTGAGAAAGATCAGATCAAGGTTGAACACATCAACGGGGATCAACAACGAGCTGATATCCTCACCAAAGCTCTACCGAAGATTAAATTTACAGAGATGAGAGAAATTCTAGGGGTGAAGATGATTGAAGATACTGGAAAATAACAGAAGACTCAAGGTCAAGATTGGGGGGGTGATTGTTGGACCAATCTTGACATTAAATAAAGTTTAGGGTCTATTTTGTAGTTTATTTTAAACTTATTATCTAATTAAATAAAGGGATAAGTCAAGGTAGTTTGAAACTTTATCTCCAATGGATTTGAGATAAGTCTTGGTGATTTAAAGTTTATCTCAAAAGGATATGAGATAAAGCCTAATTTGTAGGAGTTGATTAACTTGATGGACAAGGTTAGTTAGCTATAAATATAGGTAGGTTTTTCTTTGATGGATGTAAGTTTTTTCCTATCAATTAATTGGAGAAGGAGTTCCAAAACTATTGTTGTGTTTTTGTTCTGTTTTTCAAATCTGGTATCAATTATACTACAAACATTTCACATTTCATGAAGTTTTCAAATCAATTTTTACTTCTATAGGACTACTTCAATTGTATTGGAATCCCCCAATATAATTTATCACTGTCTTTGATGTTACCATATGGAGGTTAACGATAACTTATTCAATCATGCATATAATTCATTGTGGATATCAAATTATTTTCAAATATAGTGGTTTGATATATACTAGAATGCAATTCTTCAATATCAATGCATGCCAATGAGTGCTATTTTGTAACTTTATATTTGAAGTCCCTATTCTTGCTTTAAAGACCCTTCAATCCCAATTGATATTCCTAACTTAGGCTATAATAGATTTCCGTAAACTTCCAAGATCTGAGTGTACCCAAGTGTGAAACAAATAGGTTTTGTCACATTAGCAAGCCACTTATAAGAATTACAATCGCAAAATGTATTTTATTCCTTAGTTATTCATCTTTCAAGCAAGACACTAGAAGAGTAGGAGGAAAATTTTCTAAATCCATCCACATAATCTTAATACATAATAGCTGATGAAGCTGCAACCTCTAGCTAATTGATAACATCACTATTTCTCATTATTTTGATGATTGACTGTGCACAAAAATATGTTGTTTATTAGATTTGGTGTGTTTATGCTTAGTTTTGATAAAATCTTATATTTATGATATAAGTGCAACCAACAAAAATATAAGGATTTAAACAAGGTAAGGGAGTACTTAGTTGCTCATCACTTACAATCTAGGTAAAATGTTTCCTGCATGTTGGACAAGTTCATACAGGTCCATCACTGAACAACCATGTCTTTCTTCTTCCTTAAAAAACATTTCCAACTTTCTCAACTCATCAAAAGCTCTCATATCTGAATATGACAACCAAACAACAAACTGAAGATCTTTAAACCATCATATATAATAATTAATGCATTTCAAAAATGGTTTATGGAACTCAAATCTGATTTATCTACTTCCAAGAGGGGAAAGAGGGAGCTATAATTTTAACATTGGTAAATCTGTACTTATCAAAATCAAAACACTGCAATGAACTTTGTTACCAAATTAGCAGTCACTCACTCTAGCATGCTTATCATTCAATTCACATTTTAACCACTAAAATATTTCATTTCCAGTAAAATTACACAAAATTTTAACCACTCTTTTCTCAGTTAAGCTTTTCAGTATTGGCAACATAGAGTAAAAACAGAAATTGAATAGATCTTGCAGCCGAGGCAGATCGTCATTTTATTTAATTCATAATTGGGAATGACTTAATTTAAGATTAAGACAATTAAGTAGCTTCTGTTTGGCATTAGTACATGTACATTTAGGCTAAACATGTTTCGTCTATATTTGGATCAACTTTTCTTCCAAGACTCACACTTGCAAATTTCAATCTATACTATTTGTTAAGAATTAGATATAACAGTTGTACATATATATACTCATCAAATCCAATACTGCAATGTACTTTGTTACCAAATTAGCAGTCACTCTAGCATGCTTATCATTCATTCCGCGTTAACAACTAAAACATTTCATCCAGTAAAACTACACAAAACTTCAATCACTCCTTTCTCAGTTAACCTTTTCATTATCAGCAACATAGAGTAAAAATAGAAATTAAATAGATCTTGCAGCATATGTAAAATCTTCAATTTCTTAAATTCGTAATTGGGAATAGTTCAATCTAAGACTAAGACAATTAAGTAGCTTCTGCTTGGCATTAGTTCAAGTACATTTAGGCTAAACATGTTTCTTCTATACTTGGATTAACTTATTCTTCCAAAATTCACACCTGCAAATTTCTATCTATACTTATATGTTAAAAATTCAACATAACAATAAAACAATCCTACAACAGAGGTACAAATCATATCAATTATCAAGTTGAAAATTACTCCCATGAACCCAAGTGTCAACATAAATCCCCAATTCTTACAACATGAGCACAACCAATCACTAATCACAAAGAAACTATCCACTCCAAAATCAAATAAAACAAAGTGAAACACAGAAGATTACAGAGCTCGTAGTATTTATGAGGCGACAATCGCGAAGTCCGAAGCTCAGACAACAACTGCGCAGAGTATTTTAGGGCTTCCCTGAGATTATTCGCATCCTGACGAACAATTCACAACAAATCAACACAAATCAGAACATAATCACATACGCTGAGTTGATCGTCATCAGATTTCATAATCAAATCATACAGAAAGTGAAAAACTGAAATTGATCGTGTGAATTACCAAAGCGCGATGCATGTAGAACGCGTTGTGTTGGATTCCGGCGATTCCTTCTGCTAACCATTTCTCTTCGTCTTCCATGGCGTCTGAAATCATCATCTTCTTCGATCGAGGGCTTTGATTCGCTGTGAGGTATGTGACAGTTCATCACGTTGAATCATTTGCAATAAGGAGTTTATATAATTGGGGGTTTTCGCTTTCGCTTACTGCCGTTGAAATGTGTCAGCTAATCATCTTTCGGATGGTCACGTTAATATTTTTGGATACATAATAATTTTTTATAATCGTTTGACATATTTTATTTTTATATTATTTTTTTTATTTATGTTTCCGTCTAAACTACTTATTTTATTTTAAAAAGTTAAATAATGAATTTTAATTTTTTTCTTTTTATATATTATAAATTTAAATTCTTTTTAATTAATAATTTTTAAAAAATATTTTTTTTCATTTAACAAAAACTAAGTGTTTTAACTAAAAATACACTTTTTCAAAATAAAATTTTCAAAAACTGTAATTTTTTTACGAAACCTTTTTTTGAAGAACAAAATATTAATTAAATAATGAAATTTCTTCAAAGCAATTATTTTTAAAACGAAAGTTTTAAAAATCAAAATCATGTTTTATAGTTTCTAACTCTTCATTAATAAGTATTTAGTATTATTTTTATTCAATCCGTGTAATACACGGGATTATAGCCTAGTTTGATATATAATTATGCGTTCGAATCTAGCTCATAGCAAATGTTATAGGTTGAGTCAAGGGATTTTTCGGGTTGGGATTGCGGTAACCGTTTGAAATGGATAGGTGGGCACGATTAATATAATATCTATCATTCGAAGAATAGTTGTACATTTGTCAGTTTAAACGAAATTGAAATTATATTATAAAATATGTGAAATTATTTATTTCGTGTCTTGTATTCATAATCATAAGTTGAAAAAAAAAATTGATGGGAAGATATGATACCTAAAATACTTTTATATGTGAATGGGACGGGTATTTGTAAGATTAGATATGATATTAGTTTTAGAAAGTTGTACGAGGATGAGATGATTATGGTATTAGATGATGCGAGCCTAGTTATCTGGACCTATTAACTTGATTTGAAGCTGGATATATTATATTATATCATTTTAGATTAGTATGTTAAAGTTGTTAAAAGTTGAAAATAAAACTGTTAGAAGTATAGTTGAATGTTTGATATTTCAAGTTGAATTGTGATGTGTGTTTAGTATGAGTGTTAAGTAATTGACATCTTAGCTAGTAATTTTTTACCACATAATATCATAAAATGGATGTATGTGATACATGAAGGTATATTAACGGACTCGATGGATGAAGATTAATGGATACCCGACACATATTAAGGATGAGTTTATAATTTATGATGTTGGAATCATCAAAACATTGTATACCTGACCTATTGTCATTCATGTATCAATATAAAATCACCGAAATATACAATTTTAGTACTTTTTATATTTTTTATACATATTTGATTTTTTATCAAAGATCTGCATTTTATGTATCTCATATATTTCTTACTCATCTTTTAGATTTTCTTAAAAAAAGTTTCTTAAGAAACCACGTGCGTTATTTTAAGACATGTCTATACCATCTGGAGAGTCAAATACCATTTGAAGATCACTCACGTTCAAACCTTATTAAAAATAGTTAGGGGCCAAAGATAAAGTACGGCTATAAAATCATAGTGTTTTTTAATAACCGATTTGAACACCTCCAAGTCTATCAGATTAGCATAATAACTATTAGTCTAGCCTAGACTTGGGCATAAAAACCGGGTTCGGACCCGACCCGGAACCGGGTACGGGTACGACCCGGTATATGCATACCCGGGTTGGACCCGAAAAAAACCCGTAGGGTTGGAACCGGGTATGATTTTCTAGAATTTCTTAGAACCCGACCCGAACCCTACCCGACCCGACCCGACCCGAAACCGGTTGAACCCGGGTTGGACCCGGTTTCGACCGTTTTTTTTTTTTTAAAAGTGGCCGTTTTTTAACGGCTATATAGCCGTTACCTTCGATTTGTGACCGTTTTTTTTGTCACTTTTGCCCTATAAGTTAGTATAAATAGGTGTGGGTTGATATGGTTTAGTACCCAAGTCTCAAACGCAAAAACATACGCAAAAAACGCAAAAAATACTCTCGTTTACTCTCGTTTTACACGTTCACTCTCTCGTTTTACACTTTCACTCTCTTCAATCTTGATATGTCTCACTCACAATCTTCCGTTGGTCAAGGTTCGTCCAACGCTCCAACCGTCGTTCGTGTTCTTGCACACAATCGTAACATGGATGTTTGGTGCAATTGGGATATGGTTGAGTTGAGTGACGGGTCTGTAAAGGCTCGTTACAAGTTTTGTGGAGCTTTGCTTGCTAAAGATTCTAACACGACTTTAAACAAACACATTAGCAAGAAGTTTTGTAAGTCGTTGAAAAGTAATCCGGATTCGCAACAAACACAATTGGGTGGAGACGGTGGAATCTTTAATTACGATGTTAATACGGTTCGAGATCGAATGGCGAAGTTCATGATTCAAGAAACTTTGCCTTTTAGTCACTTCGACAATCCTCGGTTGACCAACTTAATTCGAGAGACGCTTCAACCTCGTTACACTCACGTAAGTCGTACTACACTTAGACGTTATTGTTTAAAATTATGGAAACAAGCAAAAAATGATTTAATTGTATTATTTGAAAATTTAAATACCGGTGTAAACTTAACTAGTGACGTTTGATCGGCTCCACACGGTTTACCCGAATCGTACCTTTGCGTCACCGCTCATTGGGTGGATCCCAATTCATGGCAATTGATGAAACGTACGATTGCATTTGATCTTTTTTCACATCCACACACCGGAGAATTTTTGTTTTACTTTTTAGATAATGTAATAAGTACTTTTAAATTAGAAAATAAACTTTTTTCAATTGCATTTGATAACTCCTCTAACAACACAACCGCGGTTGAAAAATTAAAATTAAAATATCTTCCAATTGCAAACGGTAATTTTTTCCATACTCGTTGTGTTGCACATATTATTAATTTAGTAGTGCAAGACGGACTATCCGGGCAATATGTTAATAACTTTATTACATCTTTTCGATTTATGTTACATGACGTTTTTAAAAAAAGTAGAAGAAGATATCAAGATTATAAACAACTTTGTAAGGATACGCACTCTAGATTTTTAGGTCCTAATTGGGATGTACCTACTCGGTGGAATTCGACTTGTCACATGTTTGAATGTGCTTTAAAACAAAAGGGCACTTTGAAAGCTTTTCATAATAGTCTTTCGGATAATGGTGAAGCCGACCCATTTCCGGATGCGGGTTGGGAGAATCTTCAACGTCTATCCGAGTTTCTTGAGGTTTTTAAAAACTCAACAACAAAATTATCGGGAGTTTATTATTCCACTAGTTATTCGGTGCTTCAAGAACTATATTTTATGTCTTTGAATTTTAATAATTTTCAAAATAAAAATAATATGTTTAATCAAATGATAGAACCAATGAAAGAAAAGTTTAAAAAATATTTTAAGGACTTACCACCCGTTTTTACGTGTGCCGCCGCTTTAAATCCGTTTCTAAATGTTGCGGGGGTTGAATGTTTGATAGATGAGATAAATAACAATTTGGATATGCATGACGAAAACCCTGATTTTTCAAACGAGGCAAAATAAAATTTTAATCATAGTTTGAAAACAATTTATAATTTTTATTTAAATAGATATGGGCCTAACGTAAACATAACCATGCCAAGCGGATCAACCTCAAGTGCTAGTACCTCGCTTAAAGACCCTGTTTTGACTATGTTGAATGTTGTTCGGGATGTGACGGCTAAACGTCAAAGGGGTAACACCCCAACAAGTGAGCTCGGTAGATATAGTGGAACGGATTTTATTTCCACTATGACTACCGAAGATTATCGTGCATTCGATATTTTGGCTTGGTGGAAAGGAGAAGAATCTCAATTTCCGATTCTTTCTGCTATGGCCCGTGATTTACTAAGCGTCCAAGCTTCTACGGTAGCTTCGGAATCTGCTTTTTTTCTTAGTGGCAGGGTAATATCATTACGAAGAACAAGACTAACTCCGGAAGCAGTGGAGATGTGCATTTGTTTAAAGGATCACTTAGACGCAACGGATCGTATACAAGACCAAACAAGCCTCGAAGACGAGATTACACTCGAAGCTAAAGTACATGATGAAGAGGTAGAAGACGGAGTATCTTCTGGCATATCCGATGAAGAATTAGCATTTGATCAAGCATCTCGTAGTAGATAAAATTAGACGATATTGTTATTTTTAATTTGTTTTAATATTATATGTCTTTCATGTTCTTTTTAAATTTCTTTGTTATTCAAATGTTTTATATAAAAGTATTTAATATTTGTATATTATAAGTGTAACATTTTATGCTCAAGATTTGTATATATTTATATTAAGTTGTTTAAATTTTTGTCATTCAAGTGAACCCGGTTAGGAAAAGAAAAATAAAAAGAAAAAAAGGAAAGAAAATATAAGAAAAAAAAAACATACGACCCGGTGTTCGACACACACACAAGAAAAGAAAAAAAGAAAAAAAAAAAAAGGCAAAAACCCGGTTGAACCCGGGTTTCATACCCGAACCGAACCCAACCCGGGTAGGGTTTGTATCTCGCTGAACCCGACCCGGGTTCGTACCCGGGTTCACCAATACCCGGGTACAAAAACCCGGTTGGGCCCAAACCAGGTTTTTACCCGGGCCCGGGTCCGGCCCAAACCCGTTTTGTGCAACTCTAGTCTAGCCAAGCCGGATACTCGGATGGTGAAAACCTCAAGCCTCAAGGGCTTCATGTATGGGCCAAACTGCCAAAATAAACATGTAATGGGCCTTTAATTTCGTCATCTAACGACTAACAATATTACAATAACATCAAGATTAAAATATACGGGTCTTTACGAGTTTGTTGTGACATGCTAATAGCTTTTAATATGTATTTATGTGTCACACATTAGATTTTGAGCACATGACGTACATGGTTGATTATAATCTTCAAGTATGTTTAGGATGGGTACATCGGCCCAAAGTGATCCGACACCCCCGATCTCGCATTTAAAAGTCTTGTGCACCGGGTACATGGTTCATTCTAATGTTTTCTTATAACACTTGGAAACAAATCGTATGCTTTTTACATCCTTAGAATAATTCTTTTAACCAACTATTATGTCATTAACTTATATTTCAAACTTCCCAAGTGCATTTTCCAAGTTAATTATTTTTCTTAAAACATGTTTCTCTACTTTGTATCAAGACTTGTATTATCACTTTTTCCTTGGCTATTAAGCTCATATAAGCTCAATGATTAAGACCATAACTAGTGAACTACGAATAGGCCGACCAAAAGGCCTATACAGAAAAAACGAAGCCCGAAACCGAAAGTATATAAACATGTTCGGTCCTTGGTCTTTAAACTCAATGAATTTTCGTATTGGGCCGGGCCGGTCCAAAACTAGACAAAACCCGACCAAACTATTTGAACCGACCTTTTTTAGGAATCGTATAAAGTGTGCTACATATGAATCCGTCCAAACCGAATTCCCCGTTTCATAAACGTGCAATCTTTTCAAATGTTCAATCAAAGTTTATAACCGATAATTTGGCAGCCCAACTATTCAATCCAAAGCCCAACTGGGAGTTTATGCAATGTCAGCCCAAAATCACCCCGTCCCATCACAATTTGACAGCCCAACCATTAAACCCATAGCCCTTCTGTTAAGTTGATGGATTTTGCCAGCCCTAATGCAACTCTTGCCCACTGCAATTTGATAGCCCAACGGCCCAACCTTTCAATCCAAAGCCGAACTGTTGATATCCAACCTTACATAATGAACAAGTGTTGAAGCATGGAGTACAAGGCATTTACGCACCGTTATCACCCAAAGCACTTTTTTTTTAAATTTATCTATAACATTTATAATATAATGTTTTATAAAATTCCGAACATAACGCTATGATGTTCTCATTTATATATATGTTTCAATTCTAATTTATTCGGAACCGAGTTGTCATGATAATATGCAAGTCTTTAATACTACCTACACGCTTCATTCTTTTTCTTTCCCAATGCTAGTGATTTTTTTCCTTTAATCAAGGATCCGTTGTGACGTCGTGAATTCTTCTAACGATTTTTTTACCAATTAACTGTTCAAATAATATCGACGTCCCCGTCGCATCGCTTGGGTTTACATCAAGGTTTTGTTTTTCCATAAAGTTTCGAATGCCACCTCCCTCGAAACATGCATGTTTATGTTAACGTTTGGAGTTTGATTTTTTTTATATATATATTTTTTTGAAATAATGCCCTCGCAAACCTAGTGGGTCTTTGTTCTATATATACCCATTTACAAGTGTTGGTGGGGTTTCCCAGCGGCACGTCACGTGTCACGCTCTGACTAGTCAGTGGTTTTTTTCTTTTTTCTTTTCTTTTTTGCTTTTTACAGTATTTTAAATGCTTATGTGTTTTCCTTTCAACTATAAACAATAAACCGAGGTTTATGATGGTTTAGAGTATTCTCATTAGTTTCTTTGCCTCTTACCTGGTTGCAGGTTCTAACCTTCCACCCACCAATTTTTTCTAATGTTTTTTTCAGTACTTTTCTTATATATATTTTCTGTTTTAATTAATTTACTTAGATAATTACACCACAACGTGCGGGTAAAACATATCAAATTTGTATTTGGTAATAGTCGTTTTTACAACTACAAAACTTTCGCCTTACTTTCGATGTATTTTTTTATTTTACGTTTCAGTTTTCTTACATAATACTATTTTCTATTCTTGTTTTAATCTCTAAATGAATCCGCACCAATATTTCTTTTATGTATTTAAACATGTGTATGTCATCATCACAACACGCGTAATGGGATCGAAAATGCGTCTTTAACTAGACGAATAACATCGTATTTCCTCGCCGCAACGCGCGGGTGAAAAAACTCGTTTACTTTATGTACTACGTTAGTTTGATAACTATTTAGTTTTCAAAACATCAATTTTTATCTAAGCCCTTATAATTATTAATTAATTAAAACATATATAATTCAGTAAATTAAAAACACACTTTTAAAACACAAAAGTCTATAGTCTATAGTATATAATAAAAGAGTAACTAGGATGTCACATAGCACTTTAATGTTACTTCTTAAAAAAAAATTTCCGCCTAAACTAATATATTATTTATTCAAGTTTTTTATTTTAAGAAACTCAATTAATAGTAATAATTCATTTTGTTTTGAATTTAATTTTTTATATTATAAATTTTATTGTGTAATCATATTGTTTTGAACTATATATATTATTATAGCCAAATAAGATTCAATTTAAAAAAAAACTAAAATAAAAAAAAATATTTATTGATATATTTATAGATTTTATATTAGTGTGATTTTAAGACAACTGGTTTTAATTTTACATAAGTCAGTTGTATGTTATATTATTCAAAAAAGTATTCGAATATTTATAACTTACAATGTAACTTTTTGTTTTTTCATTGTTATAGTAATAAGTAACTTAATCATACAAAATATTTATACATTTATAAATTATGTTGTTTTCATATTTTCAACCCGTGTATTACACGGGCTTATTAAAACTAATGTATATAATAAACTATACTAAATTTTCATTTTCTCTTTCTTCCCTGCTTAATTATGGTCAAATAAACATATATGTAACAATTACAAAATATACCACCTTAACGAGATTTTTTTTAAAATAACTATAAGTATCAATTCATTACGTATATGGAACATTGTGTCACGTGTATGAAACACAATGTTACGCATACGTAACCCAATCAAACTTTAATTCACCACAAATTGAATATCAAATTTTCTAACCATCTAAATCACTTTGTAAATCACGTTGATAAACAAAGAATTGAAACCCGGTGATCACTTGTTTCAAATTAGGTATAATCCAATCTAAGAATTTTGACTTGAGTTCGTGTGTAAGTGGGACAAAAATATTCGCATCAAAGACGAGTTTGCTTGTTATGGAGAGAGGTTATATAATCACATCAAAATACTAAAATTGGAACACCAGTTTTTCTTGCTTTTTGATATTTGGGAAGATATTTATTACCACTTTTTATAAATTTAAATTTAGTTTGCTCCCTAAGATTTGATAAGAATAATCATTTCCTCCAATAGTTTAAAAGGATCGAGTTAAATCTATATGTTTCATTATTTGTTTCAATTTCAATATAAAACTTTCATCATTTGAAGGTAAATTAGACTGAAAAGAAAAATATGATGGAATTTTTGAATAGAAAATGAAACAACATATAATTTTTTGGGCAATAAATAAATGTTTGTAACATTTTAAATCTTGAAAAACTGAATATAACATATTTCTTTTAATTCTGTGAGCTTAGATGTTTGCTTTTAAGCGCAATGCGGTGTGATGATATTTTACATCCGTCATGCATTTCTGGTATTTTGTTATTTTTTTAGTATTTTTACAAAAGTCTATTTTGTTTTTTCTAAACTTTTAGGTTAGTAGCATCATTGTGATGGATATACGTTGTAAGCATTACACATGTCTAGCAACTAATAAGTAAGCATTTAAATTTGGAGCAACTGAAATTTAAAACACCAAATAAATGAGTTCCGCATGACTACTTGTACATTTACGTATTAACTTATTGTACCTCATTAAATACAGGTTGGTTAGCAATAAGTTTACATCAAAACGCTTAAGAAAACGTAGGTTACAAATATAGTCTCAAAAAGTTTTTAAACGTGTTAGATTTAAAGATATAGCTGAAATCTTATAATATTTTTAGTTTATTTGGTTTATGGGTAGATAATATAAACTTTTATATAAGTATTAATAAGTGTAAGGTTATTATATAACTAATTGTAAGAGATAACCTATACATAGTGTTATAAGTACTATTTTTTACACTTAAAAGTGGTTGTACCTTATACATTGAATAGAGTAACTATTTTTAATTTTATGGTATCTTAAACTACCACTCCCATATGCTTTATGATAGTCTATGATCTTGTTTCGATGAAAATTTAAGTTTTGTTTTTTCCATTCAACCTTATGATTTATGATTTAGTAGCACTCGTGTTTTTTGCCATGATGTTTAATTTTTTATTTCTTTGAACGACCAACAATACTATAAGCCCAACAACTTATGTAAATCTATCGACGACTCATGTCCTGTGAACATAGATAGCGCTATTGACCCGAGAAACCCGCCATTTCAAAGGTAACCACCACCAAAGGCCCACTCTGGACACCGAACATCTATTTGGCCATGTGACTTTCGATTCCATTATATTTTAAAGTGACAATAATGTAATTTGATGATTTTAAAATTGCAAAAGAAGTGAGAAGTTAAAAGTATATTTTTAATGAAATGATTAAATCTAATATTTTCAGAGAAAAAGTATTGTAGATGGGTTAATATGACATTTTAAAGTTTTAGAAAAATAAATATGAATGATTATTTCTTAAATTGTTTTTAGTGGATGAAAAAATTTAATAATTTAACTACTTTTAACGACGTTTATGATATTCTAAGTTTTTATTGAGTATATTTGTTACTTTTTAAGTTTAAGTTTGTAAGAACATACATGAATCCACCATATAGTAAAATCTTAATTATTTAATTTAGTTAACAGCGAAATTTCTTATGTCATAAACCATACAAAACAACATGCTATTTATTCCATAAAAGGGTGTGTCATGTGTGGTGGAGGTAGGGGCTTAGTGTATCACTAATTTATAGAATATAATTGGACTTATTATGCACATCAAAAGCAACCTTTGCTGGAGGCCTAAATAAGCAAATTGTTTTTCTTTATAGATAAGGATACACACACTATTTTTTATAGATTAATACTAGGTTAGAGTCTATGTATTACATGGGTTGGTTGGGATAAATAAAAAAATCAAAATCATTAGTTTTATAAAAAATATTATCTTTTAGATGTTATTAGTCACTGGTGAAATAAAAATATAATGAATATTTAAAATGTATAACAAATAATGAAGTAAAAAATTATTACTCTATATTTAAAAATAAAATATGTTTGAAATCATATAACTTAGTATATGTTAATAAGTTATTAAAATAAGAATATTTATATTTTAGATGTTTAATAGTTTAGTTTACTTATTTAAAACAATTATCATTTAATATGAAAGAAACAAGAAACACAAATATAGATATATTTTTTAAACATATTTTAATAAAAAAGTAAAGCCAAATTGATTGTCTTTATAATTTTCGTACGTATTATGAGAAAGAGGAGGAAAAATAGTTTTTTTGATATGCTAGAATGATGACACGTGTCATTTGATATGCTAGAATGATGGCACGTATCTCAAAAAACTTTTTTTATTATATGTTATAGATTATAGATTATAGATTATATATTTAAATAAAAAACTATAATAACTGTATAAGTATAATTACATATCTAGTCAAATCACTAAATCTAATTATAGCTAGGGATTTTGAAGAGTAATATGTATATATTATATATATATATATATATATATATATATATATATATATATATATATATACACATAATTTTTTACTATTTCGTTTTCTTACTAGTGTCATATAGAATTTTTTTTACTATTACCTTTTCTTACCAGTGTTGTAAAAATCGCGACTAGCCTCCGATTAGTCGGCGATTAGTTTCTAATCGGAGGTTGGCCGCTATGATTTCACCAAATCGGAGGTTCTAGGCGGCAATCGATCAAAATTGGTCAAAGTCGGACGTAGCTGGACCAAATCGTCCTAATCGGAGGTGTTCCGACGACAAGAACCGCCGGATTTGCCGATTCCAGCGCCAGGAGGAGGACAACGGGTTGATCTGTAGGGTTAAGTGATTTTTAATTAAATTTCAGTATTTTAACATTTAACCCCCTCAATATTCACCAATTTACAAATTACCCCCAAACTTGTAAGTTAATACATAAATGGCATAAAATTATTGTTATATATACATAAATTTGCAAAATTATAAACAAAAGTCTGATCCGATTAATCCCTAGTCGGTACCTCACCGCTCGATTAGCGCCTAGCGATTTTTATAACACTAGTTCTTACTATTATCTGACCAGCAATACTTAGTGTCACTTATATAGCTGTGTTAAATGCGTCCTCCATGTGTCATTTTTTTGTTTAAGTTAGGGGTGGCAAAACCTGACATTGATCATTTTGACCTTTTTAGAAAACAGGTTAATGGACAATTTCAAGTTACATGATTTTATATGGGTTCAACTTAGGTTGAACCTTGTGATACGAATAAAAATATGGGTAGGGTTCAAGTTTAATATTCTAACAAACCAACCCGTAACCCATCAACCCGATACAATTGACACCCGGAGTTTAAACAAGTGTCTATTTTTTAAATGGGTAATTGTTATTTGTGCCCGCGTGCTTTGATTATGCTATTCTTTTTCAAATTGGATTACAAATCTATATTGTAGATAGGACTTCGGAAAATGTATCAATTGTACTTCTAACTTGCTAGCTTTCATGTACATCTATTATAATATTATATATACTAGCATTATTTAAATCACATGCTAAGTTTGAAAACGTATTTATTTAAACACATAACTCCTATATATTTTCATTTTAAATAAAAAGAAACTATGTATATTTTCATTTTAAATAAAAAGAAACTATGTAAATGAATATCTACATATATTACAACACATATTAGTAAAAACTATGTAAAAGTACACTAAAATAAATTATAACAAATCTACCCAAAAAAAATATTATAGGAAATAATGATACATGAATAACCATACCATTTATCCAAAAAGCTTTTGTTGGATAAAAGAGCGTTTTTATTTTATAAAATACACAACATACTTTTATTATATTCGTAAAAGATTGAGTTAAAAACCCAATAATACAAAGTATTTATCTTTTTAATTATCCCCTACATACGGAAATTATTAATTCATAAACTTACAATATGAAACTTTGTCTTGTAAAGAAATTTTCTTTTGAAGATAAAAAAAGTCATTGCAGGGGGGACGGGTTCGATGTAGAAAGGTGATTACTGATATCACTCGTATATCTTAATATACAATATTATATTCACACCCTTGTATTTATGTAAAATTAGCGTTTTCAACCCTTAATGAGTTATTTTTGAGCTATTATATTTTTGGTTTTCTTGTAAGTAGGAATATAAACTCGGGACCTAAGCTATCTTTAATCTTTGTAAATACGATTTAAGCTAGCCCTTGAATTTTCTTGTTTCATCTGTATATAAGTATCTAATAACTATTTTATACTTATAAAAAAAGATTTTTGGTTACACATTACACAAATCTAAGCCTTCTAAATTAAATTTTCCCTCATCTCTCTCCTAATTAATAATTATATTAACTACCAATCATATTATTTAATTCTTTTTTATATTAAAAATATTTTTTTAATAAATTATAAAGAGATCTTTCTATAATTAGAATTTGTAATTAAATAACCTTTTAAAAATAAGAAATTTTCTAAAAAATCAAACTTTTTAAAAATATGAAATATTTTAAAACATGTGTTTTTAAAAAATATTTTTTTATGAAACAAAAATTATTAAACTTCAAAGTTATAATAAGAAAATTTTAAAAAATGATATTTGTTTAAAAACGGTTTATTTTGAAAACAAAATGTAAAAAAAAAAAACTTTTTCAAAAAAAAAATTTAAAAAGAAAAGTTTAAAAACTGATATCATCGTTTATTATTTAAATTTTCTACTCATACATAATTTTAAAAATATCATATCTTAAAATATCATTTTATAATTAATAATTTTTCGTTGTTAACTATTTAATATTTTATTTATTCAACTCGTATAACAAACGGGGTATTAACCTAGTAAATTAATAAAATATCATATTATACTAGCGTTAGACTACTACACGATAAATTAAGATTTAAAATCTATTAGAGCGAGTTAACTTAATGTGCATAGCTAGAGCATATATAGTTAAATATATTTAATGAGTTAATTATGAGTGATTTACGAGCTTGAGTTAGTTTTCTAACCTCACTTGTGTTAGGAGCGATCAAGGTGGTTCGGTAATTAGATTGGTAGAAACAATCTAATCACACTCGCAAACAACTTCAATATGAATATGAATCAAAGTAATGAACAACAAGACCAACAAGAACAAAGTATTCACTTTCGTATGTCTCATTAAACTTTTGAACAACAAGTTACAGAGTTGTTCCGCATTCAATTATGATGATAGAAAACATAGAAAGTTTAAGTACATGAGAGGCTAGACACAATCCTGCTAAATGATATATGGGCTGGTTTGTGACCTCTCGTATTTTTTTTAACGTTTGATTAACGTCGTTACCTCTTGTAAGGATTCGTTTTGTTATTAATACAAGTACGAGGGCTTATTTGTTTTGATCTTAGTTGGTATTTAAAATTATTATAATTTGTTTTATTATTAAATAATTAAGTTAATAATAATAATAATGATAATAATAATAATAATAATAATAATAATAATAAGTGTTTAATTTTGAAAATAAATAAGTTTAATAAATTTAAAACTTGTAATTAAATAGTTTGGGCATAAAATAATAAAATTTGAAACCTCAGGGACCAAACTGTAATTTCATTTAAAACTAAAACTTGAACTTTGGATCTAATATGATAAATATAAAACTATAGGGACTAAAGTTGTAATTTCCTTAAAACATATTAAGCATTTTGTAGTTTTGTGCCTTAAATGATTAATATTAAACCACAGGGGCCAAACGTGTAGTTTTTTTTGTTTACCCATTCCCCCCCCCCAATTTTCCGGTGACCGGCCGGCTAACCCCGGCGCGGCTCCGGTCACCACCAAAACATCGAAAATTACACCTCCCTAATGTACCAAACCGTTTCTATTGATTCGTGGAGCTGTTTCGAACTCGATGGTGACTAATAATTGAGCTTTAAACACGGTTTGGCTAAGTAATGGACCCGAAACCGAACTCTATCATAAACCAAATCCGTTCAACACTGAAATCATACTAATAATACAATTAATCAAGCATATACGTTCGTTTAATCACTTAGAAATCAATGGAATGATTAATTTCAGGTGAAACGGCCTTTTTAGCATTCAAAATCCACGTGTAACTCCCGGTTGTAAATCGACCTCATTATACTCGAATCGGTTCCAAATTGAGCTTAATAAACAGAAAGAAAGCCTCCACTCGACCTCCTTACACTCTCTGCCCTCCCAATTTCACCTAAAAGCACACACGCCTCGCAATTGAATTAAGCCACTGTCGCGACTACATCTCGAGTCCGTGTTCGTCGGTTTCCCATCAAACCAGGTAATTTGATGGGGTTTCATATTCGTTTTTACATGCGGAACAAAAGCCCCTTGGTTAATTTGGTTATAATCATCGATTAGTGGTTCAATTTGATCAATTTCGAATCTAGGGTTTATATGAAATTGGGGATTTTCTGGAAATTGACTTTTAACACTTGATTTCTAAAATAAAACACAAAACAGGGCATTGGCCCAGCGGTTAAAGCTTTGAGTGGCTACGCAGGGGACCCGGGTTCGAACCCGAGTCCCTGCATCTATTTTTTTAAGAGTTATTTTCATATTAAAAATTCAGAAAAATATTTTAATACTTAAGATAATTATATAAAAACCTTTTCTACTTAGAAATAAAATAAAATCAGCTTCTTTTAATTTTTTTAGAAAGTAAATTAATAAATCATTATTCTTGTATTTTAAAAATTATAAAAATTGTTATAAAATATCCATTTATTAATTTTAAATTGTAATAAATATTATTTAGTTTTTAAATGATTTTAATTTGATAAATTCTTCAATATTATAAAATATAGTTACAAATTTGCTAAGTACATATTTAAAATGTACACTTATTGTAATTAATATAATTACTTTAATCATTTAAAATTATAAAATTACTATTTTAGTTAATAGTAAATAATAACCTTTTGATAATAAAAGTTTAACCTTTATTAATAATGTTAATCACTAAAATTCTTATTTAATCATTTATAAATCAAAAATAATAAATTGTATCCACGTAATAAACATGGGTTAATGGTTCATAAATATCATTATAAATGTTATCCAAAATCCCAAGTTTAAACCTTAAATCCCTGTGTATCGTTAACATCATGATTTAATGTAATACATCGTCCATTTAGGTTGAACGTTAACGAACCCCCGGCATTCCATACAAGACTTTCTTATTTGCCATCCTTATTATCCATGTGAGTTTTCATACCCATTTTATATTATTTCACACTTTTGGGGTGAAACATGTTAATCTTATATTTAACACACTTGTAAACACGTTTTATTCTTGTAACACTTAAGCAATTCATCTTATTTTATCATGGTTATTTGAACTCTTGTAACTATCATGTGATGACTCTTGTAAGATACAATCATTAACTATTGCTAGCCTAGCGACGTCATAGATCTATGGGCCTGACAAGCCTATTTGGTGCTAAAGCCGAGGTATTGCCGGCTCCTAGTGCCGTATTCTTGAGCACTATGGGAACCAAATACACTTAGCTAATCGTTTAATCTTGTAATGGCCATATTTATCAAGGTTTGATTGTTACATTTGTTCATCCATCTTTACTTACTTTATTCAATAACCTATGATGTGAATTGCCATCTTTTATATATATTTATGTATACTAAAACTATGAAAACTCACCAACATATTGTTGACATTATTTTTAACATGTTTCAGGAAATGATACTGCTTAGCTTGTTTTTGAAGACTTGCTTACATCTAGGATTGGACCTAGATTAAAATAAAAAGACACTTATTATCATATGATGTTGGAAATCTTATGTATTGTTGAATGTTAGAACGTATGTTATTTCTTAAATGTATGTTATGAATATTGATATTTAATAATATTGTCATTTTAAATTAGCGTTGTGTGGCATGAACAATCTTAACCCTCACACCTCGACGTTTCCGCCGTTAAGGTTGGAGTGTGACAGATTGGTATCAGAGCCCATAACTATAGGGATTTAGGTTATTAGAAATGGTGGCCTAGACTATGGTTAAACTAGGGACCCTTTACATAACATTTGCTATAATCTAGTAAGTATGCTTATATGCCTATCTCATGTTACATGATCAATTCCTTATGTGCTATTTGTTTACATTTACAAAATAGTGCCTTAGGAATATGCTTTGAACTTTGATTACCTCAACTTCCTAATTTTATTCTTATGCCTTTAAGTTCTACCGCGTCTAGTCTTTTCTAAATCTTATTCTCGACTACGTGTGGAATACTACGCATCTTTTTGAGTGGAAAAATTCCTTAGACGATATGTCTAAATCTTGAAAAAAAAATCTCATCGATGTTTTAATTCTAATAGCCTTAGGGAAGTGTGTGACACATAAACACCTGTATTCTGGATTTCCTGGCAAAAGGCCCTCGGGCTAAGGCAAGCATTTCGTATAAATCTCATTGCGAGACCTGTTATGCTTACCTGGGGATTTTCGGGATGAGTGCAAAATTATGGTCAACACACACATCTTCCTCAAGGTAATTGGGATTAAGTCACCTCGACGTGTCCATGTTCCTATTGGCTATATGGTACCAAATGGAACCATCCGGTTATTATTTAAAAAAAAGATATATATAAAAAATTCTTGATTTATTGAACTAGTTTATTTCCGAATTCTAATATTTTCTTTATTTCTATCTTATATAATGTTCTCGTTATCATTAAACTCGTTTTACTCCTCCATTCCTATGTTTAAGCGTTATTATACGTTATGTGACTCATGTGACTACCTCTATAACTTGATCAATGCGTACATAAATCTTAATTTAAAGGCATTGTGAGCCTAAATCGAATGGTTTTCAAAATTTTAATTGTTACTTAAGGTTTTCAAATCTCCTTAAAGTGTGTCCTATAACTGAATTCATGCAATGCTGCAAAAAGTGGGATACTCGTATCTCGGGATGTTTTGTCAAGGAAAGGTATCCATATTGGTCCAATACGACCGATGGGTCTGTTTACCTTACCTGGGAACCCATGAGGTGAGTGTGCGCTTATAGGTACGCGTGTCTTCAATAAAGTTGTGGTTGACTTAACACTTTGAGAAGTCAACGTATTCCCTTTGGTTTGCGAATCGAACGTTTACATTTGGAGTATCTCATTGTTGTGTTGAATTGTTTTTGTCATTGATTCGTTTTCTAGATTTAAACCGTTCAATCTTTGAAAACCTATCATAATTGATTCAGTTATTCCGAACTGTAACCTTGATCCTGGCAAAAATGATTTTTCTCTTGTTAATGTTACATTGAAGTAATTTGAAGTTTCTGAGTTTCTAACCGATTTTTTTTAAAGTCGAGCTTGATAATAATATTGTGTGATAAAATCTTTTAACCGTTTTGCATCTTAGGAAATGCAAGAGGTCGCAAGTCAATTTATGACTAAGGACACTCGTATCTCCTAAAGGAAACTATCTCATCACAACGGGAGTGACTCCCTTACTCTGGTGATAACCATTTCTTTCTTCTTGTTCTTATGAATTCGTATTTTACCAATGAAATTACCTCCTTAAAATAGGAGTGAATTTCGTACCTCGATGATGGTTTTCAATTTTTCTATTGGTTTTTTTATGAAATTTCACCCTCTAGATAGGGGTGATTTCCTTATCTTGAGGACAAATTTCACTCATTTTTCTCTTGGACTCGTATTTCACGAATGAAATGATCTTACCAAAATAGGAGTGAATCCCATACTTTGGTGACAAATTTCAATTCTCGATTGTTTTTTTCTTATTATCATGAAATTCCATCATCGAGATAGGAGTGAATTCCATACCTTGATGATAATTTCACTCATCCAAGTTTTATGGGTTTGTATTTCCTCAAATGAAATGACCTTTTAAAAGTAGGGGTGAATTCTGTACTTTGATGAAGATTTTTATTTTGCTATATTTTGTTTCTATAAAATTTCACCGTTAAGTTAGGAGTGATTTTCTTTACCTTAATGGTAAGTTACCTCACCTTATTCTTGTGGATCCTTAACAATGAGTTAGGATCAAGCTCTTGTCTTAGTAGTTAAGAGTCATGTTTTGAGAACTACACCACCAAGTTAGGAGTGATATCCACACCTTGGTGAAACACACCAATTTATTTTTTTAGAATACTTTCACAACTTATATCAGAGTTTTGGTCCTAGTTCACATCAAGATTTGTCACTCGCTGTGACATGTCATTTTATAACATATATATAAATATTACAAGGAAACATAATCATTTTACAAATATTTTTATTACATTTATTATTTAAAATAATAAATGAGAGTAGGGTTTCTTCGTTAGTCCAGTCACGCCTGTGAAGCTTTAACCATTTATGGGTGCTTTTCCTGAAAACATTTAAAACATATTTTTATTAGCTTTCGCTAAGTAAGTACACATCGTAATTTTTTTTATTTGGATTTATCACCCAAAATCATTTCTATTTAATCTCCGTTACATTTTGGAATTCAACACCCGAATTCCTTGTGGGTTTTAATTTTTAACCCTTGAAGATTAATAACTCCTTTTTTCATATATGCGGAGTTCAACACCCGAACCCCTTGGGATTTCAACACCCGAAATCCTTACATATATTTAACTCCCCTTTTTATATATGTGGAGTTCAACACCCGAACCACTTGGGATTTCAACACCCGAAATCCTTACATATATTAACTCCCCTTTTTATATATGTGGAGTTCAACACCCGAACCCCTTGGGATTTCAACACCCAAATCCTTACATATATTAACTCCTTTTTAAATTATCAATACAAATACTTGGACCCGTAATCATATAAATCATTTCCCCAGTAATCAGGTTTATCATAATAAGTAAACATATATCACATGTAATGAAACATGTTTCATCTCCACAAACTTATAATAATTAAAACATATAACATGTAATTAAACATATAACATAAATTAGTTACGGGTCAGTGTACTTACCTTCGGTATCACTAACATAAGTGTAAAAAAGAACTTGTTAATTAATGTGATCAAGTCATCACAACTCCTATGTTTCCTTGCTCAAATTCTCACACACAAGTTTATTCATATCTTACTCGACTTAATTGTTGTTAATGTTCTTTTTCCAATGTATGAATGTTCATATATATCCACACTTGAGGCGGCAGCATCCCCATGCAAACCGACTTCCCGTTTGATAATATGTGCATTCTTTATTAACATATTAAATAAGTCTTTTATTTGAAAAATGTGAGCCGACATAAACACGTCTTCAAAGTGAAGTTTGTTAATTTTCTTTTATTACTTTAATATACACATATATGTATTTAAACGTGACATACAAATGGTTTATGTCACAATTAATTCTTTATTATTATTATTATTATTATTATTATTATTATTATTATTATTATTATTATTATTATTATTATTATTATTATTATTATTATTATTATTATTATTATTATTATATTATATCTCAAACTTTAATTTGATATTATTAACTGCTCTTTTTAAGCACCATACAACTTAATAATCTTTTGACTCAAAACTTACTCGTTATATAATATTTAAATTATATATTTCAAATATTTTATTTTTATTCACAAAACGGGATGTTACAACTCTCCTTCACTTATTTAGGTTTCGTCCCCGAAACCAATTTATACATCGAATAATTCGGGGTAATATTTTATCATTTCATCCTCGGCTTCCCATGTGGTATCGGAACCACGCCGGTGTTTTCACTGTACTTTCACTTGACTTATTTCTTTATTTCGTAGTTGCTTAACTTTATAATCAAGAATCGCCACTGGCTTTTCTATGTAGTTAAGCTTTTCATTCATTTCAATCTCATTCAAGGGCACATATGTCGTTTCATCAGGCAAGCATTTTTGTAAATATGACACATGAAAGGTGTTATGGATTCCGTTTAATTCGTCAGGTAATTCATGACGATACGCCACCTGTCCCACACGAGCAATAATTTTAAACGGACCAATAAAGCGTGGACTTAGCTTGCCACGTTTACGAAAACGAATCACACCTTTCCATGGAGAGACTTTCAACATAACATAATCTCCCACTTGAAATTCAATTGGGCGTCTTCTTTTATCAGCATACGACTTTTGTCGATCTTGAGCTGCCTTTAAATGCGCTCTGATTTGATCAATCTTTTCATTTGTTGCCTCCACTACTTCTTTATTAGCAAGTTCTCTTTGACCGACCTCTCCCCAACATACAGGAGTCCGGCATTTTCTACTATAAAGCATTTCAAACGGGGGCATTCCAATTCTCGAATGATAACTATTGTTGTAAGAGAACTCTGCCGGGGGAAAATATTTGTCCCAACTGCCACCAAAATCAATAATACATGCACGTAGCATATCTTCGAGAGTTTGAATTGTTCTCTCGCTTTGCCCATCGGTCTGTGGGTGATATGCTGTGCTGATTAACAATTTGGTGCCCATTCCTTCTTGAAATTTCCTCCAAAATCTTGAAGTGAAACGTGTGTCTCTATCTGATACAATAGATACTGCACACCATGCCTTGACACCACCTCATTAACGTATACTTCTGCCATTCGCTCAGAAGAATAATTTTCACGAATGGGTATAAAGTGAGCACTTTTTGTGAGACGGTCAACAATTACCCATATCGTGTCATATCCTTTTGCAGTTTTTGGAAGTTTTGTTACCAGATCCATCGTAATATGCTCCCATTTCTATAATGAAATTTCTAATGGTTGCATTTTCCCGTATGGCTTCTGGTGTTCAGCTTTGACTTGTAAACAGGTCAAGCACTTTTCAACATATTTAGCAATATCTCTTTTCATTCCAGGCCACCAATATTCTTTCTTTAAATCGTTATACATCTTAGTCGTACCTGGATGAATTGAGTATTTTGACTTGTGCGCTTCATCAAGAATCATTGTTTTAAAGTTACAAGTTTGAGGAATCCAAATTCGTCCAAAACGAACTTTAATTCCTCTATCATTTTCTTCAAAATATTGAATTTGACCAATAATTCTTTCACGCCTCAAATTTTCCTCTTTTAGTGCCTCCACTTGTGCAACTTTAACTTGATCAAACAAGTCTGAATTGACAATCAGTTTATATGACTTTACTTTAATTGGAGTGTAACTTTCTTTCCGGCTTAAAGCATCTGTCACCACATTGGCTTTACCGGGATGATAAAGTATTTCACAGTCATAATCTTTGACCAGTTCTAACCAACGTCGTTGTCTCATATTTAATTCTTTCTGATCAAAGAAATACTTCAAACTTTTGTGATCAGTATAGATAGTGCACTTCGTTCCATACAAATAATGCCTCTAGATCTTCAACGCAAATACGACCGCCGCCAATTCAAGATCATGCGTTGGGTAATTTGCTTCATGTGACTTCAATTGTTGTGATGCATAAACTATCACCTTCCCTCTTTGCATAAGAACACAACCCAATCCGACACGTGAGGAGTCGGAATAGACTACGAAATCTTCTGTTCCTTCCGGTAATGCGAGGACAGGAGCTTCAGTTAACTTTTCTTTCAGAAGTTGGAACGCATTTTCTTGTTCTGGGTTCCATTTAGCATTGGAATTCTTTCGAGTTAGCTTTGTCAATGGGGAAGCTATCTTCGAGAAATCCTGAATAAAACGCTGATAATAACCGGCTAAACCTAGAAAGCTTCTGACTTCAGTTGGGGTCTTAGGAGGTGACCATTTCATAATAGTCTCTATTTTGGCAGGATCTACCAAAATACCCTCCGCATTCACCACATGACCCAAAAATTGGACTTCTCGAAGCCAGAATGCACATTTAGAAAATTTTGCGTACAACTTCTCTTTTCTTAGTACATTGAGAACTTCATGAAGATGTTGAGTATGATCTTCTTCGGTTTGTGAATAGATAAGAATATCATCAATAAAAACGATGACAGAACGATCAAGCATAGGTTTACATACTCGATTCATAAGGTCCATGAAAATTGCTGGAGCATTTGTTAAACCAAATGGCATCACAACGAATTCATAGTGCCCATAACGAGTACGAAAAGCTGTCTTAGGTACATCTTCTTCTCGTACCTTAACTTGATGATAACCTGACCTTAAATTAATCTTTGAGAACCAGCTAGCGCCTTGTAGTTGGTCAAAAAGATCATCAATTCTAGGCAGAGGGTACCTATTTTTGATGGTCAGCTTATTTAATTCACGGTAATCGATGCACATTCGCATGCTACCGTCCTTCTTTTTAACGAACAAGATAGGTTCACCCCAAGGTGAAACACTTGGGTGAATGAAACCTTTATCCAACAGATCTTGTAGTTGAGACATTAACTCATTCATCTCGTTTGGTGCCGATCGATATGGAGATTTAGCTACAGGTTTAGCTCCTAGACTAAATCAATTTTGAATTCAACTTCCCTTGTTGGTGGAACACCCGGTAACTCATCAGGGAACACATCAGGGAATTCACTAACTACATGGACTTCATCAAATTTCTTCTCTCTCGTTTCTTTATCAGCCACATAGGCTAGAAAGGCTTGATGTCCATGTCGTATGTAACTCTTGGCTTTCGCCATTGAGCATACAATTATGTTGCTTTTTCTTTCTCCATAGATACAGACTGGTTCTCCTATTGATGATATAAATTGAACAATCTTTCGATTGCAGACTATCGACGCGTGATGCTGGGATAACCCATCCATCCCAATAATTACATCAAATTCCTTTAATTCTATTAGAATTAGGTCGATATCATATTCCTCTCCTTGAATATTCATTTTACATTTTCGACATATTTCAGATACGGCAAAACTTTTATCGCTGGCTATGTCAACTTCTAACACATGTACCAGTTTACTTCTAACGAAAGAGCTATGACATGAAAACTTTATAGATACAAAGGATCTACTAGCCCCAGAATCAAATAAAACATATGCAGGAAGTGAGTTGACTAGAAAGGTACCTGTGACAACATCAGGTTCAACCTTTGCCTCTTCTACCGTAATTTGAAAAGCCCTACCTCGTGGTTTTGGAGCTTCCAACTGTTTCATGTTCTCTACAGCCCTCGATCCTTCTGTAGCTTTGGCAACCTTTGTTTTTAGCTCTGGACAATCATTCCTCATATGACCCGGCTTATAGCAGTTATAACATAAATTTACAGGGCTGGTACACTGTGGTGCGGTATGCCCCGGTTTCCCACATTTATAACAAATCGGGTTTTTGTAACGACACTCCCCAAGATGCCTCTTTCCACAAAATTGACAATTACCATACTCCTTGATTGAGCCTGAACTCTTTACAGGTTTTATAAATTTTACTTTCTTCGTAGGCACTACAGGAACCATAATCAGCCTTTCTCTTTCCATCTCTTTCTTTCTGTCTCTTCAGTTCCATCTCTCGTTCACGAGCCCAATTAAGAAGCTCTTCAAGACTTCCACATTTTGAAGGAGAAATAAATTCTCTGATTTCCGTCTTAAGGATCAGATGGAACCGAGTCATCCACATTTCTTCAGAAGTGAAAAGCGAAGGACAAAACTTCGCTTTATCGTAGAATATTCCAAAGAATTCACCCACTGTTTCGTTTCCTTGACGCTGTGAAGGAGTTCCTCAGTGATACGATCAATTGCCACATGAGGACTGAAATGTTTTAAGAAGATTGGTTTGAATTCTTCCCAAGACATACTTCTGATTCTTTCTCTTCCTTTCTCCTTCTTCACCATATCCCACCATTCTTTAGATCTTTCACAAAATTGATTCGTTGCGAACATCACTTCATCACACGGATCACAATGACACGTATCAAAAATAGTCTCCATGGCTGTTATCCACCTTTGGCTCACCAAAGGGTCAATTTCACCTTTAAACTGTAACGGTTTACATGCCATGAAGTCTGTATACGTGCAATGACGTTTATCGACTTCGACTATTGGTGTTGTTCCCACATTCTCCATAGGTTTTCCTATAATTTCTTCATTCTTTTTCAATTTTTCTTCTAGCATAATTCCAATAGAATTTTGCATTTCTGCTAGAAGAAATGGGATATTGGCCTCAAATGCCTTTCCCACCTCAATAGCAGTTTGTTTCCGAATTTCCTCAGGTACAAACGTTGTATTATTATTAAGACGTGATGAATACACTGATCTTTTTGAAGTATTATCTATATGTCTCTCAGTGTTATGACTTCCCTCGCCTTGTATTGCATTTTCTTCTCTTTCATCCGCCATATCTCTCTAAACAATTTAATTATTTCATGTTTTTTTTTATTCTATCGAATTCTCCTTTACAAATACTTTTCTAAGGCCTTTATACTACTTACGTTATTGTCAAGTCTAACAACATATCTAAGGCCAAAAGTACCATATATGCATTTATAACATATTACACATACAAATATCATTATGCATATATATTTCCCAATCCCTCACACTTACTCTTTGATGTTTTCAATACAATATGATCGTTGGGAATTCACAATAGTATGATATATTACCCTCGTACTGGCCAGGTATTAAAATAGTATATTATATTCATCATAATTTTCCAACTATCATATAGTATCTTAAACATACAAATTTCAATGTACATATATTTTCTCATATGTTTTTATTTTTCACCCATACAAAATCCCCATTTGTTTGCTTCCTTGGACTGCTTCAGGACTGAACCCTCTCGTTTTTATATCAGTAGCACTTATGGTTCGAATCTAAGTATTTATTTTATATACTTAAATCTCTTGAACCATGCTCTGATACCAACTTGAAACACACCAATTTATTTTTTTTAGAATACTTTCACAACTTATATCAGAGTTTTGGTCCCAGTTCACATCAAGATTTGTCACTCGCTGTGACATGTCATTTTATAACATATATATTAATATTACAAGGAAACATAATCATTTTACAAATATTTTTATTACATTTATTATTTAAAATAATTAATGAGAGTAGGGTTCCTTCGTTAGTCCAGTCACGCCTGTGAAGCTTTAACCATTTATGGGTGCTTTTCCTGAAAACATTTAAAACATATTTTTATTAGCTTTCGCTAAGTAAGTACACCTCGTTATTTTTTTATTTGGATTTATCACCCAAAATCATTTCTATTTAATCTCCGTTACTTTTTGGAATTCAACACCCGAATTCCTTGTGGGTTTTAATTTTTAACCCTTGAGGATTAATAACTCCTCTTTTCATATATGCGGAGTTCAACACCCGAACCCCTTGGGATTTCAACACCCGAACCCCTTGGGATTTCAACACCTGAAATCCTTACATATATTAACTCCCCTTTTTATATATGTGGAGTTTAACACCCGAACCCCTTGGGATTTCAATACCCGAAATCCTTACATATATTAACTCCTTTTTAAATTATCAATACAAATACTTGGACCCGTAATCATATAAATCATTTCCCCAGTAATCAGGTTTATCATAATAAGTAAACATATATCACATGTAATGAAACATGTTTCATCTCCACAAACTTATAATAATTAAAACATATAACATGTAATTAAACATATAACATAAATTAGTTACGGGTCAGTGTACTTACATTCGGTATCACTAACATGAGTGTAGAAAAGAAGTTAATTAATGTGATCAAGTCATCACAACTCCTATGTTTCCTTGCTCAAATTCTCACACACAAGTTTATTCATATCTTACTCGACTTAATTGTTGTTAATGTTCTTCTTCCAATGTATGAATGTTCATATACATCCACACTTGAGGCGGCAGCATCCCCATGCAAACCGACTTCCCCATCGATAATATGTGCATTCTTTATTAGCATATTAAATAAGTCTTTTATTTGAAAAATGTGAGCCGACATAAACAAGTCTTCAAAGTGAAGTTTGTTAATTTGCTTTTATTACTTTAATATACACATATATGTATTTAAACGTGACATACAAATGGTGTATGTCACAATTAATTCTTTATTATTATTATTATTATTATTATTATTATTATTATTATTATTATTTATTATTATTATTATTATTATTATTATTATTATTATTATTATTATTATTATTATTATATCTCAAACTTTAATTTGATATTATTAACTGCTCTTTTTAAACGCCATACAACTTAATAATCTTTTGACTCAAAACTTACTCGTTATATAATATTTAAATTATATATTTCAAATATTTTAATTTTATTCACAAAACGGGATGTTACACTTGGTGACCATTCTCATTCTTTGATTTCTATTTCACCAAGGTCTTAAGACTCCTATTGACAAGAAACACGTAGTAACTTGAAGAGTGAAAACCGTTAACTGATTTATCAACGATAGTGTTCCAACCTATCAAGTTAAAGCATGATTCCTGAACTCAAAAGAGGTCCTGACCACTTTAGGTTAATCTTAGTTCCAAACCTGGAACATTTAAATAAACGATTTTTCTCACGTCTTTATGTTTCAATGTGACGTTTGGTCTAGCTTTATGGAACCTTTTATTTATTACTTATCGATCTTCATTCGGGTTATCATCAAAACTTAATTGCACGATGACAACACTCCTAAAACAATCTTTCTTACAAAATAAAATCATTATAAATTTATGTTATACTTTTTTTTTTGTTATACCTTTATTTCGGCTGTGATCATGGGTTTGATGAACCGCGTGTGCAAGCCGTACTTGAAAATTAATTGTGTCTATTTTTATCGGCAATATCCTGAATTATTCAAATTTTAATCCGATCATGAATGACATATTCGTTGATCATTGCAATTCCTATTGTCCGCGTTACTTCTGGGTCATCTTTGAACTCCTAATCTTGAAAATCTCTAAATCTCTATCTTGATTGCGACTTTCAAGACTCGTTATTACATTCATTCCGATGCAGATAAAAAGGTTCATTAATTTTCGCAATTAGTAGTCATGGTTTGGCATACAGGAAAAGAAGGCATAGCTTGGTATATGTCCAAGTGCCTCACCTACTCGAAAGTCAAAGCCAAACATCTGTATTTCTATGAATCTTTTGTTTAACTTGAAGTTTCTATGTGTAAAAAGAGATATTTATCGATGGAGTTCATCACGAATTTGCCTCTCATTTCTATACATCATAATAAAATTTGGTTCATCATTGATCGAGTGACTAAGCCGGTGCAATTCATATCGATTCTTGAGGAATATCGAGTCGAGAAATTGACTTGTATCTACACTAACGAAATAAGTCAGCCACCGTGGTGTGTTTTAAAAATCTTTGATCGGGATGGTCTACTTATCTTTCGTTCTAGTTGAACCTTTAAATCGTCTTCGAAAATACAAGACAATCTTAGTACGATTCGCCATTCGCCTACTAAAGCGGAAAGAACGATACAACCTTTTACGATATGCATTGAACTTGTGTCATTTTATTTAGTAGCTCTTGGGACTCTCAATTTCCGTTGATCAAACTTTTATACGATTACAGGTCTTTTCATCAGCATCAAGATATCATCTTATTATGTAAGTTCATTCAGAATGCTTGCGGAATTGAGAAAGTGACTTATAAGCTTAAACCGCCCTAAGAACTCAGCATTGTTTATCCAACTTTTCATGCGTCAAATCTCAGAAATTTATCTTGTCAATGATGATTTTTTTTCGCCTCTTTTGGAGGAAATCCAAATTGACAAATCCTTGCATTTTGTTGAAAAACCTGTCGAGATCATGGACCGTACGCTGAAGAAGACCCGAACATCTACCACACTGATGGTCAAAATTCGTTGGGAAAACAAACGTAGAGTTGAGTTCACCTGGGAACGCGAGGATCACATGAAGAAGAATATCCCTATCCTTTCGTTTAGTCTTGTCTTTAATTTCGGGACGAAATTTCTTAAAGTTGAGGAGACAGTGACCTCTCGTATTTTTTTTATTTAACGTTTGATTAACGTCGTTACCTCTTGTAAGGATTAGTTTTGTTATTAATACAAGTACGAGGGCTTATTTGTTTTGATCTTAGTTGGTATTTAAAATTATTATAATTTATTTTATTATTAAATAATTAAGTTAATGATAATAATAATGATAATAATAATAATAATAATTATAATAAGTGTTTTATTTTGAAAATAAATAAAAATAAATAAGTTTAATAAATTTAAAACTTGTAATTAAATAGTTTGAGCGTAAAATAATAAAATTTAAAACCTCAGGGACCAAACTGTAATTCATTTAAAACTAAAACTTGAACTTTGGATCGAATATAATAAATATAAAACTACAGGGACTAAAGTTGTAATTTCTTTAAAACATATTAAGCATTTTGTAGTTTTGTGCCTTAAATGATTAATATTAAACCACAGGGGCCAAATGTGTAGTTTTTTTTTTAGTTTACCCATTCCCCCCCCCCCCCCCGATTTTCCGGTGACCGGCCGGCTAACCCCGGCGCGGCTCCGATCACCACCAAAACATCAAAAATTACACCTCCCTAATGTACCAAACCGTTTCATCGATTC
The DNA here is from genome assembly GCA_025506505.1 of Flaveria sonorensis. NCBI lineage: Eukaryota > Viridiplantae > Streptophyta > Magnoliopsida > Asterales > Asteraceae > Flaveria > Flaveria sonorensis. The sequence continues at coordinate 3,503,422 of CM046439.1, read as the reverse complement.
GTGGAGCCGTTTCGAACTCGATGGTGACTAATAATTGATCTTTAAACACGGTTTGGCTAAGTAATGCACCCGAAACCGAACTCTATCATAAACCAAATCCGTTCAACACTGAAATCATACTAATAATGCAATTAATCGAGCATATACGTTCGCTTAATCACTTAGAAATCAATGGAATGATTAATTTCAGGTGAAACGACCTTTTTAGCATTCAAAATCCACCTGTAACTCCTGGTTGTGAATCGACCTCATTATACTCGAATCGGTTCCAAATTGAGCTTAATAAACGGAAAGAAAGCCTCCACTCGACCTCCTTACACTCTCTGCCCTCCCAATTTCACCAAAAAGCACACACGCCTCGCAATTAAATTAAGCCACTGTCGCGACTACATCTCGAGTCCGTGTTCGTCGGTTTCCCATCAAACCAGGTAATTCGATGGGGTTTCATATTCGTTTTTACATGGGGAACAAAAACCCCATGGTTAATTTGGTTATAATCATCGATTGGTGGTTCAATTTGATCAATTTCGAATCTAGGGTTTATATAGAATTGGGGATTTTCTGGAAATTGACTTTTAAAACTTGATTTCTGAAATAAAACACAAAACAGGGCATTGGCCCAGCGGTTAAAGCTTTGAGTGGTTACGCAGGGGACCTGGGTTCGAACCCGAGTCCCCGCATCTATTTTTTAAGAGTTATTTTCATATTAAAAATTTAGAAAAGTATTTTAATACTTAAGATAATTATATAAAAACCTTTTCTACTTAGAAATCAAATAAAATCAGTTTTTTTTTTAATTTTTGTTAGAAAGTAAATTAATAAATCATTATTTTTGTATTTTAAAAATTATAAAAATTGTTATAAAATATCCATTTATTAATTTTAAATTGTAATAAATATTATTTAGTTTTTAAATGATTTTAATTTAATAAATTCTTTAATATTATAAAATATAGTTACAATTTTGCTAAGTACATATTTAAAATGTACACTTATTGTAATTAATATAATTACTTTAATCATTTAAAATTACAAAATTATTATTTTAGTTAATAGTAAATAATAACCTTTTGATAATAAAAGTTTAACCTTTATTAATAATGTTAATAACTAAAATTCTTATTTAATCATTTATAAATCAAAAATAATAAATTGTATCTACGTAATAAACATGGGTTAATGATTCATAAATATCATTACAAATATTATCCAAAATCCCAAGTTTAAACCGTAAATCCCCGTGTATCGTTAACATCATGATTTAATGTAATACATCGTCCATTTAGGTTGAACGTTAACGAACCCCCGACATTCCATACAAGACTTTCTTATTTGCCATCCTTATTATCCATGTGAGTTTTCATACCCCATTTTATATTATTTCAAACTTTTGGGTTGAAACATGCTAATATTATATTTAACACACTTGTAAACACGTTTTATTCTTGTAACACTTAAGTAATTCATCTTATTTTTGTCATGGCTATTTGAACTCTTGTAACTATCATGTGATGACTCTTGTAAGATACAATCATTAACTATTGCTAGCCTAGCGACATCATAGATCTATGGGCCTGACAAGCCTATTTGGTGCTAAAGCCGAAGTAATGCCGGCTCCTAGTGCCGTATTCTTGAGCACTATGGGAACCAAATACATTTAGCTAATCGTTTAATCTTGTAATGACCATATTTGTCAAGGTTTGATTGTTACATTTGTTCATCCATCTTTACTTACTTTATTCAATAACCTATGATGTGAATTGCCATCTTTTATATATATTTATGTATGCTAAAACTATGGAAACTCATCAACATATTGTTGATATTATTTTTTAAATGTTTCAGGAAATGATACTGCTTAGCTTGTTTTTGAAGACTTGCTTACATCTAGGATTGAACCTAGATTAAAATAAAAATACACTTATTATCATATGATGTTGGAAATCTATGTATTGTTGAATGTTAGAACTTATGTTATTTCTTAAATGTATGTTATGAATATTGATATTTAATAATATTGTCATTTTAAATTAGCGTTGTGTGGCATGAACAATCTTAACCCTCACACCTCGACGTTTCCGCCGTTAAGGTTGGGGTGTGACATGATTATTATACAAAGTGTAGTTTTCGTACAAAACGTATGAAGTCACTATAGCGTGACACGTGTTTACTGGCGAATGGGTAGTTTCGTCCGCGCTACAATTACGCATGAAAGATACATAATTAAGCAAGTTATATTTATTATTACGCAAAGAAAAATTAATCACGTATAATTACGCAAGTTATATGATAATTACACAAGTTTGTTCATAGTTCCGCAATTGATAATCACGCAAGTTATATGCATAATACAAACACGTATTTAAAAAAAGGTTGATTTTTTAAAAAAAGTATAGCAATACTATAGTCATATTAAAAATGATAAAATGCTCGATTTTATGGTGTACTTTTTTTAATAATTATGTCATATAAAAAAAATATGCGTGTTTAAAAAAACTCGGGGGGGGGGGGGGGGGTGTTGAAAAAAGTCAACAATTGTATGCTATTTTCTAATCTACCCCTCCAGGCACATTTTTTGTATGATTATTTCATCTCAAATCTGAACCCTTTATTTTTTAAATCAATGGTTGTTATCAGTTCGTACACTATGCACAAATTCATTACATATATAATTATATACATACATACATACATACATATATATATTTGATAATATCTTCTGCATCTTTGATTTGAAGCACATCATCAGTATCAAAGACAAAAATAACAATTTTAATCTGACATGCTTCTGTAGCAAAAGTGAACTATTAGTAGCAAACTTGAATTCAGTATCAAAGATGAGCTGGGGGTAGCAAACCTAAAGCTTCAATAGGAATTTAAATGTTGTTTTACTTTTTGGTAATAACTGAGTCGACGGTTGCAAAACCTTATTCGGCAAGTACAATTTGTTGTATGTTGTTTTGGTTAACATAAATTTTACATCCTACCATTAATCTTCCCCTAAACTAATGCTATTAAATGATATCTTTAATATAATTTTCTTATAAACAACTTCATATTCTTAGTAACTTCATCAATGCTTTCAGTTACTCAATTCTAGCTTTGCCATATTTTCTTTTGAAGTTTTCACCAGCAAGCTAGCTTGTAGTACTCTTATGAGCCATCAAATCTAGTAATGTCATAACTTAGTCTATAATACACATGAGTATATACATCCTCCTTGTCATCAACATATTCTTTTACAACCATCTTTCTTTTATCTTTTCTTCAAATAACTCCTTTTTCTTGAGAAATGTTTTTCTGGATTGGCTTGAAAGATCTAGTTGCTACTTATTTTGCTAGTTTAGCTACTATCTTCCATACTTTATCATCTTTATACACTTTCTCTTCGTTTCCTTCTTAAGCCTCAAAGCCTTTTCTTCTCCAAGTATATTCTTAGAATGATATGTTAACTTGTGATAGTGAATATGAAATAGATCTACACAGGATAAACCCTCATATTTAATTCAACAAGATTACTAAACTTTATTTCTGTTCAAAATCTTTAGTCTTTGTTACCCATGCTATTATTGGATTAAATTAAAAAGACAACTTCAGTAAGAGACTTTCTGCACATAGATCAAGAAAAGAAAAGACTAAGTTAGTCATGTCATCATATCTCAATTGTATTCTCCTATTTTGTGGTTGCATCTCGAGAAAAAATGATATGAGAATTAGATCTTATAGATGTAGATAGGGGTGTTCAATTTTGGATATCCGAAAATTTCGGATAGCGAATTTCACTATCCGAATCCGAATCCGAAATTTCGGATATCCAAATTTCGGAAATTCGAAATTTCGGATTCGGATTCGGATATCCGAATTCAAATTTTTTATTATTATTTAATAAATTGTATAAAAATATAATAGTTTTTATTGAAATTTTTTTTCTGATATTCGAAGTTTTTTATTAAAATATCCTAAATATCTAAAAACATCCGAAATATTTAATTAATGTTTAATATTTTTAAAATTTTATAAAAATATTTAGATATTTTGAATATTTCGGATATCCGAAATATCCGAAAATTCTCAAAATCACTATCCGAATCCGAATCCAAATCCGAATCCGAAATTTCGGATATTCGAATTTTGGATTTTCGGATATTTCGGATACAATTTTGGATTCGGATATTTTTAAACACCCCTAGATGTAGATATCCTAGTACTGATAATATTAAAAAATCCTACATAAGATGGAGATATGTTAGTGTGGACTGTTTTTTATAAAAGGTTGAAGACTAAGTGCAACACTTAGTGTTGGCAACAATGTTTGCTAGTGGAGTCTTGAAATTCTCAACCTTAGTAGTAAGAATAGTGTATTTAATAACTAATTACTAACAGTTTATAGCTTCCCTCATCCATAGAAATGGAATCTTTGGGCGAGGTTATCACCTTGGGACTTTCACCACCCTCTAGTGTATCACCCAATTTTCTTGGCACCTGAATTCTTGCTGGACGAAGAAACAATATTTGCAAATTTCACATCAACTGCTTTGGTTGGGTTCTTAGAGATGTTCTCATCATTCTCATGGTCAATTGAGAAACCATTAATAGTGTGAGGCCCTTCCAAATTGGTTTTAACTCCATCTCTGAATCACATATCTTAACTTGTGTATGATTGGGATTCATTGCATCTCCTATATTCTTTGTCATCATGATATCTTTGAGATTTATTGTTGATATAATGGATTGTCAAAAGAAACTAGGACAATCGGTGAGACATCTTGGTCTTATGTTTAGAGTGACTAGGGAGGCTGAGTTTGGCTACTTTGCTCTATGCAGGTAGGGGAATCATATATGCTAACGATGAACCTTTATTATAAGAGTCACCAACTTGTGTTTGTCCCTTTTGGATGTAGCAACCAAGTTTTGTAGTTTTGTGACTTGGTCTGGTGGTGTTCGGCTGATGAGGGTCAAGTTATGTGAAAGCTAATTAAGAAGTTCTCGCACATGGACTTCATCAGGTTGGTAAGACCCTTGTGAGTTGTGGGGCCCTTTGTTTAATAGCAAACCGAGGCTCTTATGCCAGTACTGATATATGTACATGCTTATCTGATGTAAGGCCCTGATCCCAAGAAGCCTCATAGTTGGTCATTCACATCAAAATATAGATTTAAAACATTCATTTAGATAAACATTTGCAGCAGAAAAGTACATTAAGTTTCAACCCATTACGACATAATTCTAATAAAATGTTAACATTGTCTTTAAAACATGAAATAGTCTTTAAACAAAAGGTCTTCTTAATAATCTTCTTAATCAGGGATGCCAGTATTCAGTTGCCAAGAAGCTTCGCATCCATTCCCTCATCCTTCTAAGCCCCAACAGCTCACCTGCCAAACTAACATGCATATAAAAGTCAGCTTCGTTGAGTGAGTTCTAGATTTATTTTATCAGAATATCATTTAGTGAGGTATGTTAACTTTATCTTTCTAAAATAGTCATCATATGAACAAACATTTACTATACACAGACTGTCACTTTATCAATACTTTATTACTAAGGCTTTCGCTTATTTATTTTCTATTACTCTTCTTTATCCGTTAATTCCCGGTTACTATGTCTCGGGATCTGCCCAAGGGCTAGACCCCCCACTTGTGATGAACACAAGACTTTACTTTATCCATGAGAGCACAACAAATGCAACTCTCCTTTATCCTTTGCTTGCAAGACTTTACTTTATCAATGGTATATTATTATGAGCTCAATAACATTTCTTTCAGTTTCACTTTCATCTTTAGTTATACATATATTTATACATGTTAAGAATCAACTCATAGTCCATATATTCATATTCTTCAACAAAAAAATACAAACAGTATAACCGACCATCTGTGGGACTGCGGGGGTTCGGGGGCGACAGTTGGGAACAGTCTGCCCAAGACACATATTGAATTGATGTGGCTAGTACGTTATGATCCAAGTTGGGTCATACCCAATAACAAGCTAGACCAACACTTATAATATTTATTTAATGATATGATCATGTAAATAAATATTGACACTTGAAGTATTTAGAAATTGGGTTTCTAAATATTTGCACTAGTGTTGTGAATAAATTATATGGATAATTTATTCTAAAGAGAGTATTTTATATTGTTATTCAAATGGTTGAACAACAATATTAAGTTTTTTGTCCGCATTTCTCTATTACTCATCCGCATTTACTAATGCGGATGTGCTTTTGAGGAAATACAGATGAATGTTTCTCATCCGTATTTAGTAATGCGGATGTGTATTTGTGAAAATACTGAAGGAATTTCTTCATCCGCATTAGTAAATGCGGATGAGCATTTAAGAAAATGCTGATGAAACTGATCGTCCGCATTTACCAAATGCGGATGTGCATTTAGAAAATGATGATGAAACTGTTCGTCCGCATTTACAAATGCGGATGTACATTTGGGAAATGTGGATGAAATTTCTTCATCCGCATTTACTAATGCGAATGAATGTTTGAGAAATGCGGATGGGTTAAAGGGGCTGGGCCCCGCCCACTTTTCTCCCTCTCCTTGGCTGAAATTCAGTTTCACAGGACGTGCAATATATGATTGCAATCAACCACTCTCTCTGATAACTTACAACACACACAAAAGGTGTACGTCTGGTTTCTGTTGCTTTTCTCTCGATCGGTCGAAGAAAATCAAGAACAGAGATCGCTCAAGTGAAAATCCCATCAATCAGGTGTTTGTTGGAAGCTTGGGGTAGACAAGCTTGAGGCCTCCTACTTTGGAAGCTGCCGTTCAAAGATTATCTTCCTCTGACGCATTCGAGAGGTAGAATTCTAAACACCCTATGGTTGTTTGTAAGCATGTTTTTTATATTACGATCCATTATGGGTTTTTAACAGATATATAAAACGGTTTATATATATTAATTGTAACAAGTTTTCCATCCTAATTCCGCTGCGTTTTTATTTTATATGGATAAAATGACTCTGATAAACTTGTTCAAACCCTAACAATGGCATCAAGAGCCGGTTATATGGATACATGCTTCATCTGGATTGAAATCTAGGTTTCTTATTGTTAATTCACCAACAGACCGAGAATTCTAGTCTATGTTTCCCCTGAATTTTTCAAGATTCTACTTTACATGCATATTGTAATCTTGAAAAATTTAATCATTTGGATGATTTAGTTGTTTGGACAAGAATCATGATATTCGGTTTCTGTATACATTAACTGAAAAATCAATGGTTCAAGGGAAAGCTCTCGGGTTTTGCTTACATATTTGGATATGTATCTTGATGTTCATAACCTAGCCGAGACCTTGTATTTGGTTGTGTTGTGATTAGTGTTTGATTATTCAAAGGGTTGTAATAATTAAATGTATTTGTTCTTCCTATTGACTATGTAATTTATTTATTTTTCATTTGGTATGTAAAATAAATAGATTAGTTGCATTTCACTTTTACTAGAAAATATATATAGGATATATTTTGTAAAAGAAGATGCAACAAGGATGTTTTTTGGTTTGGGCCAATTTTGTGCCCAAAGGGCTTTATAGCTCTTAATGGGATTTAAGCCCAATAACCGATAACATATTTTAAAAGTCCAAAGGAGTTTGGTGCATAAATTTAAGTCCATTTGGAAGCCCAAATCGAATGAAAGAATCACAACACAAAGTGGACGCTTGAAGCATTTGGATGCGGAATCAAGTGGGAGTTCACTGACACAAGTGTTACCTCCCCACCATCTATAACCTGTCACTGAGAACTATCCTGGAAAAGGATCGTCTCAACCACAATAATTTCATGGATTGATTTCGAAACTTGAGAATTGTTCTCAAGCAAGAAAAGAAATCATATGTGTTGGACGATCTTATTCCCGATGAACCCAGCATTGATGATGTTGATGCCGACGATTGGGTTAAGCACACTGAGGATTTTGTGCAAGTTTCTTGTCTTATGTTAGGAACCATGATTCCTAAGCTTCAAAAGGATTTTGAACATCACGGGGCATACGACATGATTACCCAGTTGAAGGAAATGTTCCTTCAACAACCGAGGGTAGAGCGCTTTGAAACGGTTCGAGCGTTTCATGCATGTCGAATAGAAGAAACCCAATCGGTGTCATCTTATGTGATGAAGATGAAAAGCCACATTGATCGCCTCGAAAGGCTGAATTGTCCCATCTCAAAAGAGTTGGCCACGGATTTGATCCTCAATGGTCTAACCAAGAAGTTTGAGACGTTTATCATGAATTATAACATGAATAGATGGGACAAGAGCATTGGGGAACTTCATGCAATGCTCAAAACAACCAAAGTAGGAATGGGTAAAAGAGTTTTACCGGTTCTCACGATCAATGAGGGTGGCAAAAAGAAAAGGCATCACCCCGAACCTAAGGCAAATGTTGCCAAAGGCAAGGGATATATCAAAGGAAAGGGTAAGGGAAAAACTATAACGGGACCACCAAAACCGAGGCTTAAGAAACCAAAGGTTATGGAGAACAATCCATGCTTTGAGTGTGGTGAGATAGGACATTAGAAGAGGAATTGTCCAATCTATCTTAAAGAGTTGAAAAACAAGAGGGATGCTGGGAAGACCTCAGGTACAACTTTCATGATCCATATTTCAAACACATGGGTATTGGATACTGGATGTGGAACTCATATTTTCAATTTGTTGCAGGGGTTTAAAATAAATAAGCATTTTAAGAAGGGGGATACTAGTCTCTACATGGGCAATAGAGCAAAGGTTGATGTTGAAGCCCAAGGAGACTATATCTTGAAGCTTCCAAGTGGTTTGGAAGTCATTTTGAAGAATAATTATTATGCTCCTAGTTTGACTAAGAATATAATTTTTGTTTCCCTTCTAAAACAATATGGTTATGTTTTAAAGTTTGTAAACGATGGTATTTGTGTTTTTATGGATGGTATACTTTATTTTTAGGCTATGCCTTTTAATGGTATTTATGAATTGGTTCATGATGATTCATCCATTTAATAACTCGCTATACCAGTCAAGCACCAAGAAACTTAAAATGGGTTTAAGTGAAATATGTCTTTGGCATTGTCGTCTTGGTCACATAAACAAGAATCACATTCAAACACTTCCAAAAGAATGGTCTTTTGGAAGCAAATAAAGAGGGTTCATTTGATAAGTGTGAATCTTGTTTACAAGAAAAGATGACCAAGGAACCCTTTAATAGGACTAACCAAAGGGCAAAAGATTTATTAGGAATCATACATTCGGATGTATGTGGTCCTTTTAAAGCAATGACAAGGAATGGTGAAAGATACTTCATTACCTTCATCGACTATTAGAGTCGTTATGGTTATGTGTACTTGTTGAGATACAAAGATGAAGCTTTTGAAATATTCAAAATCTTCAAGAATGAAGTAGAGAATCAACTCAACAAAACAATCAAAGTTCTTTGTTCGGATAGAGGAGGTCAATACCTTAGTGATGCCTTTCAAGATCATCTCAGGAGTTGTGGGATTGTCTCACAGCTTACTCCACCTGGAACACCACAGCATAATAGTGTGTCTGAAAGAAAAATCCGAACCCTATTAGATATGGTTCTATCTATGATGGCTAGAAGCACACAACCTCTATCATTTTAGGGTTTCGCATTGCTCTCCGCGGCTCGTATTCTGAATATGGCCCCAACCAAGAAAGTGGATAAGACACCTTTTGAAATATGGCATGGAAGAGTTCCATCGTTATCATATTTAAAAGTGTGGGGTTGTGAAGCTTATGTTAAGCAGAACACCCTAAACAAGTTAGAAAGCCGATTCACTAAGTGTATCTTTGTAGGATATCCTAAAGACTCGATGGGATATTACTTCTACAATCCAACAGAGCAAAAGGTATTTATTGCTCAAAAGGCTGAGTTCTTGGAAACTAAGTTCCTTATGGAAGGAACTACCGATAGAACAGTGGAACTTGATGAGGATCGAGAACCACAAGTCGATTCACGTTTGGTTGATACTAGCAATCAACAAGAGGTTGTTGATAATGATCAAGTGGTTGATCAATACACACAAAACGTTCGCAGATCTGGTAGAACTAGCTATCCACCCGAAAGATATGGATTTTTCATGAATGGATGCTATGTAGTTTACTTGGATGAACCAACTACGTACCATGATGCAATGTCCAATTCGGATTGTGACAAGTGGCTTGAAGCCATGAACGTAGAGATGCAATCCATGTATGACAACCAAGTGTAGGAATTGGTTGTGCCACCGCTTAACTCCAAACCGGTTGGATGTAAGTGGGTCTTCAAGAAGAAAACCAATATGCATGGAAACTTGGATATTTATAAAGCAAGACTTTTAGCAAAAGGTTTCACTCAGACTCAAGGGGTTGATTATGATGAAACCTTCTCGCCTGTGGCAATGCTAAAGTCAATTAGGATATTATTTGCCATAGCTGCATATTATGACTATGAGATTTAGCAAATAGATGTCAAAACTACTTTCCTTAATGGACATGTCAAAGAGAATGTCTCTATGGTTCAGCCCGATGGTTTTGTCGATCCATAATATCCTAATAAAGTATGCAAGTTAAAGAAATCAATCTATGGATTGAAACAAGCATTGAGAAGTTGGAATCAACGTTTTGATGAAGAGATCAAGAAATTTGGATTCATCAAGAACGCTAATGAAGCTTGTGTGTATAAGAAAGCTAGTGGGAGCATCATCACATTCTTAGTATTGTATGTTGATGATATACTACTGTTTGGAAATGACATTTCAACCATAGAAGGTGTTAAAACCTGGCTTGGAAGTTGCTTTTCCATCAAAGATCTTAGTGAAGCCGCCTATATTTTAGGAATAAAGATTTATAGGGATAGATCAAGGCGGTTGATAGGCTTAAACCAATGTGCATACATTGATAAAATCTTGAAAAGGTTCAAGATGGAGAACTCTAAGAAAGGTTTGATACCTATTCAAAGAGGGAAAATATTGAGTGCATCTTAATGTCCAAGTTCAAATGATGAACAAGAAAGGATGAAGGAAATCCCATATGCATCTACTATAAGATCCATCATGTATGCAATGATATGCACTAGACCGGACGTTTCATGCGCTTTAAGCATGACAAGCAGATATCAGCAGAATCCAGGAAATAGACATTGGATGGCTGTTAAGAGTATATTGAAATACCTTAGGAGGAGTAAGGATATGTTTCTAATATATGGATATGGTGAAGAGAAACTCGTTGTAAAGGGTTACACGGATGCGAGTTTCCAAACTGATCGAGATGATTCTCGATCACAATCGGGGTATGTCTTCATTATGAATGGAGGGGCAGTGTCTTGGAAGAGTTCAAAGCAAAATGTAGTAGCATTGTCCACTACTGAATCGGAATACATCGCCGCTTCATTGGCAGCACAAGAAGCTGCATGGTTAAAGAAATTCATTGCCGATCTAGGGGTAGTCTCTACCATTCAAGATCCCCTAGAGATCTTTTGTGACAACGAGGGTGCGATTGCTCAAATCAAGAAACCCCGTGCACATCAAAAGACAAGGCACATTAAGCGAAGATTCAACTAAATAAGGGATGAAGTTGAAAAAGGAAAGATATGAATTCGCAAAGTTCACACCGATCAAAATATTGCGGATCTACTCACGAAGCTCCTTGAAAGGCCAAAGCATGAGAGTCATACTTATGCCTTAGGACTTTGATATTCTAGTGATTGGATTTGATCTATTTAGTATTTAAACAACGGAACAATTGTTATTTTGACTCATATGTATATTATTGTGATACTATGAGTTATGTTCCATTTTAACATGTTTAGATCCATGAATATGTTTATTATTCTAAATGTCCGTAGTCGGTCATATTTGTGGGAACAAATATGAAGTAAGACTATTATGAACTTGGATTGATGGATATTCATAAGGTATGAATATAGAGCAAAAGGTTGCTACCAAAGTTTATAGATATTTGTGGGATACAAATATTAGACTGACCCGCTCTCAAATATTACTGCATGGAATTATGTAATTGATCATAAGTAAATTTGAGTAAAGGCGAATATCATAGTATCCTCCGACCTGAGATACATATTGGGTTTCGATATTCACCAAATATTATACTTTGATCTAGTTCTTCGCTGTTCTAAAATATGGACAGTACACAAGGCTAGTTTCAGGTGTGATACAAGGTGATTGTGAGAAACGTATGTAGTCAAGATGGGATTTGTTCCTCTTATTCGTTGAGAGTATGATGTCTAAGGCCTGATAAAGTTAAATCAACAGGGAATGATTATTCTGTGTCTTTTGATTTAATATGACATCTGTAACAAAATGATAAATGATAGATTCACCTAAATCATTTTCAAGTATGGGACTTGCAGAAGATGATTTTATTGAATGGCACTTCGTCATACGTATTAGGGGTAGTAAACCGTTGTTAGGCGGTATTTACTACTTGCATCAATCCTCTATGTATCTTGTGCAAGTGGGAGATTGTTGGGAACGGTCTGCCCAAGACACATATTGAATTGATGTGGCTAGTACGTTATAATCCAAGTCGGGTCATACCCGATAACAAGATAGACCAACACCTACAATATTTATCTTATGATATGATCATGTAAATAAATATTAACACTTGAAGTATTTAGAAATTGGGTTTCTAAATATTTGCACTAGTGTTGTGAATAAATTATATGGATAATTTATTCTAGAGAGAGAGTATTCTATATTGTTATTCAAATGGTTAAACAACAATATTAAGTCTTTTGTCTGCATTTCTCTATTACTCATCCGTATTTACTAATACGGATGTGCTTTTGAGGAAATGCGAATGAATGTTCCTCATCCGTATTTACTAATGCGGATGTGTATTTGTGGAAATGCTGAAGGAATTTCTTCATTCGCATTAGTAAATGCGGATGAGCATTTAAGGAAATGCTGATGAAACTGATCATTCGCATTTACTAAATACGGATGTGTATTTGGGAAATGCTGATGAAACTGTTCGTTCGTATTTACAAATGCAGATGTGCATTTTTGGAAATGCTGATGGAATTACTCATCCGCATTTATAAATGCGAATGTACATTTGGGAAATACGGATGAAATTTCTTCATCCGCATTTACAAATGCCGTAGGAGGTTGTTCATAATGTTTGAGAAATGCGAATGGGTTAAAGGGGTTGGGCCCCGCCCACTTTTCTCCCTCTCCTTGTCTGAAATTTAGTTTCACAGGACGTGTAATATATGATTGCAATCAACCACTCTCTCTGATAACTTACAACACACACAAAAGGTGCACGTTTGGTTTTTGTTTCTTTTCTCTCGATCGGTCGAAGAAAATCAAGAACAGAGATCGTTCAAGTGAAAATCCTAGCAATCAGGTGTTTGTTGGAAGCTTGGGGTAGACAAGCTTGAGGCCTTCTACTTTGGAAGCTGCCATTTAAAGATTTTCTTCCTCTGACCCATTCGAGAGGTAGAATTCTATACACCCTATGGTTGTTTGTAAGCATGGTTTTCATATAACGATCAACTACGGGTTTTTTAACAGATATATAAAACGGTTTATCTATATTAACTGTAACAAGTTTTTCATCCTAATTCCGTTGCGTTTTCATTTTATATGGATAAAATGACTCTGATAAAGTTGTTCAAACCCCAACACGGCAGCCCCTGATAGCGGGGTTCTAAGGGCAGCAGCCCCTAGTGCGGTCCAAGGGGCAACGCCCCTGGCTGGGGCCGGGCTGCCAGGTCAGCGCGAAGAAATTTTATTTTGAAGACTTTATATAGCATCATTTGTTATAGAAAATTCTGTTTTCCTTTTAAAAAACCTCTTGAAATCTTTGCTATAAAAATGGTAAATTTAGTATGCATATCACCCCAAAACATTGAAAACGTGTAAATAAGGGGGTTCTAGAACTCACCTGGTCCGTAAACAACTTCACGTCTAAGTTTTCTAAGCTAGGATCACGATATACAGTCTGCATATAAGTTAACACGCAAATAGGTCATTTTCTACACAGTTTCGACAGCAGTTTCGCACGCAGTTTTGCTGCCAGTTTTGCATGGCAGTTTCGCTGGTAGTTTCGCCCAACTTTCATTGGAATTTCCTAGATTCGCTAAATCTACAGATCTACCTATGCACTTACGAAACTACCTGCGAAACTATAGTTTCGCAGGAAGGAGATTGCCTTAGTTTCGCAGGATGAATCCATAGTTTCGCAGGAAGAACTGGCAGTTTCGCTGGACGTATAAAAATGACGAACCGACTCATTTTTATCCCAAAATCTCAACTTTTTACGTCTAAATACTTAGTTTTTCATCCATGAAACTATATCTAAGCTTTTTACATGATTTCATACGTAAAAATGTGACCTTTATGTGATTCTTTGCAACTTTTAAAAACCCAAAACCCTAGAATCCAGGTCTGACCTACAGAGGCGTTTAGAGGATGATTCTTACCTGAATTTCTTGCTTCTTTCTCGTGGTTTGATGCTCTAACACTTAGATTTTCAATCTCTTAACCAATGAAGCTCCAAATCTTGAGTTTCTTCACTTTCTCTCTCTACTCTCTCTCTTTAGAAAGTTGGTGGCTAGGGTTGCAAAAGAGGAAGTTTATGGCTGGTTAGGTGGTTTAAGTGGCTGATTATGGGCCTTTAACCACTTAATTTTTTTTGCCCATAAGACTAATATGGCCCATAACCCATTTCTTTCCTTTATTTTTATTAAATATCCCTTAACTAAGCCCATTATTATTGAATGACTTGTTTCGACTTTCTGGGGCGTTACATCCGAGTAACATGCGTAAGGATTCTATTAAAGGAAACCATAGTTTGTAGTGAGGATTTTTGAGAAGTGCTAGGTGAGGGTACATGACCAACTAGGTTTGCTAGCATGTCACCTTTTTGGATAACTTTCCTTGTTATTGTAGAGAACAATGGAGTGAAGTTACCGAAGAAGCCTTATTGTAGAATTCTGATTTTGTTAAAGACCATATGTGTGTGAGATTAATAGAAAATATTTTTCCTAAATTTTATAAATATGGAAACTCATCCTTAATTATTTGCATCAACAATCTTAGATATATTAAAAACTTGTTTTTTAATTTATCCTTGATGTTAGAAATTAGGCCTTACATGATAAGATTTAAAATATTAAATTTAGTACCTCTGGATAAACCATGTGTGGTATCGTAATTGATTGTATTATGTAAACCAACCGACTACATTATAATACTAGGTGCAATTCTAAATAAATCAAGTTAAATATTCTAATCTTCGATCATATCTTCTTTTGGATGGAGATAAAAATAACAATCTTTAGTAGCAAATACAAAGCAACAATTGTAACTTGTATCTGACTGACTACGATAGCAAAGATAAGCTATGTATAGCTAAACTGATTTTGGTAACAAAGGTGAGCTGTCTATAACAAATCTAAAGCTTTGGTAGCGAACTTTGTATTTGTTTTGTAGCAGTAACCAAGCGATTGGTTGCAACACCTTAACTTAGTTAGTAAGTACAATTTATTATTTTGATAAACATAAGTCATCCCAATCACTTGAAAATCTATTGTGGTGCTTTCAATTTGCAAAAATGAATTAAAGTAGGAGTATATAATGAATACGAGACCATCTCTATCAGAGAGTGAGACAGACGTTCTAACTGTCCTCCGGCTACATCAGCCATCTGATTTCCCTCCCTCCCCCCTCTAAATTTTGTCAAATAACCTAATAAGTATATTTAAGTTTATTAAAACACAATCAAAATGAAAATTATATTAGGATCCTTAAGTTTTTTTTTTTTATTACTAGTTTTAGTAAATCCGTGTATTACACGGGTTGAATAAATAAAATATTAAATATAATAAAATTTTTACTTAATTATAAAATGATATTCTAAGATAAGGTATGATTTAAATTACATAGGAGTAAAAACTATAAGTAATAAATAAAGATATCAACCTTTTAATTTTTTTTTTCAAAAAAAAAATCAAATATTTTGTAAATTTTCCTATTATAAGTCTCATTTTTAATTATTTTTGGTTCATAAATATTTACTTTTTAAAAAACACTAAATTTAAAATATTTCGCATTTTTAAATAAGTTTGATGTTTTAGAAAAAAAGTTTATTTTATAAAAAAATGTTTCTTTAGAAATAACATTAATAAAAAGATATATTTCTTAATTTATTAGAAAACCATTTTTAATCTAAAAATACTTAAATATTATTATTTATAATTAAGGTAATTATTTAGTAGGAGAGAGAAGTGGAAAATTTTTTGTGAGAATGAATGTGGTGTTGCCACGTGTACTCAATAGTTACCCTTTTATTAGAGTACTGGATTTAGTAAACCCGTGTATTACACTGGTTAAATAAATAAAATATTAATTTAATAAAAATTAATAATTATAAAATAATATTCAAGGATATGATATGACTGAAATCACATATAAGAAATGATTATAAATAATAAAACAGTGATATCAACTTTTTAAAATTTTGTTTTTAAATTTTTAAAAAATAAATATTTTGTTCTAAAACAAACCGTATAAAAATGTTATTTTTTTTTAAAATTTTCTTATTATAACTCCTAAATTTGATTATTTTTGGTTTTTAAAAAATTTACTTTTTAAAAATACAAATTTTAAAATATTTCGTATTTTTAAAAAAGTTTTATGCTTTTGAAAAAATTATTATTTTATAAAAAAATTATTTATTTAGAAATAACATTAATGAATAGATTTCTTTCTTAATTTATTAAATATAAAAAAGTATTAAATAATATTATTAATAATTAAGGTAATTATTTAATATGAGAGAGATGCGAGAAAATTTTAGTGATGATAATTATGATGCTGTCACGTGTCATCTCAAGTTACTCTTATACTAAAGTACAAATATAAAGATGATTATATATAATTATTTTTATTTGATATTTTCATTAGTAGGCAAAAGAGGGTCCTTCTATAAGTTAGATCGTATCTAGAACACTAGAAAAAGATTAACATGGGTGTTGTAATATGTATATCTCTGTACAGAAAATGGATGTTCCTTTGTAAGTACGTGAAAATTTCCATTGAATTTCTACTCGTTAATTAGTTGAACACTAAAGTTTGCAGAGGATGTATAGACCCGAGAGAACATACGAGAACGAATTGATCCAAGCAACGAAGGACATGTTATTAACTCATGTGACGAAGAACGTATTTTAAATTTTAATAATCTCTAAGAGGTAACGATCGTAAATGTAAAAACATAACAAAGAACATAGGGGAGGATCAAGCTCTTACTTTGAAAAAAAATATGATTTAACATTATGAACGAATTGATCATATGCAAAATCACACTATCTTGAAGAATGATAAAGCTGTGGAGGAAGTTGTTATGGAGAAACCAATACAATTTCACACTCATGAAGCAATTGAATGGTCTATTTACTTTCGCTATATATTTTAGTAAGATAAATAAATTGTGAAAATCATCCACCCCAAATAGTTAGATTCAACCTAATAATTCTTTAGGCATATTGCCTTTCGAATCACTTGGAAAACAGAAAGAATCTTACAATGCCACAATGATATTCTCCATTTTTCCATTGTTTTTGGTTGGGTAATCTTTCTGGTGTCACTAATTAATAAATGAGTATCACCAATGATATTTAAAAATCAAAATGTTCATCGGAAGTTTACCAACGGATCACTAACGTGACCACTAAAAAATTCAGTTTTATTTGTTTTTATAGATTTTGGTTCCATCCATCGCTGATTTGTCAGTAATCCATCGTTGCAATAATGCTATTAATCCTCATGACCAGGCTTTTCAGAAACGATTCCCACTAAATTTTCTAGAAAGCATTTTTTATGGCCTATCGGTTGGTAATCTATCAATGGTTAAAAAAACTTATCAGGCTTTTCTGTAAGAAGTCACGATCATTCATCTAAAAAGTTTTATGATGGATTTTGTCACAAACCCTTTGGAAATTATCTTATAAATAGGGTTCATGGTTCAAACATATTTTTTTTCGTTTTCAGATGAATAACTCTCGTGATATGTACTCTTCATCAAGTAGCAATATATACTTCACGTTTTGACGAATGCAACGTTGAATCCATCATCCTTACACGGAACCCTATGTTACTAAAGTCGTAGATTGAAATAGAGCTTGGAGGTGATGCGATAAGCCAATAGATTTCCCTAACTCTTGTGATGGGATGCTACCTTGTACGAGTTACCACGTGTGCATGATTCTCCTGTACGTGTGCATACTTTAAATGTTTTAGTTACCTTGCATTTTTGTCCTAATTTGTAAGATCTTGAAATGTGATGTAATTTATCTGTGACATGAAAGTGTTTGCTTTCACAGTAGTAATGATCGAGCAATAACATGCCAATCATTTTCTACAATAGCCTCACATATTCCCGTGGTTTTTATATCACTATATATAAAATTAAGTAGCATAGTCCTTGTTGTTATGTTTACTTCATTAATTATATTGTGTGAAGTAATGCCATGAGGTTTCCTTATCACCATGAGAAAGAACACTTCAATATAATGCTAATAATCTGTAATACCTTTATATGTAAGGTTGTTATATATGTATGATTTGGAAGTACAATTTAGGTCCTCCTAACTCATAAGCGCTTTGTTTATCATAAAACATCACAAAATCTCAAGAGGTTCCAAGTTTTGTGCGAAATACGTTGTCATGTAACACAAAAAATAACAAATATGAAAATAATCCGTCGGATATTAATGAAAGATTTCAACGTCCGTCAATATTTTTAGTAAAATCTACAAAGTTTCCATTTTAAAGAAAAAGAAGTTGCCTATATACTCTTTCCGGTAATGTCATCAGAAATTGTAGGTCAAAACAGCACGTAGAATACATTCCGTCTACTTTTAGCACATGCTCTTTTCTTTTCCTCTTTTATTCTCCTCATGCACCATCCAAGCACCATCCAACATAATCGGCCACCACTATTGCAGGACCGTGTGAAGGGTGGTCGATACAATCAGTCTCACAATGAGGAGAGTTTTAGAACACTTAACAGATCAAATGGAAAACCGAGTTTATGTGAGATGATACTAAGAACACAAGTAAGTAATGAGACAGAACTAAGGACAAGAACAGAGAAGTATAGTTTTCAAGAATGCTGTATATTGCTCTCATATTCTATTACAAGTGTTACAAAGCATAAAAGAATTACAAGGACCTGAGATACTTTATACTACATCCTACAACCGTCAATACTTAGAAAGACAGTTGGAAACACTAATCTAGACAACAAGATCAATGTAGAGTCAAAAGACAGATTGCCTTTTGACTAGTGACTATGACATGTCATAGCTCACATCCTTTTCTAATATAAAAAAGTTAACAGGTACAATAGTAGGAAGTTACAGACAAAGACCTTAATCTACAGTTTACAAAAACATGGACTTTTCACCAACTTGTATAAGTTGGTGAGTCTTCAGAGTTGCAGCGGAAAGTGTGTCAGCTTTATGAAAAAGTAGATCAGAGAAAGCATGTCTTCTCTGTCTTCGGAAGAAATCAGTCTTCACAGCAAATTGGCTTCGAAAGACTTTATCTCTGAAGCTTCGGAAGACTTCATCTTTGGCTTCGGAAGATTTGTACTTTGGCTTCGGAAGATTTTACACTTAGAATATTTTTCTGTGGAGAGTGTAAAACTTCCGAAGCAACTTCTACCTTGTACGTTCAGTGTATGCATGTAGGAAGATCTTTGGTTGTTTTGGCTTTTTTGGTTGCATCAGCCTTATAATATTTTAATATAACCTTACAACTATGAACCACCACGACTGGTATCCACTGCCAACCACTACCAGCATGTACTATCTACCATCTCTCCAACCACAAAAGGCTTTATATTGAAAATTTTAGGTTTTTGAAAGTGTAGTTAATTTGGGAAAAACTTAGGGGTTATTTTTATATGTATGTACCTTATACATTTGAATGAGTAAACACTCCCTTTAGTTAGAACACCTCTTGATTATTGTGTATTAAATGTGTAGTGTGTATAGTTTAATTTTGAAAATTGTTGAATAAGTTTGCGAGTGTGTACTTGAATTAGGGTAAAACCAAGGTTTACTTTCAAATGAATGTATCTTTATGCATGTGTATGTATATATGTATATGTATGTAAGTATGTTTATTTATGTGATGTGTATGGGTGTATTTCTATGTATTTGTGGGCATATATGTATGTTTATCTATTTGATTATATATAACTTGTGTTGTAGAAATTGATTATGTCCACCAACGAATAGAGAATGAATCTATAGAAAGAACGACGAGAGCGAGTGTATTAGTGAAGGATGGAGTTGAAGTTTTCATGGATTTGTAAAAAGAAAAGTTTTAAGGGGAGCCATTTCTATTTTTTGACGCCCTTACTCAAAATGTCCAAATTTGAAGTTTAAGGAGAGTCAAAATGTGAATAAGGACTTGTATGAAACTATATTCATGCCTAATTATTGCATGTTGTGGAACTATGACAGAAAAATACATTCTACGACTGATCATCTAATTCAAGCATAGACATTCTACGACTGATCATCTAATTCAAGCTTCAAGTATGATAGAATGTGATGATGATGGTTGCACTCAAATGATGATGGATAATATGGTATATACGAGACAAGGGTAACGAAAGAACATGTCTGACAGCGTAGAGATATTGACATGTTAGAAGATTTTGACAAGCTTTAGTGGAATGGTTGTGAAAATTACTCAAAACTAGAAGTTAAAACTAGATTGTTGAATTAGAAAAGATTCATATTTGCAAAAAGTATTGCATGGATAATTATGAATTGCCCTATTATCTAGTGTGTAGTGAATATCATTACAAGATAAATAATAGAATACCTAATTTGGAATTATATTACATGTCGATTATTCCAAGGCTTAAAAACTATACATGGCAAAAAAGACAGCTTAACATATGACTTGGTATCACGATTACCAAACAAAACCATACGTTACTGTAAATCCAAGAGATGGTCAGACTTGGAAGCATTCAACCATCCTAGCTTTGCGACTGAAGTCTAAAAATTGATCTTGGGTTATGCACTTACGGGAACATTCAGGATTTATGCACATCACAAGAGTATATTCGGAATTTACAAAACATTATGTTTGAAAAGTTATAAGAGAAAAAAGCATGTATAACTAAGTAAAAACAACAAAATAATAAAAATGTAAAACATGAAATGTGGCCGTGTGAAAGCATAACAAAAAATATTCTAGATGCTGCTTGACAGTCGGCTCAAACCCACGTCTAAAGACAAACATGTGACCTACACTACCTCTAAAGCAACTTATCTTGTTTATCATTTGTTTTAGATTAAACATATAAAACATAAAAAACATTAAAAACAGTTATTAGTGCGGAATTTTCTTTCTTTTTATGTCATTGATCTTTTCTTTGATTGACTTAATAAAATTTGACAAAAGTAATATGTTAGAGCATTCACAGTGGATTTTTTATAAATAGATGAGTGTGTTTCTTATATTATAGAGAATAGTTATGACTTGTGAGTGCCTTTGTTTATTTGTATATTTGAAAAAACATTGTTTAACTATTATAACTTTTTTAAAAAATTTTAAAAGTGGTTATAAGTGAAGAAAAGAGAATATATAATAATAAATGTATAAAAAGTATTATTTAATTGTAAATAAAACAAAATGATAATTTTTAGTGTAATTATAAAATAAAAATAAAAAATCCAATCTTAATGCTTTTATATATATACATATATAAGTAATTATGTATTTATTGAACTTCTCCACTAGGTTATAATGATGTATCATCATCATTAGTGGTAAATAACCGCATCACAAGTACATTTTAATGATGTATTTATTTAATTTTCCATTTCTCAATAGGACAGAAATATAAAAATATATATTTTATCTTTTTTTAGTATCACCAAATATATAGTTACTAGGCTAATAAATGATTGAATATTAAAAAAAAACAAAGTAAAAAATTGTTTATAACATGTTATATTTATATGTGATATAAGTAATATGCCAAAAAAAACTATATCTATTAATATTTTAAAAAATCTTATTCTTTGATCGTTCTTGGTTTTGATAAATTAATCTTATACAAATTTTGATTAATTTGATTAAATTTAATGATCGTATTTTGATTAAAATAAGAAAAGAAAGTAATTTTGCAAAATAAATTTTGCATTAAATTATGTCACAATTCAAATTTTGATAATTTAAATTGAATTTCAATTTTGTTTGACAAATTTGATAAGTTTAACTCATGTAATTATAAGTTGAGATTGATTCTGACGCTATCATGTGTACAACTCCTACGTGAACTTCCTAATCACGAGACACTTGACACAATAGTTATTTATTAGAAGAAAATGATATTTATTTTATGATTAAGTATTTTATAATAGTATACGTAAATATAATAATTTTTTTATAAACAATATGCTCGTATAAGCATGTGAGTCCAATAAAATCGTATATAAAGCTTGGATTCAGACTTGAGCTCGGCTTAAACCGTTTAAACACGATTTAATACAAGCTTATAACAAACCGACGTCGAGTAGCTCACGCAAAACTCAACATATATACACCTGGACTTTTTTAGTTTTATCATTATGATAGGAGTGTTTAAGCATTATACCCATTAATGAAGTAGCAAGTCGGTGTCTCTTAACATGGAGTTAACGATTGTACATCAAACCTACTGCCAACCACACACGTGCTTTCTTTCCGGACCACACACCATGTGTCAATCAGAAAAACTTACCTAGCTTTATAAAAGCATAATCTTTCTTGTCAAGTCTTTACACTTTTAGTACCTTCTAACATGTGATATATTATCAATTTCCTTATGTCAAATTTACAATCTAAAACAAGAGTGATATAAGTTTTTAAGTTAATAAGTTTCAATAAGTTTGCCTCAAACTTGATTTATTGTTTAAGAATTCGTCGGCGTTGATTGAACTCATTTTTTTATAAGAGTTAATTACACAAATAGTCCTTGAGATTTTCATATTGGTTCCTACTTTTTAAAAACTATAAAAGTGACTTTGAACCATGTAAAGAGTGGATGCTGATAATCCCTTGCTGATAATCCTAATACTAATAGATGTTAGTTTTTTTGTTAATATCATATGAAGTTATCAAAATATCCTAAATCATAAAATAAAATAACAAAAAGACCCACAAGTATTGAATAGTGTTAATTACATAGTTGGCCCCTATTAAATGTTCATATTGCAAAAGTGGTCACAAACTTTGAGAAACTATAGGCTCCGTCCCAATTGTTTGAGAAATCATAAAGCCAAGGTCCTAACTTGGTTGGCATATGAGTGTGTAAGATAAATATGTTATATTAGATAACTTGTGATCAAATCAAAACTTTCGTAAGATCATATAGTAAATTGTGTATCGGTGATAATTTAGAAGTGGAATACTGGTAACAACACTTATGGAGACTGGTTCTTGCATTCTTCCTGCGTCCAACATGGCTCCATCTCGAAAGCATCCCTCTACAGATGCTCTAAGAGCTTAATATTGGATGCATGTGGTGGAGATGTGTGAGCATCTAACTTGAGAAAGTACAAAGGCTTATGTGACTAGTAGTCTTGTAGGACTTTCTTACATCTACATGTCGTAGGTGTGCCCAAGGACGATCACCCTTGTTAGAGTGTTCCCAACATTGTGTTTCAAAATTTAAACCACTTCTATTCCAAAGATACTCGATGACGTTTGTTGTCCTCGAGAATATAAGAGTGTGACTTGTCCTCGAGGAGTGTCATCTAATTCTGTTTCAACCGTGCGATGAGAGCATGATTAAACCCTTAAGTTTGACAATTCTTCTAGAATCCTTCATACATCAAATTTTGTAGCGTTTTAAAGTATCAAAACAACAAGTTGCACTCACATGCACATTTTTTTTACATTATGTTACATCAATTGCATATTAACATCTACATGTCATTTAGCAAGATCCAAAGGAAACAACAAATAAGAACAACTAATAATGATTTTTATAAAACCATGAAAGATTCAATAGTTGACACCATCACATTGGAAGGGTGAAGGGCAAAAGTGGAATTTACATATACATGCAAAAGAGAATATTTTTATAGTAGAAAGAGAGTCGATAATTGATGGAGATAGTAAAAAGCTAAATATGGACAAACATGTCCCCATCTTTCATCATACCCCAAAACAGTCATTTCCTACTAATCCCCCAAAAAAAGAAATAAACATAGAAAACTAGTAATTATATAGAAGGCAGACTTGTCAAAATGGAGCACTTTTGGTTCGGTTGAGTCTAGATTCTTTAGGAACCTGTGAAACACGTAACTGCAATAAATAGACCACATATTAAGATTACCTAAATTGAATTTTTCAAAATTACAGGTGACATAGATAGCTAACTATAATAAAAGTATCAATTGTGTAGTTGGTACAGTTCTCCTCAAATGGTTGGCTGTTATACAAATGGTATTTATCGTAGCCAACACGTTTTAATATTAGTTTCTTATTAGGCAACGAGCCTAGATAATAAGATTAATTTCACATTTTACTTTAATAAAAACGTTTATATAAGAAACACATCTGAATATTAACATTTATGTTAATTTAACAAAATTCTTTTAAGAAAAGTGTATCTTAATATCCAAACTAATTACAAAACTAAAAGTAATACTCAAACCTGTTACTTTACCAAACCAGATACTAGAGTAAATTACAAATATTATCCTTTAAGTATTGTTAAAATTACGGATCTTGTCTTTAAACTTTGATAATTACACTGAGTATTCTTTATTTGATAATTTATCACGATTTCCGTCCTTTACACTAACTGAAGTTAGAAAATTATGTTAACTTTACGATAAATGACAATTTTACCCTTCCCATTTAAAGGACAAAATATGAACTTATACTAATCTTGTATTATTTTTTTTCTTTTAATTTATTTACTTAATTTTCTTCTTTCTCTTAATTTCTCATCACTTTTATCTTACAAACTTATCTTAAATACTATTAATTATTCTTTTTTAAAATTCATAATTTCATAATGACTCTTAGTTTATTATAACTTATTATTTGTTAAATTTAGTTATGTACGTTTCTGTTAGAATCAAAAAAATTCAAATGACATTTTTTAAACTAAAGATAAAAACATAAATTAGAAATAAAATTCGCTAAAACTGAAAATAAAATATAGATATATTATTAAAAGAAATACTTAAAACAAAATTAAAACATAAACATAAACATACTTAATTATTAAACATTTAACCAAATATAACTAATTCTGATGTTATTTCTTTATATCTATAACATATAACAATGATTGTTACGTATAATTAATTATTTTTAAATTTAGTTATGTATGTTACTATTAAAACAAAAAAAGCAGATAATATTTTTAAATTTAGTTATGTACGTTAAATACATTTCTCCACTTCCGACGACCCCGTTTGAATTCTCTAAGGAAAAAGTTATAGTTCTTTTAAGTCACAGTTCTTTTACGCACATAAGTACGTTTAATACGACTGGGTGAATAAATTCTAATTTTTTTTTTTCAAAAAACTACATGTTTCCAATGAAGAAGATGAATAGAAATCTAAATAAGAATTATGGTGAATTATGGTGAGCTCACTATCTATCTTTCTTTTATGATTTTCTTTGTATATATGATTTATTTAATAAGTTTAAGTTGGTAAATTTAAATAAATACTTTAGATAACACTTTATTAAAAGAACAATGCTACTTAAAATTAAATATTTAAAATTTGGTTTTCTGATTTTATAGATACCAACTTAATTTTAGAATATTATGTTTTCAAGCTAAATTGTATAATATTAAGCTATAGATAAAAACTACATAAAATTTTAAAAATATACATTTAATAAACCGATTTGATTTTCTTTCGATATTTTGAAAAAAATATAGATGACATGTTATAAATAACTCATTCTTTTTGACCGTGAATAATTATTATATAAAAATGATCTAAATGGTTCAACCATAATATTTATATTTATTTATAAAGTTCTCTAAATTTTATTGATTTTAATACAAAAACACATAAGTAGACTCAACAAATAAAATATTATAATAATTTAAAAAACAAATAAATGAAATTATATTTTTTAAATAAATAAATTTAATTAATTAATAACATTTATGATAAACCGGTGTGAAAGCGAGAGAGAATAAAATAAGTAAATAAAATAAAAGAAGAAAGAAAATATAAGATTAATATGAGTTACATATTTCGTCCTTTAAAAGATAAGGGCAAAAAGATCAAATTACTAGAATTTAACAGAACTATTTAACTTCAGTTAGTGAAAAGGACGGAAAGCGTGACAAGTTTTCAAATAAATGATACTCAATGTACATATCAAAGTTTAATGACACATTTCATAATTTTAATAATACTTAAAGGATAATATTTGTAATTTACTCCACCTATTATCTGTGTAGTTACTCATATATATATAGGATCAGGATATTTTCAGAACTCCTAAGGATAGCGAGAACTGCAAAGACTAATCCTAGCAACTAGTTTTATTTTATTTGTTATTTATTGTATTTTAATTTAAAGGGTAAAAGTGTAATAAACCAATATGTGAGTTGTAATTTCCTTATTTATCTCCATTTATCAAGGAAGTTTCATATCATGAAGACTATAGTCAGATGTTTTTTTGAACCAGCCAAATCTACATCAATTTTTGATTTTAATATTGAAAAATATGAATATCATGAAGTTTTGAATCAAATCGGTTTGTTTTTGGAGCATGTTTGAAGCGCTACACGTGCGATTTTTCTACAACTTGTCCTGTTTAAAACCATATCATACTCGAGCACCAGAAATCAGAATTAAGGTTGCAAGAAGAAGGTATTTTTGCGGATTTAGTCTGTTCATCTTTGATGTAAGTTAATCGTATATATTTTTTAAATTTTTGATAAGCTTACGTGTATATGTAATTCGTAAGGATCTTTATAACAACAACTTTATTTTAATTTTTCAGACTCCGATGTCATCTAACAATCGTAGTTATTCCGGTGTTCATCAGAGTGTTCGTTAGACTGTTCATCAGAGCGTTCAGCAAAGTCTAAACAAAGTTATGAATTATTAGTGTAACTAAGATGATCATATCAACGAATTTGATGTGATGTTGGTGTTAGTGATGAAGGTTATTTTGTAGGCATTTATAAAAAGATGAGGAAACAGTTTGTCGTATATATGGTGCTTTTGGTTACAATGATGTTAGGAAATGTCTGTTAAAATAATTCATACAATTGTTATAGTTTAAGAAATTTTTGGATATATCCTAAATGAGATTATGAACCTGACCATATGATATATTTTTATTTAAATGTTTTTTGTTACATTTTACGCATATGTAAAATTTGTAAATTCAAAACTAGCTACTAATTTATTGGAGTTGTTGTTTTGATATTATTTTCTACTTACACATATTTACGCACCAGCACGAAGATGATGAAACAAGTTTGTCGTAATGTGGTGTTTGGGTTACTATAATGCTAGGTATTGTCCAATGAAATATCTATATGTTATTGTTTATATGATATGTAATGGTTTGAATTTTATAGTTATATAATATTTTTTTCTGAAAACAATAGTTATTTTCTCTGAATAATATGTTCGCTAACATAGCTACATACATGTAAATTGAGTAAATCATACAAATTAAGAATCTTGCTCATATATGTAAAATAGTTTTTTATATTATGATTACTTTATTTATTTTAATTCTAATTTTAATAAATAGTTTTTATATTATGATTACTTTATTTATTTTAATTCTAATTTTAATTATCTAGGGTAATACAAACTATCATAATAACGACTTCAAACAAAAAACTTCATCATATTACAAAATTCATACGTCCCATTTTTTGAATCAATTCACGTGCCTCATCACAAACACTCCGAACTAAATTGGATTATTACTTTGTTGACCAACTCACTTCCCTATTTAAAGAGTTATGCTTTAATTTCTTCACATTTTCTGTGCTGAACTAATTCTATATAGTTTACAAATTAATATGTACTTCTACGAAAACAATTAATTTGCAATTTGACTTTTACATATATGTATAACAGCTAACATTGATATAGCAAATAGAACAATGATTTTTAGTGTGTTGCACTCATAACATTTACATACTTGTATATCGCTTTAACATACATATAGCAAACAAAACAATCATTTTTAGTTTCTAATTTTAAGTATCTTAACTTTATGATAACAGTTGACTTGTAAAGATATTATAAACTTATTTATTAATACCTATAACTAAATCAATAACAGATTAGTAAATTGCACAAGCTCGTACTTCTTAGAAAACTAAATTGCTAACAAAATTTAAATTTATTTTATAGAATTTTGTACAATCATGATTCGAAATCCATTAATCATTAATTTCGTCACATCAAAAGAGCAGTTTTACATATGTAGATTTTCAACTTTTACATAAACGTAAAACATTTTCCCACTGCAAGATTGTTTATTTTTTGAATATATTAATATACATTTACCATGCCCTTGTAACCTTAAACGAAGTTCTAACATGAAGTAATCAACAAACTTCAACTTTTATGTTCTTTTGGATAATAAAAATGTATGTATGGAGGTAAAAACACACACACTTTAGCACCAAAAGATGGATCACCAAAATCATTATCGCCTATTGCTAAAAGATGGATAACATGTAAAATATGATTATCTTTGATCCGCTCATAATTGTTTATTGACTTTTTCTTCGTTCTTTTTTTTACACTTTTGATCGTCCTCCTTAAAACCTGTAACCCCTTTGTCGATGAATTTCTCTTGAACTAAAAACATGGATTAGTTTGTTGTAATTAATTGAGTAGCTATATACGATATCCCAATCTTTAGCAGGTTTCCAAAATCAAAACTGTATGATTTTACTAATCTACCCTTTTGTGTTTAAATTACATAACTATTTAATTGAGTAACTATATACGATATCCCAATCTTTAGCATCACAATAAATTTGATTTCTTAAGGAAATAATAGCTAAATAGTGTAGGACATTGTTTGTTCTATAATAAGTTTGTTTTTTCTATGTAGGTGTTGTTATTGATTGAGTTTGTATATATTGTGTAGGATTTCACAATAATATGTGTAGGGATTTTCATACCATATGTAGGTTTTTTGTTATGTAGGTGTTGTTCACACTAGTGCAGGGGGTGATTGTTTTTATAATGGGAATGTAAAGTGTTTAAAAATAACATAATGTAATTTTGTGTAGCTCATCTTTTGTTTTTTTAGTATCTAACAACCATCAAAATGCTAAGTTTGCTTGCACATGCTAAAACATGTTAAGTTTCTTCATGTTGTGTAGCAAGTAGCAATACTACGTAGGGTTTTTTCAATGAAATGAAAGATGAAGTATCTTAGAAAAATTAAGTCTAGGAGATTAGTGTTCTAAGGTTTTGTATTATATGGTCTAGGGTGTAGTTGAAAAACTTCGATTTTGTTATTATAAATAATTTGTAGATGAATGTTAACTTTGTTGGTCATTAGGTTGATATGTGGTTTATGTAGGTAATTAATGTTCGTGTGTAGTTAACACTCTGTGTAGGTGATTTTATCACGTCCTCCTTGTATTGGGTATATCTTATGGATATACGTAAGCTTATAGTCATTATGTGTAGGTGATAATCCTTATACGAGATATAATTTGTAGGATATACATAAGTACCTACACATGATTGAGTATATACTAATTTTACTACATAAATATAAAATGTAACTAACTATGAAGGATACGAATGAGCACCTACATGTGATGCAATATAATCTTACACTCATTTATATTTTTTCCTACTTAAACATAATATTTACTTACATATACAAAAAATATACATAAGCACCTGCCCTACACATAATAATACATTTCCTACATAAATATAAAAATTCCAAATCAAATCATATATAATATTCCGCCAATTAAATTTCAAATAACAAATAGTTTTTTTGATAGCATGAACAATAACAAAAATCACATCCACTAAAATGTTAATTACTATACAATATCATAAAAAATTCTAAAACATTAACAATAACGTAATAAACTAGAAACAAACAAAAACCACCTACACTAAGCTCATTAACACACACATTATATCAAAATTTTCAAAAATGTGAACAACATATGACATTACACCATGTAGGAAATTATCTACACTAAATTCATAAACAACAACACATTATGACAAAAGTTCAAAAAAATAACAAGATAATATATTCTACATGAACAAAAAATACCTACAATCAACTTAGTTTGATGGGTTTTGAAAAATAAAAACCCATTCGTGGATGAATCTTGGTGCCATATTTAAAAATCACAAATCAAATAATAGAAGCTAAACACAAAAAAAGTAAACTAAAAATGAGGGGACACTAATTTGAAATTCTGATAAACCCACGGATTCGAAAAAGTAGCAGTCGATAGGAAAAGAATAAAAGATGAAAATAAAGAATTTCTTAGAAAGAAAAAATTGATGGTTTCAAAGTTTCAATTAAGGGAGAAACATGAGTGAGATAATTTAGAAGATGATTTGAAAAATCATATTATTTTCCAACAATAGTCCTAGTCATTGTTTAATTTTTTTAATTTCCTAACTAATTGCTAATATTTTATTGTTGATTCTAAACCATTGATTAAAAAATCTAGTGGTTGAGATTTGTTCTGTGTTTTGGTGGTTATTCGATGTTCTTGAATGAATCTCATCACACACACACACACACACACATATATATATATATATATATATATATATATATATATATGTGTGTGTGTGTGTGTGTGTGTGTGTGTGTGTGGTGTGTGTGTGTGTGTGTGTTTGTGTGTGAGATATTGTTACAAATAATTTTCTTCCTTCGTTCATATGGTTGAATATTTATAGATCAGACTCACATACATCTATGTAAAATTTAGGTTTTAAAAACAACTCCAAAATAATGTAGTAGATAGGTAAAAATAGATTAGTTCTTAGTGAATATAAAGTATGTACATAAAAAATATTTGAAAAAGGCAAATAATATGTGAAAATAAAAATTGGGTACTAACTTAAAAATATTACCAAAATTAGAATATTTTTAGACACACTGCTATATATATTAGATTATAAAATTTATATTCGTATAGAGTCACGACAACAAATGATTATATTCTTATGTATAAACAAAAAACAACTTGTGTTAGTGGCCAAAATAAGAAGAGTAGTCTTCTATCTCTCCTCTTTTTTTTGCTATTAATGTTACAAAAAGAAAAAAAGAATACATATAAAAAGATTCTAATACTTAATATTGTATAAAAATATTTAAATGTCATTAACAAACAAAATAAAACCTTAGTACACACATATACTATTATTTCATCACTAGAGTAAAACCAATCTAACTTTAACATATAAATATCCCGAAACATAACCATTTTAAAAACTTCACGTTTTATAAAAATATATTAATTTGATCATTTATGTCACATCAAGGATTTATAAACGTTGCTCCTGATATTTTCCAAACGTTTTCATTACATTTTTTTCCAACTAAACACACACTTTCGACTATACATCAATTCTATTTCTAAAAATCAACACTCACTATGATTTAAATCCAATTCTATTTCTAAAAATCAACACTCACTATGATTTAAATCATAACCTTTTATAGCATTGGTACTATCTTTCTCATTACCATCACCAATTCTATATCTAAAAATCAACACTCACTATGATTTAAATCATAACCTTCTATAGCATTCGTACTATGTTTCTCATTATCATCCTTAATTTTATATTAAAAACTAATTTTTTAATTTTTCTTTTAATAAATACTTTTTACATATTTATCATTATCTTTTCTTTATTCTTCACTCATAATTAATTTTAAAAATATTAAAAATTTATAAAAGTTGTATTAAATATAGGAAAACACAGTGCAACTCACATAAATTTTTACTCTCGTTCGCTGACAATCACAACCACCTACTACTATGAATGCTCTTAGTTAGAAAATACACTAATAAACGGAAATAGACAGAAGTATGAACTTCTCTTATGGGACGAGACAGTCTAGCGTCGTAAGGTTTCATATTTAAATAATAAAAATAACAAGATAAACAGTCACTTATCAGTAATCCAATTAATCGTTAAAAAAACATACGCATAAATAACAAGTTCGCTTATCTTACCTCTTTTTGCAGCCTTTTAAGCTTCGCATTCTCCTTCGCCAATCGCATTACTTCATTCTCCAGCTCATCCGCACGAGCCTGCAAACCAAATTTCCCCCAATTATCAATCAAATCACATCCTCAACACGCGGTTAATAAGAGTAGATTAGAAGCTTTTAACGCGATTAATAAAAGTAGATTAAGAGCTTTTTAACGCGTAGCTTAAAAGCTCGTTCTAAAACCTAAAACCCTATGTTCACTTCCAATCAAAACATCGAGATCAAGAACAAACCTGTTTTCTCGCTCTCGATCTCGCAGCAGATTCTCGATTCTTCATCAACCGCCGGAACTTCTCGGTGTACTCCGGCGGAGAAGCGGCGGCCGCCGTGAAGCTCCGCGGTGGCGGATTAGGTTTCAGCCGCTTGTTGGGATCCTCATGGTCGGAGTTTGTTGCAGTGAGTAGGGTTAAGATGGTGGTGGGGGACGGCGGCGGGAGGAAAGCGGCGGCGGTGGTCTCCGGCGGCGGGAGGAAGGCGGCGGCGGTGGTCTCCGGCGGCGGGAAGAAGGTGGCGGTGGTCGGAGACGGGAGGTTGCTGATGTCGCTCCATACGTCATCCATGGGTCGCATTGTTAAGGGGGGTAGGGGTGCTTATGTAAGGAGATAGATACATCTGCTACCCTTGTGTTTATGTTTGTGTCAAAAAAACGATAACAACGTTGTTGAACTGGCACGTTTGACCCTTGGTTTTTGTGTACAACTTTTCATCATGATTTTAATGCTTTGAGACGATAGATGCTTGAAAATATCTGAAGCCGAAACGAAAATACTCAAAAATCAGATATTCAAATATTTAATATTTCGGATTCGAATAATGATTTTAAGAATTTTGAATATTTAGATATTCGAAATATTTTTATAAAAATTTCAAAATAATAAATATTAATAATTAAAAAATTCGGATATTTTAATAAAAACTTCGGGTATCCGAAAAAAAATCAATAAAAATTATTATATTTTTATAAAAATTTTTAATAATACAAATAATTTGGAATTCGGATATCCGAATGAATATCAGAATCCGAATTTCAACACACCTACTTAGAGTTTGTTTTAATTTTGTTTTTTTAATTTCTAGAGTTAATTTTAAATTTTTTTAATGCTTATAGTTAATTTTAGTTCAAAAGTGTAATCATTTGTCTCATTTTCGGGCCCAAAATTTTATTATTTTGAATTCAATTGAAACAATTGGTAAAACTTTTAGACTTAAATTAAAATAAGTTATAAGACTTTTAAAAGTATGTTAATGTTTCTAATATTTTAAAGAAAATTTTTTATTTTTGACAAATCTCATGGAACAAAACTATTTTCAAAAGAAAACTTTGTATAATAATAAATAAGTTTTAAGTTTGTTTCAAGCAAGTAATTTCTCCTTTTTTTATTTTACCTAATAAGTTCACGTAACTTCCGATGGGAGTTTTAATATTATGTTTTTTTTGTCTAAACAACATGTTAACATGTCTACGTGGCATTATATGTAAAAGGAAACTACATAAATAAAATTCTGGGTTTTACCCGTCATGTTTATGTCCACTAGAGTATACATGAGTTGTGTTTAAGGTCATGTGTATGATAATAGTTTTTTGGTTTGTGTCGGGTTCATTGTTCTAACACAACCCATTTAGGAGCTCTAGACCTTTACGCCAAAAGAAGATTTTGAATATCTAACAAATGTACCTCGGAGAATATTATTAATAGTGAAAAGACTGTTGCAATAGATCTAAAGAAGTAATGGTATAATATTGCTATCGTTAGTTACTTCAAGAGGGGATTGTGAATTCGTGTATAAACCTTAAAACTGATTGTTAAAATTGACAAATATGCTTAAAATATAAACTAGAATATATTAGTAAACTATTATATAAATATTTTAAAAATGTGATGTTAGATATGCCCACTTAAAACCAATCGTCCCATATATACGTATATTTTTTCACACTTCTAAGATAAGTTATATAGGAATCTTTGTTGAACGGTTACGGTCCATTGATGATGAAATTATCTACTATTTTTTATTTTTTTAGTAGTGATATGTGAGCTAATCTAGTGAAGTTAGATCACATACAATACAAAAGATCATTATCCTCATAACGTCATAGGCACTTTAAACTGATTCCTTTACAATTTACAAGTTTTAGCAATCATGTTAGAGAAATTTGTGTGTAATTAAGATGATCTCAATTCAAATTCCTTAACAATCTTGGAATATGCTCTTTGAGATTGTTTGTTCTAATACCAGTAAGGAATAATTGATCGGGTTAATGAATTGGAGTTAATAGACACAAATAAAAACCACGCAGAGGAAAAAAAGGATTTTGAAACCTTTGGAGACCGAACATTATTTGAACCAAACAATATATAGTTGAACCAAATCATATGATGCAAAAGTTAAGTTTACTATTGCTTTTTATTTGGGAAATGAAACACTTTCTTGTTTAGCTTCATATCCGAGTAAAAAAATAAACATGTGTAATAAAAAAAACATATCTAAAAATCTCACTTGTATAATAGGATCTAAGATGGTTGAAATAATAAAAAACTTTACCTTTATCCTATAAGATAAAAAAAACTAGTTTATGAGTGACCGCCAACATCAAATATTAATTAAACATTATTATTACACAAAATACAATGCAAAACATTACTAAACTTCGGGATCCATAATCCTTCAAACTCTATACAAATCCAAATCAACAAACAAATTCATATTCAACCACTTTGGTTTAGTTTACCACTCTACAATCAAGCCTAACCTCTTGCCCACCACTGATGCTACTCATCTTAATCATGGATTTCACAAATGCTTTCTCGAACTCTTGTTTTGAGCTAGCAAACTTTGACACCAATGCTTTCGTGTTTGCCGATGTCACCAACGATTGATCAGAAGAGAAAATACTCTTTCCTTGCAGAAGTAACTTGTAATATCTGCTGTCAAAAGTTGTGGGAGTCGAATCAAGGTTCGCACCTGCGTTTTTCGCTGTGTTTTTCGCAGGGCATACGCGCTGTAAATTGGCTGCAAATGACGATTGCAATGTGGGATCGACATCTTGCTTTGAATTGAAGTTGTGTATCCTGTTCTGAAAGGATGAGCAATGAGCGAACCCAAGTGTATGTCCTCCTACACATTGGTAAATAGTAACTTTATGTAGTTTGCCTCAAAAAAGTCTATGCTACTAGAAAATTGTCATATAGAGTAAGAAATGTCATTTAATAATCTTCTGTAACGAAAATGGCTAAAAATTGAAACTTTTTATTATTATTATTTTTTTTAAGAACGGGACTAACTCACACACTTTTTAGATTTACTCGATTATGAAAATCCAAGATTTGGTTAAGTACCTGAAAGTGCAACTAAATCCTCCATAGAAAGACCTCTTTGAGCAAAACTTTGTTGCAATTGGGAGATATTGAATGTTGGAGCCGGTAATTGTCGCGTTTCGGATGCTTTCGATACTCTTCCATCTTTTCTTCCTTTTGGCACGTCCCATGTTGGTCCTCCGGACTAGATTCAAACTACATCGATCAACACCCAAATTAGTATATATTAACATCAAAAAATGTCTAACTTTTAAGGTATTAACTAGGTTTTTTCTCCCCGCTATGCGCTGGGAGTCCGGACAATTTTTCCACACGCAACGCTGCATACTTTAATCGTTATCTATCCGGCTCATCAAAAACCATAAAATCGAAGTTTGGTGGCAAAACTAAAAAGTACTAAACTTTAGTAGCCAAACTCGAAAAAACAAAACTTTAAATATAAATATTTAGTTGTTTAATTCTAAGATCCTAAGCTTTAGTGGCCAAATTTAAAAACAAATTGATGGTCAAACTCTAAGATTACTAAACTTTAGTTGCCAAAGTCACTCGCTACATGGTGCGAGTCTGCTCAATTTTCCCAAACGAAGGCTACGTTACTTTAGTTGTTATCTGTCCAGCTCGTCAGAAACTATAAAATCAAAGTTTGATGGCAGAACACAAAAGTACTAAACTTTAATGGCCAAACTCGAAAAAATAAAACTTAATCTTAAAAATAGTCAAGTATCCAAAAGTTAGTTTTGAAAGTGAAATTACCTAAACTAATGGTTAAAATCTAAGAAATCAAAACTTAACCATTCCTTTGACTTTGAAATTAATTATAGAGTAATA
This sequence comes from Flaveria sonorensis, assembly GCA_025506505.1. Lineage (NCBI taxonomy): Eukaryota > Viridiplantae > Streptophyta > Magnoliopsida > Asterales > Asteraceae > Flaveria > Flaveria sonorensis. The sequence goes on along the minus strand of CM046439.1, from coordinate 3,466,994 downwards.
GAAGAAGAAGATGTTAATTTACTGACCAAAGTGACTGCATCCCTTGCTGCTAATGCTAAGATATCAGCACAAGAGACAGTTTTAGGACATAAAGCCTCTACTGCTTTCTTGGCATTATCAATGACATAAAATGCATGCAAAGATATGTTTGGAGGTCCATCTTTCTCAGCTTTGTGCTTCTTAGTTGAATTCAACAACACAGAACCATCACACCCCTACAAATTTCAACAATCAAACAAAATGATACACTCGATCAACACTACAACGATTATACTTTTACGTATTTATATAAGTGGATGATGAAGAAGAAGAATATATAGTGACCCTGATGAAACAATCATGGAAATGCATTCTAAGAAGTGCAGCAGGAACTGTTGGATCATTCAAAATGGCTTTCTTGACAACACTTGTAATGGTTGATTCAACATTGGGGCATGTTTTATCATAATAGTTAGAACTTAGTGCATTAACCATGTTCATATGGGCTAATGCTAAGAAGATGAAACAACTGAAAACAAGTGGAAAGATGTAGGCTGCCATTGTTGGATTAAGCTAGCTGCAACTATGGTTCTTTAGTGATGTTTGAATGTTGATGAAGAAGTTTGAGAGGAATGTTGGTATTTGTAGGGGGAGGAAGATGAAGGCAATGTTAGAGGATGATGCATGAAGCTTCGTCTTAAGTTAGCAAAATCAGGTGAGCTGAAATTTTTGTTGTAATATTAAAAGGTAAAGTTGTTAATTGTTTATGATAAGATGGATAATGCTAAAATATTCCTCAATTTCGAAGTCAATATGAGAGGGAAAATGCGTATATGTTTTAACTAAGTGTTTTAAATATACGAAACTACGATGATGAATTAAGAATATTTATTTGAATCTAATCCGTTTATACCTTGTATTACTGTAATTACTTTTGGTCTGCATTATTGTGTGTGTATATATATATGTTTAGAATTAGATCAAGTAGTATTTTACATGAATTATAGAAATTAATTAATTGTCGTTTTCCTCCATGTGATTTGATGACATTTATTATTTTTACTAGGTTAGATATCTGTATGTTACACAGGTTAAAATAAAAAAAAATATATAATAGATACTATATATGTATAATTTATAGTATCTAATAAAATAATATTTCTTTTGCCACTTATCATTTTCTTGACATATCTTTTTACCACCCGTTACTCTTCTAAACATTCTCACATCATTTTCCATTCAAAAGAATATCTTAGTAATTTAAACACTCAAATTAATTTATCTCTTTTATTATAAATCAATTTTATTAATTGATACATTTCTTTCTCTAATCTATATTTTCTAAAAATCAAGCTATATTTTTTAAAATAGATTTTATTAAAGAAATTAAAAATCACATCTTTTTTATTATAATAGAAATAATAAAAAAAATTATATAATATGAAAATTTCTAATACACTAAACCTTATTGAAACAAAATATATTAAATCGGTCATTTTTTAAAAAATATATATAGAAAGGTGAAATTTTCTAAAAACAATTATATTAAAACAACCAGAATAATTACAAATTATAGTTTTTAATAACAAGATTTTTATAAAGAATAAGTTTTTTATAAAAAAAAAATCTTAAAATGAATGTTTAATAATGAAACTATTCAGATAAGAGAGTTCAAAAAATAGTATAATTGTTTTATTTTCTTCAACTATTATGGATATATAATTTTAATCATATCTTATATTAAAATATCATGCTGTAACTATTTCTGTTTATTACTAACTATAATCCGTTTATTGAATGAGTTTCTAGCTAATCTATATATCTATATGTTTATCCATCCATTTATAATAAATAAAAACTAAGATAAAACGTAACACATTATAAGGTTCATCATGCTAACACTTTTATTTCTCTCTGTTATGACTAATAATATTGAATACTAATAATATTACTCATACCATTTTCAATTTGGAAAATATATAATTTAATAAATTAAAAACCTACTTTTTTTTTTATAAAAAACACACTTTTTAGAAATAAAAGTCTTATAAAAGACAGAATATAACGAACTTTTTTTAAAAAAAATATTTTTCTTAAAACAAAATATTTACCATAATTTTTTTATAAAACCAAAGTTTAAGAAAAATAGATTATTGTTTATTTACTTCAACTAGCTATTTATACGTAATTATAATCATATTTTATCTTTAAGCGTGGTTTTATAATTCATAATTTTTATTACTAATTATTTAATATTTTATTTATTCAACCCGTTTAATACACGTGATACAAATCTAGTCTATTATATGTTATAGAAAATTATAAATTTATCATGATGATGACAATAAACAATCCTAGGTGAAGCTTAGGTGTACATGCTAAAAAGTAGGCATTTGTGTTATAGTTATTTTGATTTATTAGAGTAGATTTTATTTCTTTTTGTATCTGGCTTCCTCAAGGTTTTAAAAAATTATTATTTTCATCCAAAAATATTAACTCTGTAAATTTAAAATGTTATTATTTGTTAAAATACAAAACAAAATCTCTCGATTACATGACCATAATCGAGTGAAACTGAATTACGATATAAGGGATATGACGACTAAAGGCGATGGTCTCTATTATACAACCCCGTTATAACGGGTTTCCGACTGCCACAAAAAACCAAGTCCATCCGCCTTCCCCACCGATGAAGCCGACAACTCATAATTCAGTTATGATGAAATGTACGAAAATGAAAAGATGAAATGTCCGAGGTTTCGTAAATGGAATAATAACACGTGAATGAAAGTTTAACAACAAGACGTTAACATATATTAGGATTTTATCTTTATATGTAAAACTACATAATTATTTCTTTTAATGATATATGATTTAACATTTTAAATTAACAAAGTTAACGTTTTGTTGATGAAAATAATAATTTTATAAAACTTTGAGGAGCCGGATGCGTAAAAAAAAGCAATTCACTTTATAAATAATAAGTGTTGTTTGTTTCTTCAATAAGTTATATACAGCTAAGCTACATTAGACTGGTATAACTTAAAGAAATGTAAATACATATCAAAATGATCAAATGTGATCTTTTTTCGTAAATATATCATTGCTTGGTGGATATATCTATGGATTTGACCAACAAAACTAATTGCGAAATAAATGATAAATATTTAGAAATCTGTAAAATATAACACATTATTTTATAAATAATAATAGGATATTACAAGATAGATGACTAGGACTTTTAAGCCATTGGCATCTAAACTATGTTTCCAAACAAATACTCTTGGTTAGAGTGGTTAAAGTCTTGCACCAATCTTAACTAACTCTTGGTTATAAAATTGTTTTTCGCACACTAAATTTATTCTACCAAAACTCTCCAAAAACAGAAAAGAACAAAACACATCATTCAAAAGTATATTGGAGTGGCATTTTATAGATTTTTTTCTTCTTCTACGTGGGTATACAATGCATGCAATTTTTCTAGGAGAAAGTTGAAACCTGTTTTTATCTGGGTGATTCGCCATCGATATTACTAAATGTGGGTGATATGGTATCGTGTGACGTGATCAATCCACTGATGAAAAACGCGGATGTGAGCTTTCAATAAGTATGCGACCAACCTTTCACGTGGTTTATACTACAAAACCTAAGTCCCCCTCTTTTGTTCTATAGAAAAAGTTTAGTTTTGAAAATTAAGTTACTATTTAAATCCTGGTCTATTCGAAGATGGTCTTTTGTTTTTGAAACAAGAACATGGTGCTTATAGTTTGTTTCAAAATCCTACATTGGGTAATCAAAGCATGTCAAATGTCAGACGTGCATCGGAGATCACGAATTTTGGAAGGAGATTACTTGTCATTCTCTCATATATAATGTTAAACGCTGCTTGCTTCGATGAGGTGTTTGACTGTGCGTACATGAAGATTGATCATGACTAGCTATAAAGATGACGTCTAGAGACTCACATGTTTCATCTATCCTTTGGTGAAACGATGATAACCTTACAAGATTTTAATATTTTATGTGGTTTACCAATAGATGATCTGGTCATATATTGGGAAGAACAATCGATGAGTGCACAAGAACGTGTAGAGAGGTCAAATTTTGTTAGTTAATTTTTACATCTCAAGAAGGTGATATAAAAGGTAATCAACAAAAATTAACTAGTCTTTTAGAAGAAATAAAAATCATTTACTTGAAAATGTAACTAGCACGCGGTGCTTATAGTGTCCATGGTGTGTCGATTTATATGTGGTGACATATGATTTATCGATACTTGAAGTGTCATTCTTTATTTGTGTGGTGGCACATTATTTTATGATATATCTAACAACTTTATTTTATTCATTTTTTTTAAATAATTTAGAAAAATTAATATAACATGACCAACTTACTGTAAAGCCCCGTCCCCGGGAAGCTTAAAGTTAGACAATCATCGCATAAAACATTTAAAACACGTCATTTTACAGCAGAATTTAAACTTTTCATTTATAATTAAAAACTTGCTAATACATCATATCATTCATTTACATCACAAAATTGTATTAATACAATACTCATTCCCAAAAATATGAATGCCAGACTCAAACTTCCCTAGTAGCTTATGCATCCATGCCTGCAACTCCCCAGCATCAAACAATTACATGCCAACTATTATGCATACAAAAGTCAGCGACGCTGAGTGAGTTCTAGTTTATAATTAAAAGACATCGTTTTCGTAAAAACATATCCTTTTACTTTCATTCGTGATCACACATCATACGTACATCTTGATAATAATTATTATTATCTCATCATCATCGTTCATTATCTTTCGTCATCATTCATCATTTGTTCTTTCGTTCGTTAATATCGTTCATCTTATATAGATCCTGCCATATGTTATACCCCACGACATGCTAAAAGCTAGTAGTGTGCTGAGGTTTATATATAAACCCCACGTCATACCGAAGCTGACACAGTACCAGGGTACGCGACAAGGATCCCGTCACATTTTGGTCAATCTCAAGGATTGGACCCCTGTGCGCATCATCAAGGGTTAATTAAACCGTACACAGTTGAGCAAACAACTACCTCATTGAGTTGTGAACCTCCATCATTTTGCTTGCAAGACTTTCATTCGTTCATTACGTTCGTCATTATTCATCATTGTTATCTTTAACTTTTGTTATAAAATACTTTATCTACGTACTCATACATATCAAGTAAAGTCATATCGTAAAACATAACGTTTTTGAAAACCGTTTAACGTTAAAAGATAACACATCACACATCATAACATACCATGCGAAAACTTAAGCATACATCATCAACATCTCGTGCGAGAACTACCCTTTCGCGCAAGGACCATACCACAGTCAAATCTTGAACATCCCAACATCACTGTCGCGCGAGAACTTCCTGTCGCGCGAAAACTATTCCCTTTCGTGCGAGAACTTCCCAGATTCAAAATTTATAACATACATCAAAACTGCTCGCGTGAAAACTACAGGTTTTTCCCGCCCAGTCATAACTTATCGCGTCTAAGGTTGTTCTATCATGCAGACATCTTAAACAACATCAACACAAGCATAAACAAGCCTTTTAGTATGCATATTAGCCCCAAAACATAAAACTTGCGTAAAAAGGGGACTAGAAACTCACCACTTGAAGTTTTAACACAAACACAACCTTCCCAAAGCCTTTATCGATCGAAAACTACATAAACATGCATTACATTGATCAATATTCTTTTCTTAGTACATAACACGAGTTACTACACGAGTTACATACCTTAAACACTTCGTTTCTTCACTTTCTCTCTCTACGCAGCCGCTTTCTCTCTCTAGCAGCAGTACTTCTCATGTGAAACTAGAGTCTGGCTGGGTGTTCTCAACTATTTATACACAGCTCAAGTTTTTTCTCAGACTTCTCGTGCGAGAACTTCTTTTCGCGCGAGAACTTTATCTGCCTTCTTTTCTTAAGATTTTCGGGTGTTACAAGTCCACCCCCTTATTTAGGTTTCGTCCTTGAAACCTGTCAGCTCTCGAACAACTATGGGTAATGTTGTCTCATCTCCTCCTCGATCTCCCATGTAGACTCGGACCTCTTTTTGTGTCTCCACTGTACTCGTACCAGTGAAACCACTTTATTCCTTAATCTCTTCTCCTTTCTATCAATGATGGCCACCGGTTGCTCCACATAAATGAGCCGTTAATCCACCTTGATATCCTCCAGTGGCACAATCATATCTTCCTTAGCCAAGCACTTTCTCTGGTGACATACGTGGAACGTCAGGTGAATTACACTTAACTCATCGGGTAGCTCGAACCGATAAGCCACCTTTCCTACTCGAGCAATGATTCGAAAAGGCCCTATATACCTCGGGCTTAGCTTTTCTATCTTCCTGAACCGGATGATCCCTTTCCAAGGCGAGACCCTCAACATGACTCTATCCCCCACCTTGAATTCGATCGGTCTACGTCTCTTGTCGGCGTACGACTTCTGTCTATCCTTTGCTGCCTTCATAAAGGCCTTGATCTTCTCTAACTTTTTCAGTCGTAGCCTTGATCACCTCAATGCTCCCCAACTCCTTCTGCCAGATATCGCCCCAACATACGGGCGTCCTATACTTCTTATCGTATAGCATCTCATAAGGAGGCATGCCAATGCTGGCATGATAACTGTTGTTGTATGAGAACTCAACTCACAGTAAGTGTTCATCCCAACTTCCTCCAAAATCAATGACGCATGCCTGTAGCATATCCTCTAGCGTCTGAATCGTCCTTTCCGACTGACCATCTGTTTGGGGATGATAAGCTGTACTGATATGTAGCCTCGTCCCCATCGCCTCATGAAATCTCTTCCAAAACTTGGATGTGAACCGAGTGTCACGGTCAGACACGATAGACACCGGTACACCATGATGGGTTACAATCTCCTTAATGAACAGATCCGCCAGCCTCTCAGGTGAATACGTCTCGCGGATCTGCAGAAAATGAGCACTCTTCGTCAGACGGTCCACTATCACCCATTTGGCATCATACCCCCTTGCCGTACGCGGTAACTTCGTAATGAAGTCCATGGTGATGTGCTCCCATTTCCACTCGGGTATTTCCAAAGGTTGGATTTTCCCGTATGGCTTCTGATGCTCCACCTTCACTTGCAGACAAGTAAGTCACTTACTCATATACTCTGCCATGTCACGCTTCATTCCCGGCCACCAGTAATCTTTTTTCACATCCTGATACATCTTTATGGCATTGGGGTGAATCGATTATCGAGTCTTATGAGCCTCATCCATGATCTTTCCTTGTAGATCCCCGTAACGAGGAATCCATATCCGCCCAAATCGGGTTCTAACACCGAGAGTGTTCTCACCCAACTCTACGACTAGACCCTTCATCCGCTCAGAGTTAATCCGATCTTCTTTCAATGCTTCATCCTGAAATTCGTTGACCTGCTCCATCACACCAGAGGTCATAACCTACTGGTAAGCCTTTACCCGAATTGGCTAGGGTCTCTTTTTTCGGCTAAGGGCATCCACCACCATATTGGCCTTGCCCGAATGGCAGTGGATAGTGGATCTCGCAATCATAGTCCTTGATAAACTCTAACCACCTCCTTTGCCTCATGTTGAGATCCTTTGGCTCGAAGAAGTACTTCAAGCTCTTGTGATCGGTTAAGATAGTGCACTTCGTCCCGTAAAAATAGTGCCTCCAAATCTTCAGCGCGAAGACCACAACCGCTAGCTCCAAATCATGAGTGGGGTAGTTAGCCTCGTGGATTTTCAACTGTCGGGACACATAGGCTATAACTCTCCCCCGTTGCATTAACACGCAACCCATTCCTGAATAGGAAGCATCCGAATAGACCACTAAGTCTTTGCTCCCTTTGGGTAACGTCAAGATAGGAGCTTGAGTCAATCTCGTCTTTAGCTCTTCGAAAGCCTTCTCTTGCTCTAGACCCCATACAAACTTACATCCTTTCGGGTCAACTTAGTCAATGGTGAAGCTATCTTAGAGAAGTATTGGATGAATCTTCTGTAGTAGCCAGCCAAACCCAAGAAACTACGAATCTCGGATGGTGTCTTTGGAGACTTCCATTGCATCACTGCCTCAACCTACGTCGGGTCTACAATAATCCCTTTTGGGTTGACCACATGACCCAAAAACTAAACTTCGAGTAACCAGAATGCACATTTAGAGAACTTGGCATACAACTTCTCCCTTCTAAGCGTCTCCAGCACCTCCAGAATATGACCGGCATGCTCTTCTTCGCTCTTCGAATAAATTAGGATATTATCGATAAACACAATCACTGATTTATCTAGCATCGGCCGACACACCCGATTCATCAAGTCCATAAAAGCAGCTGGCGCGTTGGTTAAACCAAAAGACATAACGAGAAACTTGTAGTGTCCATAGCGTGTACGAAAAGCTGTTTTAGGAATATCCTGCTCTTTCACCTTCAGTTGATGGTAATCGGATCGGAGGTCTATCCTCGAGAACCAACTGGCACCCTAAAGCTGATCAAACAAGTCATCGATTCTCGGTAACGGATACTGGTTCTTCACAGTCAACTTGTTCAGCTCACGGTAGTCGAAGCACATCCTTATGCTACTGTCTTTCTTCTTCACAAATAAGACCGGAGCACCCCATGGAGAGATACTCGGTCGAATGAATCCCTTGTTTAACAGCTCTTGCAGCTGAGTCATCAACTCCTTTATCTCAGAGGGAGCTAGATGATATGGCGCCTTAGCAACAGGTTGGGCACCAGGTATCAGATCGATCTGGAATTCGATCTCACGGTCGGGTGGCACACCTGATAAATCTTCAGGGAATACGTTAGGGAAGTCACGCACGACCGGCACATCCGACAATCGTGGTACCGACGCATCCACATCCTTCACATAGGCTATATAGGCACCACATCCACGCCTCATACACTTCTCTGCCACCACCATCAAAATTACCTTCGAAACCGTACTAACTCTATCACCATAGATCGTCACCAAACTCCCATCCGGCGTAGTCAATCGAATCATCTTATTGCGACACACAATACTTGCCTCATAGGCTGCTAGCCAATCCATCCCTAAGACTACATCAAATCCACCTAAGGGCATCATAAACAATCTAGCAGAGAACCTATGGCCTTTCAATTCTATGTCACAGTCCTTTACCACATCAAAAATTCTGGTGGACTTACCAATGGTAGTTTCTACATCGAAGGGCTTATAAATCTTTCTACTCTTAGCGGGCAACTTATCACAGAAGGCAGCAAAAATAAAACTCTTACTAGCACCAGAATCAAAAAGTACAGAGGCACAAGTCTGGTTTACTAGGAATGTACCTGACATAACATCGGGGTCCACCCTAGCCTCTTTGCGAGTCATAGTAAATGCCCTGGCTTTCGCCCTCTGCCCCTCCTTCGCAATCCCCTTCTTTGCCCCGGAGCTCTCGGCCCTCGACTTTTTGCAATCTCTACTCATGTGCCCCGTCTCGCCACAGTTGTAACATTTCACTGTGCGACAATCCTTTGCCATATGGCCTTCCTTCCCATAGTGAAAGCAGAGATTCGATCCCTACTTACATTCCCCTGCATGCTCCTTCCCACACTTTCTGTATGCTTTCTCTCCCCCAGTTAACGCCTTTCGATCATCAACCCTCATCTTTTTACCACCGGCCACAAAACCACCACTGTTGGGCCGCTTCCCATTCCCATTCCACTTCTTCTTCACATCCACCACTGTCTTCACCTCCCTCTCATTATATAACCTCCCCGCCAGGTCAACCACCAACCTAAAAGTACTCGGCCGGGCGGCGATCATGTGTGTATGGATATCCGCCAACAGACCCTGGATGTACCTCTTAATCTTTCGTGACACAGGCGTCACCTAATCTGGCACCAGCCTTGCCATCTTGTTAAACTTCGTCGTGTACTGCTGGTGTGTCATGGTTCCCGCCTCCAATTGTAGGAACTCACTCTCAACCTTATTGAGTTCCCTATGAGGACAAAACTTCTCAATCACCAACTTCTTCAGCTCACTTTACCTCATCCTCCTAATCGCTCTACTACCCTCAGCCTGGACAATATTGTCCCACCAGCACAAGGCCGAATCCACAAACGAGTGGGTAGAAAACTTCACCTTCTAATCCTCTCGGATCTCGAGTACCACCTCCATCTCCATCACCCATCGGTGAGTAGCCGCAGCATTCCCGTTCCTATCAAAAGTCGGGGGTTTGCATCATTGGAATGCCCTATAGTTGCATCCCCTCGTAGTTTCCTGTACTGCCTCCTCCTCATCATCATCACTAGAGACAACCATCTCTATCTCTAGTTGTTCCCCTTCCCCTGAACCTCCTTCTTTGCCCCCTCGCCTAGCAGTTCTCCTCCTCTCCTCCTTCTCCTTCCTTTCGTCCTCCTTCACAGCTCTAATAACTTCGGTCACCATAGACGATAGAATCGTCCGCATGACCTAATGAACTTCCTCCAATACTGCCTCCTTCACTGAGGCCCTCAGGTTAGCACTCTTATCCCCACCCTCATGGTGATGAAGTTCGGGCTCTTCAGGAGCCGTTTCGGCAGTCCCAGCCCTATTCCTCGTGATGCGTGGCCCAGCACCATGTCCACCACGTACTCCTTCTTGGGAAGCCTTCGAGGATCTACCACCAGCCATCTCTAAGTACTGTAAGATTCAAACACCAACACGGTTATTCAAGGTAACTGCTCAGATTATGTCAAGTATAGTAAGTTCCTAATTATAGTGGCCAGTTATGATTAGCTACTTACTATACTCTTTATTCTCCAAGCATTTCCTATCCTGACTACATCAGTATCCAAATATTTAGACAACACAAAATTCACATAGCACACGCACATAATTCATTTTTCCATTAATTTACATATAACGTTTACATGAAACAGTTACCTGTAGGCATGTAGCTACTAGGACTGGCATCCCTTTCTCTTTCTTGTCCCATTCTCAGTTTAAGTTTAGGTTTTTTTTGAAAATATTTTACCCAATTCTCTTAAACTTTGGCTCTGATACAACTTGTAAGGCCTCGTCCTCGGGACGCTTATAGTTGGACAATCATCGCATAAAACATTTAAAACATGTCATTTTGCAGTGGAATTTAATCTTTCTATTTATAATTAAAAACGTGCTAATACATCATATCATTCATTTACATCACACAAATTGTATTAATACAATACTCATTCCAAAAATGTGGATGCCAGACTCAAAACTTCCCCGGTAGCTTATGCATCCATGCCCGCAACTCCTCAGCATCAAACAATTACATGCCAACTATTATGCATACAAAAGTCAGCGACGCTAAGTGAGTTCTAGTTTATAATTAAAATACATTGTTTTCGTAAAAACATATCCTTTTACTTTCATTCGTGATCACACATCATACGTACATCTTGATAATAATTATTATTATCTCATCATCATCGTTCATCATCATTCGTCATCATTCATCATTTGTTCTTTCGTTCATTAACATCGTTCATCTTATATAGATTCTGCCATATGCTATACCCCCACGTCATGCTAAAAGCTGGTACTGTGCCGAGGTTTATAAATAAACCCCCATGTCATGCCGAAGCTGACACAGTACCGGGGTACGCGACAAGGATTCCGTCACATTTTGGTCAATATCAAGGATCGAACCCCTGTGCACATCATCAAGGGTTATTTAAACCACACACAGTTGAGCAAACAACTACCTCATTGAGTTGTGAACCTCCATCATTTTGCTTGCAAGACTTTCATTTGTTCATTACGTTCGTCATTGTTCATCATTGTTATCTTTCACTTTCGTTATATAATACTTTACTTACGTACTCATACATATCAAGTAAAGTCACATTGTAAAACATAACGTTTTGAAAACCGTTTAACATGAAAAGATAACACATCACACATCATAGCATACCATGCGAAAACTTAAGCATACATCATCAACATCTCGCGTGAGAACTACCCTTTCGCGCGAGGACCATACCACAGTCAAATCTTGAACATCCCAACATCACTGTCGCGCAAAAACTTCCTATCGCGCGAGAACATACCATCGCGCGAGAACTTCCAGTCACACGAAAACTATCCCCTTTAGCGCAAGAACTTCCCAGATTCAAAAATTATAACGCACATCAAAACTGCTCGCGCGAAAACTACGGGTTTTTCCCGCCCAGTCATAACTTATCGCGTCTAAGGCTGTTTTATCATGCAAACGTCTTAAACAACACCAACACAAGCATAAACAAGCCTTTTAGTATGCATAATAGCCCAAAACATAAAACTTGCGTAAAAGGGGACTAGAAACTCACCACTTGAAGTTTTAACACAAACACAACCTTCCCGAAGCCTTTACAGAGCGAAAACTACATAAACATGCATTACATTCATCAATAATCGTTTCTTAGTACATAACACGAGTTACTAACCTTAAACACTTCGTTTCTTCACTTTCTCTCTCTACGCAGCCGCTATAACACGAGTTACTAACCTTAAAAACTTCGTTTCTTCACTTTCTCTCTCTACGCAGCCGCTTTCTCTCTCTAGCAGCAGTACTTCTCGCGTGAAACTAGAGTCTGGCCGGGTATTCTCAGCTATTTATACCCAGCTCAACTTTTCGCTTAGACTTCTCGCACGAGAACATCTTTTCGCGCGAGAACTTTATTTGCCTTCTTTTCTCGAGATTTTCGGGCGTTACACTTACTTAGGGAAGTGTTCCGTTGGCCTTGTTGTGTTGAAATTTAGGTCAAACAACATTATAGACGTTATAGATATAGTGCAAAATTAAAAATATTCTTTATTAAAAAAGAAAACTTTAGTCAAGTTGTCTTTGAGTACAATCAAGTTACATTAGACTATAATTCGGGTCTTCAAAGAAACTCAAACGAATAATTTAAAGAAATGTGATTTCATTAATATTTAATTAATTGCTTAAAGAAATGTGATTTCTTTAATACTTGCTTGGTTGACACTTGACAATGGATTTGACCCATATTGTATGATATTATAGTATAATATTTAGAAATCTTTAAAAGATAATACAATTTGAGCCATTGGCATCAAACTATGTCTCCAACAAATACTGTTGGTTAGAGTGGTTGAAGTCTTGCACCAATCTTAACTAACTCCTTTTTTATTTGGTTTTTGCAATTTCACCCAATCCATCAAAACAGCCCCAAAAAGGAAAGGAACAAAAAATCTCCATAACGTACTGAATCTTAATGTTATTCTCTTTGAACATGTTAGATATTATGCATAACCTCATATCGAGTACGAGTGCCCCCAAAAACTACTATGAGCTACCCTAAGTTCCACCCAATCATAATTTATCACCTGATTTTAATCCTAAAATACTCTATAATGGATAAAGATTTCTCATTTTTACCCAGAATTACCTTAAAGCTCCCTAACATTAATATCGTCATTGAACAACTAGTTTGAAGTAGGTTGATGCTTGGGTTAGTAAGCTGGATCACCAACCCAGTAGGCCTTCCCAAGGTATACGGGCCGCTGTACCCAAAAAAGTACCGCGAGGGGCACTCCGTGGCCTAAGCACAATGCATTACAAAACTAGCAATCCAGTAGTTACAAAAAAAAAATTACATGTACATAGTACATGTTTTTTGTTGGATTAGTATACCAATATATCCACTACAATCTACCTTTTTACATCTAGTAGAAATCCAAAGGAGTATAACTTTAAGTCATCCCTTGTCTTTTCTAGGCTTGTTACGAATGAGGAAATTAAGCAACTTGATTTTTACATAGATTTCATAATATGTTGTTGATTTATTTCATATAGACAACATCTCACTCGTTTTCCTGCAAATCAAAATATTCACTCATATGATAAGATCGTATTCAAGTGGTGAAACATCCAGAACCTCATGAAGATTGGTAGTTAAGCGTGTTTTATCACATTCTAAAAAAATTCATGATATCACTTATACTATAATTTATTAGAATTTATAATTCACCTGCTATTATATTGTAATCATTAGTTTCATGTAATCATTTGTTTTATGAAATGTTTTTATTTAAAAAAAATATGCGACTTAGAATACTTGAAATTAAATTGAATAATCTGAGAGTCGTGAAGATCACTTTCAGATCGAAATTATTAGGTGGTTCAGCCAAATAAATAAATCGAATATAACTCAGACGAGATCAAGAATTAATATGTTGACTTGTGTGATTTTCATGAACCAGAAGAAAAAGAATTCAAGAGAAAAGTGACCAAAATTGATGATCCAATTCGATGATCCAATTCGATTATTAGGGAGAAACGGGAAAAACTGTCATTTGGTAGTTTTATCATTTTTTATTTTTATTTTAAATAACCATTAAAAATGCATGTTTTTCCACTCGAATTTCATATGTGAAATTCTGGAAAATCGGTTCGAAATGCATTTTTTAATGAAGCCATTTTTACTGAAATTCTGGAAAAAATTGATGATTAGCTCAACCCCAGCCAGGGGCTCTGCCTCTTGGACCCCCCTACCAGGGGCGCTGCCCCCGGAACCCCGACAACGGGTTGCCCCCTTGGAACACTCATTGCTTAGGGGCTTCACCCCTAAGAAGGTTATCAATATCGAAGATCATAATAAACTTAAACAAGCGTGCACCCCGCACCTCCTAACTTGTTTGATGAATATTATGATCAAATTGGTTATTAGTCAATCCAATTACACTAAAATATATAACATGTGAAAGACATAGCTTCTTTATTTATGATGACTACGTTTACTAGTATTATCTCCATACTTCTCTATGACATGTTCCAAATATGATTTAATTGATAAAACGAACAAAATAATGAACACTACTAATAACATACATTTTAAAAGTTAAGAAACCGGCAGAAGATTCATGTGCATTGCAGTCAACTCATTCAGTATTGTTTTATACCCAATCTCTTCAAAACCGTGCAACTCTTCAAAACCCTTGCCTCCTGAAAGTGAACAATGCAATCTATCTAAAGCTCTAATATCTTTCTTCATGTGTAACTGCATGCTAATTTCATCAACTATTGCATGGCGCCTAAGTGCCCTATTAAAAAAATTGTATTTAAACTCAACGATGACATGTTATGTTCATTATCTCTTACCGCTTTTTAACATATGTTTATAAGCTGAGAGTATGTTTGCCCCTGGTTCTTTTTATCTCTATTAATTGTGTTTCAAGAAGACTTTACTTTCATTCAGGTGCATTCCATCTTTGAATTAGTGGTTTTGAGTTTTCATGCGTCATCCATCGTGGCTTATATAGAAGTAATCATAATTCACAAACATATCATTTCTAACTTCTACCTCTTCCTTACTCACAACAGCCTTAGCATTGTCCCAAGCCCTATTCAACAAATCCTTAAATTTGCTTATTTTAAATTTCTCATAAACATAGAAATTCTCCATCCCCATACTTTTCCATGATATTATTCCTATAAAAGTATCTTTGTAGTAACTTGTATATAGCTTATTAAGTTATAGACAAAATTTTTACCTACAAAATTTATATACGACATCATCTATAACTTAATTATTAAACCATATAATCGTTACTAAAGTAATTTTTTTTGGTGATACTATAATAGTAAAGTTAGTGGGATGATCAAGTTCAATCGTACTAGGTAAAGTTTAAAAAAAATAATTTAAAATTTTATTAGGACAACGATAAGACAGCTATATATGAGAAATAAATGGGTAGATGCTAAAGAAGTTTTGTCTTTGTTTACTCCATATAAGCCATAATGGATGAGGCAAGAGATATGTAAACTATTACTTCAAAGATGGAAAAAACACAAGTTGAAAGCAAAGTCTTGACATTATTAATAATGGGAAATCAACTAGGGCAAATTAACATGCTCTCGGCTCACAAACCCATGTTAAACTTAAACTAAAAGTTGTAAGAGATGTTAATATGTCCTTTTGTAATAAAAATAGCATGTCAATATTAACTTTATAATACGATCTTTGTAAGATAAGAAACTTGGACATGCTACTATAGCATATGAAATTTGGATGTAGCCACAAAGGAAGAAAAGAACAAAACCTTAAAAGATTGATTGTTGAAGTGTAAAAAAGGCAGGGTTCTTAAGTGGTTGGCAGTTTAGTATAGATCTATCCACAACACAATGTTGAATGGGCTCACTTTACGACGAATGGTTTTCTTGTAAGTTTTTTTACATTTGAAGTGTATGTTATTACTAGCTAACTGTTTAATATAAGTATGAATATTTATTCTGTTTTTTCATAGATATCATATTTTGAACATGCTACATAAAAATATGAAAGCTTCCTCTCGGCCCTGCCACATTACTTGCACTTTGAACAAGTTTGAGTAATTGTCACTTATGATGATAATTAGATAAAAAAATAACCATATCTTTGTGCTATTAAAGTCATCAAAGTGATGGTAAGGGGGTTAGGGAGATTCATGAAGGAGTGGTATCTTATTCTTGTTTCTCTTCGTAGCAGTTGTTGTAGTGCCGAAAATGGTAATATTGTTGATATGGCGGGGGATGTCATGATGAATCTACTTGCATCACTTCAATATGTTTCATACCCTTTTAACAATAACTTTGCTAAATAAGGAATTACTTTCATAGCTACCGACCATTATTCGATATAGACTCATGGGTACGGGCTACTAGGGATAAGAAAAAGGTAATTTTATGGATTTAATGAGACCAATCATCCATATGTGGTGATGGTTGGCACATTATCAACGATAAGTATAGTAGTTCCTATTTACCTCCACGAAATGAAGAGGTGTGTTTATTTTTAATTCAATAGATATAATGGGTCATAACAACTATTATAGTAAGTCACATTTAGGTTTAAATGATCATAACAAGTATTAATTGGTCATATATGAAAGAATGCTTAAATTGGATATATTTTTCTTATAATAGGTCAAAATCAATTTAAAGGGTTATTATTGGATTTTTAAGTGTAACAGCATCTCTTAACTTCTTGTATTGATTATAATGAGTAATATTATGTATAAATTATCCTATATTTAAAAATTAAATCAAATTGATGAATAGTGATTCACTATCATTTAAAGGAGCAGGGCGTAACTTCATTTTGTGTGATTCACAGACCAATGCCTATCATCTAACGGGGTTACTCTGGGTGACTCACAGAGCAATGCCTCCCCCTTCAACTTTTTTTTTGCTGGTAGGTAGGGTTTATCAAATCACTCACAGAGGTAATGCTATCAAAAACAACATCAACCTGTTGAGAAATACTGTGATAAATTGAGAGTTGCGAAACGCTATCAGATTGAAACTATTTGGGTTCACTCCAAATTTTCAATCGGATAAAACTCAATTCGAAGAACAAGTATGGATCTTAGTGTGAGAATTCGTGAAGTAATAAAATCGAGAGTGACCATGAATTGATTCGAAATTAGTATTTGCAGGGAAGGGATGAAAACTGCCGGAGGCAGTTTTCATATTAAAATTTTACACTTTTTACCCTCTAATTTCACATGATCAAATTTTAATGCATTTTTGATAAAACAATGTTTATCAAAATAAAAAATTTCCAAGCTGACCTGGCAGCTCGAACCCAGCCAGGGGCTCTGCCCCTTGGACCCCGCCAGGGGTTGCTGCCCCTTGGACCCCGCTCCCGGGGGTGCTGCCCCCGGACCTCCGCTAAGGGGGCGTTGCCCCCTTGGAACTCCCATTGCTTAGGGGCTTCGCCCCTAAGAAGGTTTTCAATTTCAAAAATCATAATACACGTAAACAAGCGTGCACTCCGCACCTCCTAACTTGTTTGATGGATATTTATGATCACATTGGTTATTAGTCAATCTAATTACACTAAAATATCTAATATTCCTCCCCCATTTTAGTGTAATCCTTGATTAACTAAAACAAACTCACACGAACTACAAACTTATGCATAAATGAAATATCATGACGATTGAATTTCACCTTAGTATATTACACATTCCAAATATTCGAATATTAGGGTGTCACTTAGGATTGAACCCTTGCTATTCATAGTGAATACATGAAGATAATATACACAAAAGTTTAAAGACTTATATATTCTTATTTGACACTATATTTTACTAGCCTTGTGTCTTTATCCTTCATAAGCATATCAAAGTCAAGTCCAAGCTTCTTGAAATAGCTAAACTTCATGCTCATATAGGTAGCTCTTTTCCTCTTGCACCTGCATATATAATTTTTCAAAAGAACTATTAAGAAGTTAGACTTCAACCTCCTTAACTTGTAGGTCTGAACACATACCTTGGGATGTTGCTACTAATACGTTCCAATCTCTATATGTTAAGCTTTTCGCATTGAATTCAGCATCTAGTGTTATACTAGATGGGAATTGGGTATCTAACATGAGAGATTTTAGGTAGACTTCAATCCCATCCCCAAAGCCGACTTACGCACAAGATCTCTATTTAACCCTTTAGTTAGATTATCGGCTAAATTATGTTGAGTTCTCACAAACTCCACATCGCACCATGCATGATGAGCTCACAAATCATGCTATGTCTAACACCTAAGTGTCTAGACTTACCATTATACACTTGACTATAAGCCTTAGCCAAAGTGGCTTCATTATCACATCTAATAGATATAGGTGATATCGGTTTAGGCCACAATGGAATTTCATAAATCAAGTTTTTTAGCCATTCAGCTTCTTTACCAGCTGCTGCTAATGCCACAAGCTCAGATTCTATTGTTGAGTTAGTAATGCAAGTTTGTTTCTTTGATGCCCAAGTGATGGCACCTCCTCCAATTAGGAATGTCCATCCACTTGTGGAAGAATGATCTTCCATATTTGCAATCCAACTTGCATCCTAATAACCTTTAATAACAGAAGGGAATCCAGAATATGTTAAACAATAATTCATTGTTCCTTTCAAGTACTTAAATACTCGATTAATAGCTTGCCAGTGATGTGAACTAGGGTTACTAGTAAATCTACTAAGTTTTCCAACAGCATAGGCTATATCAGGCCTAGTGCTAATCATGGCATACATGAGACTTCCAATAGCTTTTGAGTATTCAAGTTGAGATACTGCAATACCTTTATTCGGTAGAAGCTTAAGATTAGGATCTATAGGAGTGCTTACAGGAGAACAATCTTTGAAGTTAAATTTCTTCAAGATCTTCTCAATATAATGAGATTGAGAAATTGAAATATCATTGTTCCCACGCTTGATCTTTATACCAAGGATCACTTCAGCCTCCCCCATGTCTTTCATAGCAAACTTAGATGACAAGAATTCCTTAGTTTTATTAACATGACTTTGGTCAGTACCAAATATTAACATGTCATCTACATATAAACAAATTATAACTCCTTTACCAGAAGTGTCAAACTTGCTATATACACACTTGTCTGCTGGTTTAGCACAAAACCATTAGACAACACAACATCATCAAACTTTTGATGCCATTGTTTTGGTGCTTGCTTCAGACCATATAAAGATTTTATCAACTTACAAACTTTATTCTCATTACCAGGCATAATAAAGCCTTCAGGTTGTTTTATGTAAATCTCCTCATCCAATTCACCATTTAAAAATGCAGTTTTTACATCCATTTGGTGAATCACAAGATTATGTATAGCTATAAGTGCTAATAACAATCTACTAGTAGAAATCCTAGCAACAGGAGCATAAGTATCAAAGAAATCAATACTTTCTTTTTGTCTAAAACCTTGGATAACCAATCTAGCTTTAAACTTATCTATGCTACCATCCATCTTCATTTTCTTTTTAAAGATCCATTTACACCCCAATGGTTTACATCCAGGAGGTAAATCAGCCAACTTCCAGGTATTATTTTACAAAATGGAATCCATCTCATCTTGGATTGCTTCCTTCTAAAATGCAACATCTCTAGAAGCCATAGCTTCACTATAAGTCTTTGGATCCTCTTCAATGTTAAAACAATATTGATATTGAGATCTAATCTCATTCCTTGATCCTTTAACTAAATAAAGTTGAAAATCATCACCAAAAGACTTGGCTTTTCTTGCTCTTGCACTTTTCCTTGGACCAGTTCTAATGGAAGGTACATCTTTGCTATTAATCAAATTACTACCAAATGTATTATCAATTTGAGAAACATTGGAAATCACATCCTTTGGTCTAGGTGTAGAAGTAAATCTTTCTTTATCAAATATTGTGTCTCTTGACTCTATAACTGAGTTTACAGATACATAATCATTAGATTCTTAGATATAGAACCTATAAGGCTTAGAATGCTGAGCATATCCAATAAAGATGCAATCTATACCTCTTTCACCCAAAGTTTTCCTTTTGGGTTCGGTAAGCCTTACAACAACTCTACATCCCCAAACTTTAAGATAACGTAAGTTTGGGGGCTTTTTGTACCAAAGTTCATTTGGGGTAGTCTTATTCTTTTTATTAGGAATTCTATTCAGTAGATAACATGCTGTTAACATTGCCTCACCCAAAAATCCTTCACTCAAACCCGAATAGGACAACATAGAATTAACCATTTCTTTTAATGTTCTATTCTTTCTTTCTGCTACACTATTTTTTTGTGGTGTGTAAGGAGCTGTAGTTTGATGTATTATACCAGTGGATTGAAAATACACCGGATCATAATTCTCACCTCCTCTATCAGTACGAAGAGTTTTAATCAACTCATTTTGATGAAGCTCTACCTCTTGTTTATAAATTTTAAATTTATCAAGAGCTTCATCCTTAGCATGCAATAAATAAATATAACAATATCTAGAGGCATCATCAATAAACGTAATAACATACTTTTTATTTCCTAATGATGGTGTAGCATGCAAATCACATAAGTCACTATGTATGAGATCTAAAACTTTACTTTTCCTATTAACATCTTTAAAAGGTTGTCTAGTTATCTTAGTCAACATACATGTCTTGCATTTTTCATTGTTCATATCAAAAGGAGGGATTAAACTCATTTTAGACATATCTTTTAGCCTTTTATAATGAATATGTCCTAGTCTAGCATGCCATAATTCCAATTTGTTTATATTATTACTAGAACTAATTGAAGCCATACAAACATATTCATTACCAAAAGAAATATCCAAATTCAACATAAACATACCATTACATAGATAACCAAATCCAACAAAAGTACCATGTCTTGACAAGATATACTTGTCACTTTCCAACACTTGTTTGTAACCATAATTATTTAATACAATACCAGACAACAGATTCTTTCGAATCCCAGGTACATACAACACTTTATTTAATATTAAACATTTTCCAAAAGTAAACACAAGCTTCATATTTCCTAGTCCCTTGATTGATTCGGTTGCAACATTGGCTATTTTTAATAATGATCCATCTTTAATTGGTTGGAAGTTCTTGAAACAATGAAGATCTTTACACACATGGCTAGTTGCTCCCGAATCAACCCATGAAGCAACATCATCATCCTGTACATAAAATGATTCAGAAATTAATGATACATAATTCTTACCCGAATTATTATTTGGAACTAAAATCTGACCTTGTTGCTTTCTCGGATCCTTAGATCCGCTTCAACCAGCATCATTCTTGCCTTTACCAACTCGACAATCCTTCTTGAAATGACCAGGCTTGCCACACTTCCAACATGCTAACTTTGGCTTCTTGTTGGGTCCTTTGTTGTTGTTGTTACCTTTAAACTTTTGTTTTCCTTTAAACTTGTTGGCATTCTTTGATGATTCACCTTCTTCCACTATGTTCACTTGTGAAGGTCCAGCCATGTTCTTGTCCTTAACTTTGTCACCCTCTTGAGCCCTTAGAGACTCTTCAATTCTGAAGTGACTACCAAGTTGGACCAGACTCAATTCCTCCTTCTTAAGTTTCAAAGTATGTTTGAAATCTTTCCAAGAAGGAGGCAGTTTGTCAATTATACTAGAAACAGAGATGGATTCATCCATCTTCATATCATGTTGAACAAACTGTCCCAGAATCCTTAACAATTCATTGTATTATTCCATGACAGGCCTTGAATCCACTATTTTGTAATTTATAAAATTACTAACCAGAAATTTCTTACTAGAAGAATCTTCTGCCATATACTTGGATTCAATAGAATCCCACAGTTCTTTTGCAGATTTAACGTTTTGATAAATATCAAACAGGGAATCAGACATACCATTTAAGATGTGACCACGACAGATGTAGTCATCGTTCTCCCACTTGCATTGCCTCCTTGTCTGTTCCAGAGTCTTGTTTTCCATTAATTCTGGCATGGGGGTACTTAGAACGTACACAACCTTTAGAGTAGTCAACAGAAAATGCATCTTCTTCTGCCATCTTCAAAAGTCCTGTCCTTCAAACTTGTCCAACTTTGAGAATTTGCTTGTCATATCTTTTACAGAATCGCCATCTGTCATCTTCAACAGCTTATAGTTTCAATCTTTGTTGAGAAATACCGTGAAAAATTGAGAGTCGCGAAACACTATCAGATTGAAACTATTTGGGTTCACTCTAAATTTTCAATCGGATAAAACTCAATTCGAAGAACAAGTATGGATCTTAATGTGAGAATTCGTGAACTAATAAAATCGAGAGTGACCATGAATTGATTCGAAATTAGCATTTGCAGGATAGGGATGAAAACTGTCGGAGGCAGTTTTCATATTAAAATTTTACACTTTTTACCTTCTAATTTCACATGATCAAATTTTAATGCGTTTTTGATAAAGCAATATTTATCAAAATAAAAAATTTCCAAACTGACCTGGCAGCTGGACCTCAGCCAGGGGCTCTGCCCCTTGGACCCCGCCAGGGGCTGCCGCCCCTTGGACCCCGCTCCAGGGGGTGCTACCCCCGGACCCCCGCCAAGGGGGCGTTGCCCCCTTGGAACCCCCATTGCTTAAGGGCTTCGCCCCTAAGAAGGTTTTCAATTTCGAAGATCATAATACACTCAAACAAACGTGCACTCCACACCTCCTAACTTGTTTGATGGATATTATGATCACATTGGTCATTAGCCAATCCAATTACACTAAAATATCTAACACAACCGTCATTTTCCACGCTTCGAACGCCTTTCCCTTCCATGTTATTTTTGTTGAATGGTAGGATTTTCTGTTTTCATATCAATTTTTCTAGATGCTTCAGCTTGTTTTTTCCTAGCGTTAATTTTATTAGCACATGTATGGTTTCGTTTTCATCTTTTTCTATTTTGATACCCTACAAAACCTTGAAATAAAGTTGCAAGTGTGTGTCTATTAGAAAATCACTTTTGGTTATTTATATATACAACTTTGGAAAATACTAGTTTGACTATCAAATAGAAAAGAGAGAGAAATATATATCGCATATATTATCTGTTACTTTGTAACACCCGAAACTTCGGTCAAAATAAAAGGAAAAGAAAGGTATCAAGAGGAAAACAAAAAAAAAAGCCAAAGTTGAGGGGTGCCTTGTGTAAATAGTATAAAAAGTCAAAAAGGTGAGCTTTATATGGGCATGGCCGCCCATATCTTCCCTGCTGTTGCTGTTGTTCGACTAAACAAAGGAGAAAAGAATTGAAAACTTGAGTTTTTCTCAGTTGTGAAGAGAAGAAAGGTTGATTTTCAAAATTGGTGAGTGTTCTTTGTATATTTGGCTTGGTTTTGTTGGGTTTTCGACCTTAAGACCGATTTATATGTGTTTTATGTGTTCGGTTGCTTGTTTTTTTCTTGCTTTAGGTGTTTGAACTCTTGTACAAGCAAGTTTGGTGGAGTTTTGCTTGTTTGCTACAATAGGTGAGTTCTTGACCCCATTTTCCATGTGTTTTAAAATGTTTTAGGGTTGAAAGTGTATATGTAAAAGATTTTATAACTATTTTAATGCTACCAGTATGTTGTGAATGTTTATGCTTGTGTTCTATGCTTGTTTTGTGTTGTGGTTGTTTAGGAATGTCAAGTGTAAGCTTAGAACAGGTGCAAATGCAGATCTGAGTTAGTTTTGATTCCGAAAAATGAACAGGAGGTGGTCATGCGGGCCCATGCGCCTGAGTTTTGACTTAGAAAATATCCAAGTACAGGTCATGCGCCCAAACAGGGCCTATGCGCCTGGAATTTGCCTTAGAAAACTTTTAAGAAGGGTCATGCGCCCCAATAGTATCCATGCGCCTAAGATTTTGCCTGAAAATGCTAAGTATAGACTCATGCCCCCAAACAGTACATCGTGCGCCCAGCCCTTTTGTTCAGGCGCCTAAGTGTTAGACATGCGCCTGAACAGTTCATGCGCCCAGAAGTGAGCTGAAATGCCTAAGTGTAAGATTCATGCGCCTGTATAGTGTTAATGCACCTAAGCAGGGCTCATGCGCCTGCATAGTGTCCATGCGCCTAAACACTTAGAAAATTTTCTGGAATTTTGGGAAATCAGAATTTTAGGGTTTGACCCTGGTTTGACTTGATGTTTATCTTTGTTCATTTTATGCATGTTTTTGGGCTGTTCTTGTGTTTCTTATTATGTATCTATTTTATGGCTTTACGTGGTGTGAATATATATATATATATATATATATATATATATATATATACGTATACGTAAAGTATTATCATTGAAGAAAGTGAAAGATTAATGATTAATGAAAAGAGGAACATATGAAATGAATGAAAGTCTTGCAAGCAAACGATAAAGGAGGTCCACAACTCACTGAGAGTTGCTAGCTCAACTGTGTGTAACATAGCGTGCGATCTTGGCTAACCCATGAGGGTTCACACACAGGGGGATCAGTCTTGGTGATTAATCCCACAGTGCGAAACGGGGTCCTTGTCACTTAACCCCGAGAATGAGGTGGCTGTGTGCCCAACGATGGGGGTAAAGTTATGACAGGATCTGGAAGTAGTGAAAGATAATGAAAAGTACGAAACAAACGAATGCATACGATAATGAAAGATAATCAAGATTATACCTTAATGTATGTATGATGTATGCCCACGTGCGAAAGTAAAGGAAATATTTTATTGAAAAGGATATTTTCATATATAAATCTTACAAGGTATTTTAAACGCTTTAAAACTAGAACTCACTCGACAACACTGACTTTTATGCATTTTCAGTTGGCAGGTAAATGTTGTTGAGGATGGCACGTGAGGGAAGCCACTTGTCAGGGCTAGACTGGCATCCGTTCATGCTTAATGATTTTGTTGTATTGTAATGCAACTAATAGATTATTTTGTAACCCTAACTTACAACGATGTACTATTTTGCAACATTAATTATATGCATGAATGAGTTTTGTTAACTAAATTCCGCTGCAATGTTTTATGAAATCTTTATTGTTTTATATAATAATGCTATGATTGTCCAACTGTGAGGTCTCTGGGAACGGAGCCTTACATACTTGTATTTTTGACAACTATGGCCCAAACCACAAAGCATGATACTAACACATACAGAAGCCAATGATGCCTATGTGTGCTACTAATTCTCAATATAGGTTTGTTAGATACGAATATTTTTCTTCTGGTTAATGATAATTCAATATGATACAAGTTGATGATTAAACTTAATTCTTAAGTGATGTTATTTGGGTTTGGGTAATCAAAGTGATCTATTACTTTTTGGCCATGCCAGAATTCCTAATGCGGTGAAGCGGATGAAGAAATTGACTTAGAATTTTATTTGTTATTGATGATCATGAAGGTAGAGCAATTGGTAAAAGCATGCTGATTGATTTTTAAGTTGTTTTTGCATTGCTTTTGCTTGTATACACAATATTAAACTCTAGTAACTAACATACATGTTTAAGTTTTATCTAACTATTGCTACTTTTATGTGTTAAATTCTTGATGCAACCAGCTCTTATGTTGTTTCTGTCTATGTAAACCATCTCACAATTGGAGGTTGCTTTATGAAATTGTGTTTTGACTAAATTTTAGTTGATTGAAATTGACAATAATAAACAAAAAAATTATAACTAGAAATAAAATCTAAAGTAAGGTGAAATTGTGAGATGGTTTTTAAAGGGTTAAATGTGTACATGACGTTAGTAGAACTCCTAGATATGATGTATATTCATCATCATGGGTGGCTTAACATTTTTGGATTCCTGTGAACTCTAAATTTTGGGTCTCTCTCCGGAATTTATTGTTATCAACCCTTAAGTTTTTTATTCAGATTGAAATTGACAATAATAAACAAAAAAATTATAACTAGAAATAAAATCTAAAGTAAGGTGAAAGACTTTTCCTCCTAGTTATTTTAGAGATCTTGAACACTACAAAATTTTCGACCATTAGTGGCGACTATTGTCGCTACTATTAATGGTCAAAATCGCCGCTAAAAGTATTAGCGGCGACATATCGCCGCTAAAAGTATTAGCGGCGACATATCGCCGCTAATAAGTCGCCGCTATTAATTTGTCACTATTGACTAATTTTTCGCCGCTAATGATGTCGCTGCTAATATAATCATTTGCGGAGATAATGTCGCCGCTATTTGGTTAAATAAAAAAATTCATGGGAGACTTTTAGCTGCGACAAGTTGCCGCTAATTGTCCCTTTTTTAATAATTTTAAATTTTCAGGTTTTCAACCCATTCATACACATATAAAAAAATCTAAATTTCCCAATAACATAAAATAAACTAGTGTTCATAAACAACATATAATTTTCACACCTACATAAACAATATTAAGTAATCTAGTCATAAAACTAAACATAAGACTTAAACATAAGTAGGTTAAATATTGTTTAACTTAAACATAAGTTGATTAACCCTAAACTACTCAAAAACAAATTTAACCTACTCATCAAATACGCTATTCAACCCCTCATCCGAATCATCTTCTTCGCCTTGATTTGGAGCCTTTTGCAAACCAATAATCTGTCTACCTGTGACATAAAATTTGGATTTGAAAGAGACTTGAAATTTGATCCTACAATACAAAATACACATTATAAATTGCTATATTTTGACAAAGTATATATTATAATGTAACACATTCAATTTTAGCTATATTAAGTGTCAAAATGACATGTTAAACTAACAACTAGATGATTTAAGTTTACTTTAGTCAAACGGATCAAAATGAACCAAACGCACTTAATATACTTATAGAAACATACTAAAATTATGTTGTTTTTACCTATTTTGACCCGTTTTAACCATTTAAAATAAAACTTAGATAATGTAAGTTAATTTTAGTGATAAAGGGTCATTTTGACTCGTTTAAACTCAAATCATATTGTTTTCACATATTTTGACCCGTTTAATCTAAAACATAGATAATATAAGTCTATTTGAGTGATAAAGGGTCAAAATAACCTAAACACACTATGATATACTTAACACACAACTTTAAGTCATTTTGACTTGTTTAAACTCAAATCATGTCATTTTCACCCATTTTGACCCATTTTGACCCCGTTGAATCTAAAATTTAGATAATCTAAGTCTATTTTAGTGATAAAGGGTCTAAAGAATCTAAACACACTATGATATATTTAACACATCCAACTTTAAATCATTTTAACCAGTTTAAACTCAAATCACCCACTATGATTCAGTTACCTGTGTAAGTGGCTGAGGTGTTTGTTTCTGATCATAAACAAAAGAAGTCAACCCTACAATTTGTGTTGAATGCAACAAAAGGTAGACAAAAGAGGCGGCAATGGTGGTCGAGGTCCATGACAGCAGCAACGACAGGAGCAGCAGCAGGTCTACGATGGTGGCTAGAGGTTGAGGGTGACGTTGAGGGATCGTGGTGGTCGGAGGTTGAGGGTGAGGCTGAGAGGGTGAGGTCGACGGATGGTGGTGGTCGGAGGTTGAGAGATGTGGGTGGCCGGAGGTTAAGGATGGTGGTGGGCAGAATGGTGGTCGCCAGAATGGTGGCTGGCGGGAAAGGAAGGGTGCAATGGGTGTGGTGTGAAGGGAAAGAGGTAATGTGGAGGGAATCACGTTTTGATACATGCTGTAACCAATAGCGGCGACATGTCACCGCTAATGATGTCGCCGCTAATAATGTCGCTGCTATTGGTCAAGTATGATATAACTCTGGCTGTTAGATCTATAACATGATCAACCACCAAATCTGAGTGAAAAAACATCAAACAGATCGAGGATCAATAGCGGCGACATGTCGCCGCTAATAAGGTAGTCGCCGCTAATAGTGTCACCGTTATTACTGACATTTCTTGTAGTGGAAGCTCTAGATGAAATAACAGCACACAAAGCAGTTGAATAGAAAAAAAGATTTTTAGTGGAGTAAACATTACTAAATTTGCAATAGCATTAAGGTCTCTAGTGGAATAAACATTAGTAAATTCATAACAACATCAAAGCTACCAATAGCACAAGCCTAATATATAAGCATAAATATATTCAACTATGAAGAACCCTAGACAAAAACTCTTAGGGTAGTATGTGGTAATGGAATGGATGAAGAAATAAAATGGATGAGGAAATAAAATGGACAAAGGATTGAAATGAATCATTATATTTTATTGTCCTGTTTTGTTACTTGTGGGAACAAAATGAATCATCATTTCATGTTTAATGTTAGGTAAGAAAAGACGAAGGAATGGAATACAAAAAGTGGTTACGGTGGCTATGGCTGGTTGTGGTGGTGGCCAAGGTTGTGGTAATTACTGGTGTGGTAGTGGTCGGTTGTTACTAGTGGTGGTTATCAGTGGTGGAAGGGGCTGGTGGTGGTGGTTGCTAGTAGTGATTGGTGATGGTGGTTGCTAGTAAGGATTGATGGTGTAGGTGGTGGTCGTGATGGTGGTGGCTGGAGTCGAATGATCTTAAGTGTATTTAGAGGAAATGAGATTACTTATGTATTGCTTCAGTTCATTCTATTCACTAACCATACATTTTTTTTCATTCATTATGGTTTATTCCACTACGTCTCTCATTCATGTATATCAAATAATACCTTAAGGAGTCAGATTCTAACTCTTAAATTTAATTATGACAGTAATATGTTCTTAATACAATATGGGTAATCATAAATTTGTGTAAACAAATGGGTTGAAGATCAAATGAGTCATGAGTCTTGATATTCGATCAAAGGTATGCATTCATTAATCATCTCATGGTTACCATCTATATTATTTTGAATTCATAAACCCACAATATCATTGAACTTTAAATCTACAACAAGGTTATTAGTAATCACAAGATAGTCACTCTTGTAATTTGTGCTAGTTTGTTATTAAAAAGCTATGCTCCTATAAACATGATAACCTTGTGTGATTAATAATTACATATAGATTAACGAACCTCAAAGTAGGAGCAATGAAAACTCATTGAATTATGAGTTCATATTAATTCTTTTTGTTGCAACTTATGCACTTTTAAGTGTTTGAGTTAATTAGGTTAGTTGTTAACACACAAAATCAACTTCAACAAGGAATCAATGTGAGTCGAATACTTAATTGTTAACACATAAAAATCAATTGGTATAAGCAATCAACTTGAATTAATAACACTTGGGCTAACTAAAAATAGTGGTGAAAATCAAAACATCATTGAAGAAGATAACTATGATAATAAGCATGAATGAAAATCGAATACAAGTCTAAATTTAAAGAGTGAAAAGGCCTTGATTCAAACTTGGTAATCCATTGAAAAAGAATTTTCGCTTGTAGATTTACCTCATGGCAGTGAAGAACTGTCGATATCAGTTACAAAACTAGGATAAGTGTGAACAATATGAATTAGAAATCGACATTCATCGATTAAAGCATATGTGCAAGCCATGTCATCAAGACGACCTCCCCTTTCAGTAATAATGATTGAAGCAAATCACATATGAAGTAGAAACACAAAGAAGATGAAGCAAAATAATAACATCGATTGAAGGATTGGGTCCATGATTTTTAGGGGCCCCGAACCCTATCTTTACCTTGATTTCTGGATGAGTCGCTATGTTCATCATGTTGTACAACTCTCAAATATGCACAATTATTTTCCACAACATTATGATCTTGAACTTGTGATAATTTAACTAAACCTATTCTGATCTATATTAATCATAGCTCTTCATGGTTTATATGAACCATGTAGGCATAATTTTCTACTGATCTTTTTTAAAATGTTCAAGATATAGGTTCTGCTATAAGGTATAAGGATGAGGGCTACTAATGTCAAACAACATCAACAGAAACAGACGTTAAAGATAAGATGCCGCAACAAAGCATACAAGGCTTGGTCAACATCAGTTTTTTAGATAATATACAATAACGACCAATATGTTAAACTTTTTGCTTACAGTACATAGCCATTTATAGGTTGTTGTATGCTAGCTTACTTGGTAGAGGTTTGCCTCTTACAGAGGAGGTTTTAGGTTCAGAGTCAAACATAGTATACATTAATTTAAAATAACTTAGGAGTAGTGTAAATTTATCGTTCAAAAAAAGAAAAATTGCATTATATTTTAACTAGAATTTTTAACAATGACCTTTTGTAGGACAACAACCAATCATGTGTTCAGTATTTTTGCATTGTTAATTCACGTAAATAGTATAACACTAATACAAGATTTGTCTTACGCCATGCACATTTGAACATAACACCGCACAACATAGAGTTTAAATCCTATTTATTTTTATTTAGTGTAATAAATACAGTGAGTTAGATATATTTTTTTATGTGTTATAAAGTCTCATGATAGGTCAAAAGGAGTCATATTTTGGAGCCCATTATCACGGAGTGATTCTTTCGAATCTAGTGCAGCATTTAGACTCCTTTTTCGTTCAGCCTTTGACCCAAGATAAGTAATGAGTCTACGTTACTACTAGGAAAGTTGAAGCTCGGTTAAGAAAAGTTGTTTTATTCCTTATAATAAAAGATTACAAGTGTACTAGTACAAGTGGTTTACAAGACTTGTGTATATATTTAGGTTATTACAAATGAGCCTTCATTTCACCTATTTATGCTACTTGGGGCATACCAAGAGAGTTTTTATTCTAGAGATTTCTAAACATAGATCACACATGGCTATCTCTAAAATTTCGGAGGAGAACTCAAGCTTTTTCAAGGCTTATATAGAGACTTCTTGGCCTAGCTTGATGGTGAACTATTCTAGGCTCTTCCATGCCTTATAAAGGTTGGTCTAGAGTGTTCTAGTTGTGATAGCTTGGTTCCAAATGTTGTAGGCTGTTTCAAAGTCTTCCTGGTAGCCTTTAATGCTCATAAATTGTCTCGAAACTTTCTACGATATGAGAAGTACGACTTGTTTTGGCAAGACGTGACACTAGGCTTGTATTAGGTGGTTACTACTTTTAATTGATTATAATGGGGGCACTCACGAGTATATAGAGGCATTATTTGTGTTTACTATATTATAATGGGTAGTAATGGTGATATTGGGGCTATGCCTATATTTGATTATTATATTTGTAATGGGTCATAATTGAAAAACACGAGTTATACTTGATATCACTCTATTATTATTTGTGAGCAAATGAATAGTAATGTATATTTTTTTAATGCATGAGGATACAAGTTGATGAGCATTGAGAAAGAAAGACATGTGTAGAGGGATAGAAAGAAAAAAAATTATAGGGGGAAGAGAGGGAGGGCGACGGAGAGGAGAGGGTGACCGGGGCACCAATTTTGTCACCGTCGCCGCTAGCCTGGTAGTGTTTTCCATATCTATGACGACCCGAAAATTAAGGTTAGATAAATTTAATACTAAAGATTAAAATAAGTTAGTTCTATATATTATATATACATATTAAATTAAAAATTTCTAAGAGAACACTTTGATAAGAGTTTTTATCTATATGAGTTAGCATGTATAAAAATGTGTATATGCTTCATTAACGTGCATGTATGCATGCAAAAGTATTTACGTATGCATGAACGTAAACTTTGTGAATTTAGTTAGTTACTAGATCATACATGTAAGCCATCAAATCAGATAATTATACAATTAGTCACTTGATAATACATGCTTTTATCTATAAGTAATAAAATAAGATCAAAACTTAACTAAACATTAACCAACTAAACCAATTATTATGAAGTTAATATAAAATATAAACCTAAATTAATCTTAACAAATGAATTACTAAACTAACTTAACTAAACTATAAACTATAACTTAAAAACTAGGAACTAAACTAAGTATAACTTAAAGACTAAGAGAGTAATTAGTGGGAGAAGGTGACACATATCTCCTTGGACACTAAACACTCTCCATAATTTGACACACCCACACTCTACAAGTTGACACATATAATCTAAACTAACACCTCATCTAAGCTAAGATGTAGGTGATCATTGCTAGCACTCCTTTGTGACAACATCTTGGCCAAGACCACAAACCGCCATAACCAACATCTTCCTTCTTCCTCTCGGATTTCAACACCACCGCAACCACCACTCTATACATGAACAAATCTCTCAAGACTCTTTTCTTCCTCCTCTCGGCTATAACACCACACAAAGCCATCATTTCACCCAAAAAATCCCCATTGTCTCTCGGTTGTTATACCACCATAACCATCATCAAATCATCACCAAGATCCTTGAAGTATTATCCAAGTTCAAGCACAACTTCTTTCAAGCTTGGAACTCAAGAAGTTAGAAGCCTCCATCAATCATCTTCTATACTTTTATTTCTATACAATCAAGGTTAGATACTCAAATTCTATGATTAACAAGCTTATAAAGTTATATATGTATTTAACATACATATAAATCAAACTCTTTATGTTATAAAGCATCAAAACTATTTACCAACTTTATAAATACTTAATTTTCAATCAAAAATCAGTAAGAAAATATTTAAAAATAGAAAGTTGGGATTTTTATGAAAACAAAAGATTTAATTAAGAACAAAAGGGTTTAAAAGTGTTGAAATAATTGTTATTTTATGATTTATTAGGTGAATTAGGTTAGGTATTTAAATGACTATGATTGTGGGAATAAAATTTAGAAATTTGTTAAAAAATATTAGAAATATTAATCTGGAAGATATGGAAAAATTTTATAGAATATCTTAATTTATAAGAATAATTCAAGAAAATAGGGGAAAAATGCCAAACAGGAGATCTGAATATGATAAAAATCTGGGAAAATTTTATGATGATCCTAACACTATATTGGATGTTCATAATAAATTTTGTATATTAATTTACTTGTATGGTAAAGTTATATATTTTGGGATGAAAAATATCAAGAAAATCGGGAATAATAACAAAACAGTCGGTAAAATCATGAAAATTTTATATAAAGTTTTAAATATTTTTTAGAACATTCTGTATAAATTTTAGAATTTTTAGAGGTATGTACCTATTTCTTACATTTAGTATGAAATTTGTAAAAATTATAGGATATTATCTGTAAATACGTATTAGTTGAAATGTTTAAATATTAATCTGGATTTTAATATATTACTGCTTTTAAAATTTGGTAATTTTTGGATAATTGTGTCTACTGTTTTGGAATTTCTATTTGATTTAAGATATAAATGCTGAAAATTTTAAAGAAATAAGATGTATTTCTAACACATAATTATTTTATAGGAAATACGTGAATTGTTGCTGGAAATAAGGTGAATAACATAGCCCCTTTTTATTTATAAGTTTTGGGGGAAAAAGCATACTGTGTTTGTTATGATTGACGCTAATGTGAATAAGAATTTTGTTAAGTTACTGTCATTTTTCTGCCATAAGTTACAACCATTAATTCGTATAAAGAACCATCAGATAATATAGGTAGCGGTACTTAGGAACATGTTTTCTGCACTAACAAAATAAGTGTTGTGATTTTATATTATTTGATTCTGTGATTTATATGTATGACAGTTATGAATCACTTGGCATATAAGTAGGTTTGGTTGTGATTTTATTTATGTTGCATCAATAAGAAAATTTTGTTAAGTTATTAAACCTATGTTTTTACTAACTTTATGTTGATTATTTTGAGTATGCTTTTTCCGAAAATCATAATGATTTATAATCTTATGTACACGTTCAGTATCTGCGATGTTTGGCACGACTACGTAGGAGAGTTGTGCATATGGGTGGTTGTAGATCTATCAGACTTCAGCCTTTTTGTGGATGTCCATATCCACTACTAGCTGAAGAATGAAATAAGATGATAAAAAAATATACTAGAAATAGGATTACTAATGTAAGAGTCTAAGTTATTAGACTCAGTTTTGTATAATGTAATCTTGTAACAATTATAACTAATGGGAAAATGATATTTAATTATAATGTTGTGTTTGTATATCTTGTGATCAATGTGTTTTGAGCCAATAGTCACACCAAAGCATTTTACGCTTCCGTCGGGATGTGACAGATTGGTATCAGAGCCATAGGTTATAGAGAATTGGGTATTATTAGTAAATGCCTAGACTATAACCATAATATGATAACAATTTATCAACAAAATAAAAACATGTGTTTGTATTTCTCTCCATGACTTTATGTGAACATATCTATGCCTAGACAAAAATGAAAATTTGCATATATGAGATGTAGATGACTAATCTGTGAATGTGAGATTTTGTGAATTTATTAGACTAGTGATATTATAGATTAAATTTTGTGAGAATTTTTGCAGTATGAGTACAGGAAGTTCTGATAGGTACTGTAATGAAACTATATATTCTAACCCTAGCAGCCATAAAGAAACAACTCCAGAAATAAAGCCTCAGAACAATGTAGAAATACCTCAACCCGAGACCCAGACCAACATAAAGCCGAAGTTTTACGTCCGACGTATACCGGTAACAGTGGGAGGTTATACAATTATGACCCCAAGAAAGAGTGTACGGCATGGAAAGAAGTTTTCAACTGAGGAAGATAAAGAACAAGAAAACAAAAACCCAGGAACCCTTTCCCCGACATTTGATATAACACCCGCAAACCAACCTGATAATTCCGAAACTGAAGAAAGAGGAATTAAGAGGCAAAGGTTGGAAGAATGTCAGATGGAAACTACCAACCAGATTCTTAAAAAGGTTAAGAAGATACAATGAGAAATTCGGGTGCTTCAAGCAGATGTCAAGGAAGTGAAGGAAGAAAACAAAAGTATCTTCACTAAGATATGGAATTGGGTTTGGGGAAATTAGAAAGATAGGGAACCTTATATGTTATGTGACTGCTATAAATATGTAGAATAAAACTATAATGAAATATTTTGTTTATGACTGTTTAATATTGTGATATAGTGTGAGTAAAATTATGTAATAGTAATATAATTGGTATGTAATGAAATATGCCGCCAAGGAGATATACTCAACCTGTACGAAGAACTTCAGGTGTTGCACGACCAAGAACTAGGTTGGGAGAAGAAGCTCCGACAGTGAATATCGCCACAAATGAGAATGAGAGGATTTCTAAAATAGTGACTCAACAATTGGAAGCAGCAATACCTACATTAGTAACTCAACTTCAACAA
Organism: Flaveria sonorensis; assembly: GCA_025506505.1. Classification (NCBI taxonomy): domain Eukaryota; kingdom Viridiplantae; phylum Streptophyta; class Magnoliopsida; order Asterales; family Asteraceae; genus Flaveria; species Flaveria sonorensis. The sequence continues at coordinate 3,431,665 of CM046439.1, read as the reverse complement.
AACCTAAACATCGCAAGTGTACCACATGGAAACGCCGAACCAAGAAATACGAACGGATTAGAAGGTCACGAGGAAGAGATTGTAGATGGATTTAGAAAAGGGTGTTCTTATAAGACTTTCATGTCTTGTAAACCCATAGACTTTGACGGAAAAGGTGGAGTAGTGCAAGCGTTACGTTGGTTAGAGGAAATGGAGTCAGTTTTAGATATCAGTGATGGTGCTGATAATTGCAAAACTAGGTTTGCTTCACATTCTCTTAAAGGAGAAGCACAGTCTTGGTGGAAAATGGAAATCCAAATAAAAGGAAGGAATGTTATGAATGGGTTAAGGTGGGAAGAATTTAGAAAACTAATGATTAGGAAATACTGTCCCTATAATGAAATAGAAAAGATAGAAGTAGAATTTTTGGCATTAGAGATGAAGGGTGCTGCACATCGGGAGTATACAGACAGATATAACGAGCTATCTAGATTGATGCCACATCTAGTGACGCTAGAAACTAAGAGGATAGGAAGATATATCTGGGGATTAGTACCACAAATAAGAGGAATGGTTAAGACCGTAATGCCAAAGACTTTTCAGGATGCAGTGGCTTTAGCAGGAAGTTTGACAGATGAAATGATAAGGAATGGATCATTAACTACTACGAAGGTAGGAGAGAAAAGGAAATGGAACGCCAACACCGGAAGAAACTTTGGAGGAAACTGGAACAAGAAGGTAAACAGAAACCCAGAAAGAAATTTCATGGGAATCGCACAGGAAGGAAGGCCAAGGACAGAAAATCAACCATGGTGCAATGCCTGCAAAAGGTATCATGATGGGAGATGTAAGCTGGTAATTATATATAATTGCAAGAAGAAGGGACATACGTCACGAGAATGTAAGGGACCCATAAATCCTAAGCCAGTGTGGAAAAAAGGATCACCTTCGCAATGGATTCCCGGAACTAAAAGGGAAAACTCCAAGGAATTCCAACAATGCGCATGGTCGAGCATTTGTACTTCAAGCTGAAGAGGCGGGACAGGAACCAGAAGTGGTGACGGGTATGTTCCTTATTAATGATCAATACGCAACTGTGTTATTTGATACAGGAGCGACCTGAAGTTTTGTTTCAAATTATTTCAAACCCTTACTTGGATTAGCATCAGAGAACTGAAAAATAAATATACGATAGAACTAGCTGATGGAAAAATGATAGAGGCTAGCGAAGTTATTTCTAAGTGTACTTTGAACTTAGATAATCATTGCTTTGACATAGATTTGATCCCTATTGAATAAGAAGGATTTGATGTTGTTGGGGGTATGGATTGGTTAATTAAGAATCAGGCAGAAATCATTTGTGGAAAAAAATGATTAAAATCCCTTTAATTAAAGATAACAGAATTCTTTTCATACATGGCGAGAAACCTAGAGGTCCTATCAAAATATTCTCTTGTATGAAGGGTCAGAAATATTTGAAAAAGGAATGTTTGGCATTTCTGGCCCATGTAGTTGATACGAAACCAATTAAGAAGAACTTCGAAGATGTTCCTATTGTTAGAGAATATCCAAAAGTATTTCCTGATGAGTTACCAGGATTGCCGCCCCCTCGTCAAGTAGAATTCAAAATTGAATTAGTACTAGGGACTACACCTATTGCCAAATCTTCATATCGGTTGACGCCATCAGAAATGAAGGAATTGATGAATCAGTTACAAGAGCTGTTGGATAAAGGATTCATACGTCCTAGTGTTTCACCATGGGGAACTCTAGTCTTGTTCATGAAAAAGAAAGACAGATCCTTTAGAATGTGCATCGATTATAGAGAACTCGATAAAGTAACCATAAAGAATAGATACCCCCTCCCTCGAATAGATGACCTATTTGATCAATTGCAAGGATCAAGTTACTTTTCAAAAATTGATCGGAGATCAGGATATCATCAGTTAAGAGTACAAGAAGAGGATGTACCTAAAACTGCAGTTAGAACTCGATATGGTCATTATGAGTAATGCCATTTGAGTTAACTAATGCTCCAACAGTATTTATGGATTTAATGAATAAAGTGTGCAAACCTTACTTGGACGAATTTGTCATAGTTTTTATAGATGACATTTTAGTCTATTCTAAAAGTAAGGAAGAACATGAGAAGCATCTACGGCTAGATTTGGAGTTATTTCAAAAAGAAGAACTGTACGCCAAATTCTCAAAGTGTGAATTCTAAAAACGAGAAGTACAATTCTTAGGACATGTGGTTAATCAAGATGGAATTCAAGTCGACCCCGCAAAGACTGATGCAATTAAGAAGTGGGAAGCTCCGAACACACCAACTGAAGTACGCCAATTTTTAGGTTTGGCGGGTTATTATAGGATATTTATAGAAAATTTCTCTCGAATAGCTCAACCTTTAACAGAATTGACTCAGAAAGATAAACCATATGTTTGGGGAGAAAAACAGAATATTGCATTTGAGATCCTGAAACACAAATTATGTAGTGCTTCTATTTTAGCTCTTCCAGAAGGTACTGATGATTTTGTAGTATATTGTGACGCATCACATCAAGGTTACAGATGTGTTCTAATGCAACGAAATAAAGTAATTGCATATGCGTCTAGACAACTCAAAGGAAGTGAAAGGAATTATACTACTCATAATTTGGAATTAGGAGCAGTAGTATTTGCACTTAAGATTTGGAGACATTATCTATATGAAACCAGGTGCATAATTTATACGGATCATAAAGGTTTGCAACATATATTAGATCAAAATATGTTGAATATGAGACAAAGAAGATGGGTTGAATTACTGAGTGATTATGATTGTAAAATCAAGTATCACCTAGGTAAGGCAAATTTAGTGGCAGATGCCTTAAGTAGAAAGGAAAGAATTAAACCATTACGAGTTCGTACTATGAGAATGGAATCACATTTAGATTTAATAAGTCAAATCCAAGAAACCCAACAAAAAGATGAATTGAGAAATGTGATGGAACAGAATGAACAAATAGAAGCTACGTCAGATGGAATCCTGAGATTTAGAGGAAGAATTTGGATTTCTGATAATGACATGCTTAGAGAAAATATTCTGAATGAAGCACATAAGTCAAGATATTCAGTGCATCCGGGAAATAATAAGATGTATAAAGATTTGAGAAATCATTATTGGTGGCCAGGTATGAAGAAACCAGTTGCAAAATTCGTAAAAAAATATGATATCTGTTCAAGAGTCAAAGCTGAATATCAGAAACCCTCGGGACGTTTGCATCAACCAAAAATCCCTGAGTGGAAGTGGGACTAGATTACCATGGACTTTATAACCAAACTACCCAGAACTTCAAGCGGGTATGGCACAATATGGGTTATAGTTCACAGATTAACTAAATCAGCTCACTTCTTGCCAATCAAAGAAGATTATTAAATGGAGAAATTAGCCAAGATTTATATAAAAGAAATTGTGTCTAGACATGGAATATCAATTTCAATTATATCAGACAGAGACAGCCGATTTACTTCAAGATTTTGGCAGACTTTACAAAAAGCATTAGGAAGTCAAATAAATATGAGTACGGCATATCATCCACAAACCGATGGACAGAGTGAGAAAACAATACAAATATTGGAAGATATGTTGAGAGCTTGTGCATTAGATTTTGGTGGTAGTTGGGATATACACTTACCTTTGATAGAATTTTCATATAACAATAGTTACCATGCTAGTATAGGGGTAGCTCCATTTGAAGCTTTATATGCAAGGAAGTGTAGATCACCTCTGTGTTGGAATGAAGTAGGGGACAGACAACTTACAGGATCAGAACTCATACAGGTAACGTCTGATAAGATCTTTGAAATCAAAGACAGAATGAAAGCAGCACGTGATAGACAGAAAAGTTATGCTGATAAGAAAAGAAAGCCTTTAGAATTTCAAATAGGAGATAGGGTGTATTTAAAAGTATCACCATCAAAGGGAATTATCCAATTTGGGAAAAGAAATAAGTTAAACCCTAGGTACGTTGGCCCTTTTGAAGTAACTGATAGGATTGGTCCTGTAGCATATAAGTTAAACTTGCCTCAGGAGTTAAGCGGAGTACATAACACCTTCCATGTTTCTAATTTGAAGAAATGTCTGATTGATGAGACATTAAAGGTACCAATACAGAAAATCAAAATAGATAAGAAACTACATTTTGTGGAAAAACCAATAACAATCGTGGATAGAGAAGTAAAAAGATTAAAGAGAAGTAAGATCCCAATAGTGAAGGTCAAATGGAATTCAAAACGAGGACCTGAATTCAAATGGGAACGGGAAGATGAAATCCAAAGAAAATATCCACATTTATTTGAGGTTAAACCGAATGAAAAGGACAGTTATAAAGACAAACTCTCCACATCACCCGATAGTCATAACAGATGAATTTCGGGACGAAATTCTTTTTACAGGGGGAGAACGTGACGACCCGAAAATTAAGGATAGACAAATTTAATATTAAAGATTAAAATAAGTTAGTTCTATATATTATATATACATATTAAATTAAAATTTTCTAAGATAACACTATTTGATAAGAGTTTTTATCTATATGTTTTAGCATGTATAAAAATGTGTATATGCTTCATTAACGTGCATGTATGCATGCACAAGTATTTACGTATGCATGAATGTAAACTTTGTGAATTTAGTTAGTTACTAGATCATACATGCAAGCCATCAAATCAGATAATCATACAATTAGTCACTTGATAAATACATGCTTTTATCTATAAGTACTAAAATAAGATCAAAACTTAACTAAACATTAACCAACTAAACCAATTATAATGAAGTTAATATTAAATCTAAACCTAAATTAATCTTAGCAAATGAATTACTAAACTAACTTAACTAAACTATAAACTATAACTTAAAAACTAGGAACTAAACTAAGCACAACTTAAAGACTAAGAGAGTAATTAGTGGGAGAAGGTGACACCTATCTCCTTGAACACTAAACACTCTCTATAATTTGACACACCCACACTCTACAAGTTGACACATACAATCTAAACAAACACCTCATCTAAGCTAAGATGTAGGTGATTATTGCTAGCACTCCTTTGTGACAACATCTCGGCCAAGACCACAAACCGCCATAACCAACATCTTCCTTCTTCCTCTCAGTTTTCAACATCACCGCAACCACCATTCTATATACGAACAAATCTCTCAAGACTCTCTTCTTCCTCCTCTCGGCTATAACATCATCAAATCATCACCAAGATCCTTGAAGTATTATCCAAGTTCAAACACAACTTCTTTCAAGCTTAGAACTCAAGAAGTTAGAAGCCTCCATCAATCATCTTCTACACTTTTCTTTCTATACAATCAATGTTAGATACTCAAATTCTATGATTAACAAGCTTATAAAGTTATATATGTATTTAACATACATATAAATCAAACCCTTTATGTTATAAAGCATCAAAACTATTTACCAACTTTATAAATACTTAATTTTCAATCAAAAATCAGTAAGAAAATATTTAAAAACAGAAAGTTGGGATTTTTATGAAAACAAAAGATTTAATTAAGAACAAAAGGGTTTAAAAGTGTTGAAATAATTGTTATTTTATGATTTATTAGGTGAATTAGGTTAGGTATTTAAATGATTGTGATTATCGGAATAAAATTTAGAAATTTGTTAGAAAATATTGGAAATAATAATCTGGAAATTATGGAAATATTTTATAGAATATATTAATTTATATGAATAATTCAAGAAAATATGGGAAAAATGCCAAACAGGAGATTTGAATATGATAAAAATCTGGGAAAATTTATGATGATCCTAACACTATATTGGAAGTGCATAATAAAGTTTGTGAATTAATCCACTTGTATGGTAAAGTTATATATTTTGGGATGAAAAATATCAAGAAAATCGGGAATAATAACAAAACAGTCGGTAAAATCATGAAAATTTTATATAAAATTTTAAATAATTTGTATAACATTCTATATAAATTTTAGAATTTTTGAAGATATGTAGTTGTTTCTTACATTTAGTATGAAATTTGTAAAAATTCTAGAAAATTATCTGTAAATACGTATTAGTTAAAATGTTTATATGTTAATCTGGATTTTAAGTTGTTACTGCTTTTAAAATCTGGTAATTTTTGGATAATTGTGTCTACTATTTTGGAATTTCTATTTGATTTAAGATATAAATGCTGAAAATTTTAAAGAAATAAGATGTATTTCTAACACATAATTATTTTATAGGAAATACGTGAATTGTTGCTGGAAATAAGGTGAATAACATAGCCCCTTTTTATTTATAAGTTTTGGGGGAAAAAACATACTGTGTTTGTTATGATTGACGCTAATGTGAATAAGAATTTTGTCAAGTTACTGTCATTTTTCTGCCATAAGTTACAACCATTAATTTGTATAAAGAACCGTCAGATAATATAGGTAGCGGTACTTAGGAACATGTTTTCTGCACCAACAAAATAAGTGTTGTGATTTTATATTATTTGATTCTGTGATTTATATGTATGACAGTTATGAATCACTTGGCATATAAGTAGGTTTGGTTGTGATCTTATTTATGTTGCATCAATAAGAAAATTTTATTAAGTTATTAAACCTATGTTCTCACCAACTTTATGTTGACTATTTTGAGTATGTTTTTTCAGGAAATCATAATGATTTATAATCTTATGTACACGTTCAGTATCTGCGATGTTTGGCACGGCTACGTAGGAGAGTTGTGCATATGGGTGGTTGTAGATCTATCAGAGTTCAACCTCTTTGTGGATGTCCATGTCCACTACTAGCTGAAGAATGAAATAAGATGATAAAGAAATGTACTAGAAATAGGATTACTAATGTAAGAGTCTAAGTTATTAGACTCAGTTTTGTATAATGTAATCCTATAAAAATTACGACTAATGAGAAAATAATATTTAATTATAATGTTGTATTTGTATATCTTGTGATCAATATGTTTTGAGCCAATAGTCACACCAAAGCATTTCACGCTTCCGCCGGGATGTGACAATATCGGTCACATGGGAAGAAGGATCAGTGTATCCCGAAAATGGCCCGAAAATGATGACGATCATCGTGGGGAAAGAAGACGATGTTGATGGTGTTGTATATTCATGTGATGGTAAGAAATAAAGGTCTGACTTCATTCTCTTCTGTAGAGAATCTGTCTTATAAGACCATATATGAAGATTTCTAACCTAATTACATGTACGCTTCTTTGGTTTTGATGATTTCATGATTTAAGTTGCATTGTTAGCGAGTTAAGAAAGTAATACCCTTTATCAAATGTAATTTCCTCTTTAACAATAGGAATGGTTTGTAGAATTAGAAGTTTATTTTTTATGGTGTAGGTTGCATAGAGAGTTTGATAACATATGTAGTATAAATAGTCTATGTGTCATTTTAAGTTAAAAGAATGATATTTATGATATCAGATTCTCTATATAGCTTAGAAATAACTCTTAAACAAACTAAATATGTTCGGTTCTTCTTTTCATGTATATAGAGGCATATACCTATATACTTGGCCGAAGAAAATTATGTAAGCCCACTGCTTTTGCATTTACAACAAAAATCAAATCTTTTGTAATTAGGCAGTACTGTATCTAATAGTCAGAATGAAGTAGCCTTTTTATATCTGCAATAGCCTACAAATACAAATAAAATAGAAACCGCGCAACGCGAGGTGGAACCTTCCTAGTTTATATTATTTGCTTTTAAAGTAGAGATTTATCAATTAAATGAAGAAAAAAATAAATAATCCATAACTACAGCAAGAGAAAGCTAATAGGAAGACTAGATAAAAAAGAGGAAATAGCAGAGAAACTCAAATGATAGATCATATTGAGGAAAACAGAGTTTTAAATGCCGAAATAAAAGGGGCCAACATAAAAATAATACAACAATTTGGATTCTCGTTGAAGAATGAAGAGCATACCAAATAAATCTCAAAAGGTTAAGCATGATCAATTCCGATAGCTGTGTTTTCTACCTATGTTGAATATTTTCTCAATTAAGTCATTTAGTTTGGGTATTGAAGTTTATAATTGGTGAAAAACCACAAAAAATCAACTTTTTATTATAGAAAATTTTTGAGGAAATGGCAGTAGCAACTGGTCGCAAGTTTAAAACAAAAGCCGACTACTAAATTGGTTTCATAAAAACCCGGTTCTAAATTTTTTCACTAATAAGTTTGTTTGAAAAAGCAACCACAAAGACGATCGCAAATTGTTTCAGTCGCGCTTCCAGTCGCAAACTTTATTGCAAGAGTTTTTGTTGCATTCTCAGTCGCTAAAGGTTTATTCACAATATGGACCGAAGAAAATGTTTCGGTTGCAAAAATGGCTGCTAGTTGTGTGACAGAATCCTGGCTGTAAACCTGTCAAAAGAGTACTTCGATCTCAAAAAATAGCACATAAGTAACCAACCTACTGTTAAAACCGTCCACAAAACGGTCACAAACGCCCTTTAAAACTGTTTACCCTGCTATTTCATTCGCGTATGCTCTTTACGACATTTTGCGCAACAAAAATAATGTAAACATGTTGATTTATTCCATTTCCGATCGAGTACTGTTTTTCTTCTTCTTTTGGGTGTATTGATAGATTAGGTGGAATATTTCTAGTGTGCAAAAAACAATATAATAAAAATGAGTTAGTTAAGATTGGTGCAAAACTTCAACCACTCTATCCAACAGCGTTTGTTTGCAAACATAGTTAATATAAAGACCAACGGGTCAAAGTTATAATTTCAGATTATTATTGGTTCGATGTATTATATTTTACAGAATTCTAGATATTATATTATAGTTTCACTAATTAGTTAAATGGATCAATTTCATTAATATGTCAACAAAGCAAGAAAATATTAAGGAAATCACTTCTGATTTAGTGATAAGTATTTACAATTTTTTGACTTGTTACTTTGAGTTTATATAAATATCTTAAAGTGGAAATTTAGATAATACACACTTTAGGGTCTAATATGACATGGCTAAAGTTTCGTTTCCTATTAGTTGCTATGCTTGCGTTACATGTCAAAACGAGTAGAGTCCAAATAAGTTGAACATCCTTAGTTTATCATCATTGTGTTCTTACAAGTACTAAACTAAAAAAGAGGTCTAGTAAATTTATTAGTATTTTGATAACAAAAAAATGAAATTAGATAGATCGAACTTAATTAAAAAATAAGAAAAAACATAATCAATGAAGAATATTTGTATATTATCCTTCTTATCATTAAACAATTAACAACTCCACTTTTCTATCAAACACCATTACAATAAAGATTTCAGCTCACCTGATTTTGCTAACACCACCTTCATGCATCAACCTCAAGCATATATTCCCTACAAATACCAACATTCTTCTCAATCTTCTTCATCAACATTCACACATCACTCAAGAACCATAGTTGCAGCTAGCTTAATCCAACAATGGCAACCAACATCTTTCCCCTTATTATCAGTTGTTTCTTTTTGTTAGCATTAGTCCAAATGAACTTGGTTAATGCACTAAGTTCTAACTATTATGATCAAACATGCCCCAATGTTGAATCAACCATTACAAGTGTTGTCAAGAAAGCCATGTTGAATGATCCAACAGTTCCTGCTGCACTTCTCAGAATGCATTTCCATGATTGCTTCATCAGGGTCACTATCATTCTTCTTCTTCATCATCATCATCATCCACTTACATAAATTCATACGTAAAATTAGTATAATCGTTGTAGTGTCGATTCAGTTTATCATTATGTTAGATAACATTGTTGGAATTTGTAGGGGTGTGATGGTTCTGTGCTGCTAAATTCGACTCAGAAGCACAAAGCTGAGAAAGATGGACCTCCAAACATATCCTTGCATGCGTTTTATGTCATCGATAATGCCAAAAAAGCAGTAGAGGCTTTGTGTCCTAAAACTGTCTCTTGTGCTGATATCTTAGCATTGGCAGCAAGGGATGCAGTCACTTTGGTAAGTAAACTTTCTTCTTCTTCATTTTCTGATTCCTTAAAAAAGTTTATAACTATAACCATTTTTTGATGTTGAGATTGATTCGGGTGTTGATCGATGTCGTTTAAATCTCTAGTCTGGAGGACCAACATGGGATGTGCCAAAAGGAAGAAAAGATGGAAGAGTATCGAAAGCATCTGAAACGCGACAATTACCAGCTCCAACATTCAACATCTCCCAATTGCAACAAAGTTTTGCTCAAAGAGGTCTTTCCATGGAGGATCTAGTTGCACTTTCAGGTACTTAACCAAATCTTGGATCTTCTAAGATTTTCATATATAATCAAGTAAATTAAAAGAGTGTGTTACTTAGTCTCGTTATAAAAAAATGATTAGTATTAAAAAATTTCACTTCTTAGCCATTTTTTTCACAAAAAGATTATTTAGTGACATTTTTTATGTATGTGACAATATTTTTCAGTAGTTTATACTTTTTTTGAGGTAAACGAAATAATAAAGGTTATTATTTACCAATGTGTAGGAGGACATACACTTGGGTTTGCTCATTGCTCATCATTTCAGAACAGGATACACAACTTTAACTCAAAGCAAGATGTCGACCCGACATTGCAATCATCATTTGCGTCAAGTTTACAACGCGTATGCCCTGCGAAAAACACAGCTAAAAACGCGGGTGCAAATCTTGATTCGACGCCCACAACTTTCGACAACAGATATTACAAGTTACTTCTGCAAGGAAAGAGTATTTTCTCTTCTGATCAGTCGTTGGTGACAACCGCAAACACGAAAGCGTTGGTGTCAAAGTTTGCTAGCTCAAAACAAGAGTTCGAGAAAGCATTTGTGAAATCCATGATTAAGATGAGTAGCGTCAGTGGTGGGCAAGAGGTTAGGCTCGATTGTAGAGTGGTAAACTAAACCTGTGTGTTCTTGGTTGAATGTAATTTGTTTATCATTTTCTTTTGAATTGGATTTAATTAGAGTTTGAAGGATTATTGATCCATAGAGTTAGTAATGTATTGTGTTTTTTGTGCTAATAATGGTTATTGTTTAATTAATTAATATTCCAGAACGTTTCTTTTTCGACTTGTTTTTTCCACATATTTAGTGGCTCTACCCTTTGGGCCTTAAACAGAAGCCTATGTTGAAGTGTTGAACCATACCCAAAAAGGATTGGCCATATAATTAAATATTTTGAAAATTGGTAGTGTCCTATATCCTTTTACCTAATATACATACTAAAGCGTGCTTTCATCAAATGTCGTTTTTTTAACATGGCCTAATGTTATTATTTGACTAGACAGTAAGATGTCATTGACTTCGATGTGATAAGTAGTGAGAAGTGTATGCAGTCAAAATATGATATGTTCCTATATAACGTTGACATTGCTAAGCCCTCTGATTTAAATTGATAAATTGTATGAGCGTGCTCGAACTGAAGTTTGATATTAATCCTTCGGAATCTTGATCCAAAAATAGAATAGCTAGTTTAATACCATATGAGGTTGATATTAACTAGGTATTTACAGATTTCAAATGGAATACTAAAGAGAATTATCATTTCTGTTGTATTTTACAAAGACCAATAGACATACAATTTATACAAGAGTACAAGGCTTTAACTAAGAAACATAGTAACTTCTCTTGGCTGGAATATTGCTGGTAACGGTCCTTTGGTGCAAGCTGTCAAAAAATAGAAAAGGAAATGATGTGCACTGATCCTTATTCTCCATTCAGTATCCTTTGATTTTTATACTTTTATTCTTTCTTTTCTTATTCTTCTAACACTCCCCCTCAAGTTGAGTACTGGGGTCTCCGATGCTCAACTTGTCAAGGCAGTAGTTTAAAATTCTCTCGTTGACAGCTTTCGTTAATATGTCTGCTAGCTGATCTTCAGAGCGAACAAATGGTAGCTCTATTATTCCTGCTTCAAGTTTTTCTTTGATAAAGTGTCTATCAACTTCTACATGCTTTGTTCAATCGTGTTGATCAGGATTCTCGGAAATTTGTATCGCTGCTTTGTTATCACATATGATCTTACTAACTTCAGTTTGAGAGAAACCGATTTCTGTCAAAAGTTTACGTATCCATAGAAGCTCTAGTAGACCTCGTGCAATTCCTCTGAATTCTACTTTGGCGCTGGATAATGATACTACTTTTTGTTTTTTGCTTCTCCAAGTAACAAGGTTTCCACCAACGGGAGTAAAGTATCCTGATGTTGATCTTCGATCTCCTACCCAATATGCATCTGTATATACTTGAATATTTAGATGCTTATTCTGTTTAAAGAGAACTCCAAGCCCTGCTGTTCCTTTGAGATATCTTAAAATCCTCCATATTGCTTCCATGTGATCTTTTTGGGGCTGATGCATAAATTGACCGACCACCCCAACTGCATATGCAATATCAGGTCGAGTGCGAGAGAGATATATCAACTTTCCTACCAAGCGTTGGCATCTTTCTTTATCTGCTAACTCTGCCCCTTCTATCATACACAGTTTATGATTTGCAATCATTGGTGTGTCCGCTGGTTTGCAATCGATCATCCCTGTTTCTACTAGGAGATCAAGCACATACTTCTTTTGACATATGAAGATTCCTTTTCTAGACCTTAGTACCTCAATTCCAAGGAAGTACTTAAGCCTTCCCAAATCCTTCATTTCGAATTCTTTGAATAAATTCGCCTTTAATTTCTTCATCTCTTCCTAGTCATTTCCTGTAACAATCATGTCATCAACATATATAATTAAAGAAGTTATAAATTTACCTCTCTTTTTAAGGAATAGGGTATGATCAGAGTTGCTTTGTTGGAATCCATATCTCCTCATTGCAAGGGTGAATCTTCCAAACCACGCTCGAGGAGATTGCTTGAGCCCGCAGAGGGATTTTTTTAGTCAACATACTTCTTTTGTGTTGAAGTTTCCTGTAAATCCAGGTGGAGCATCCATATACACCTCTTCCTTTAATTCCCCATGTAGGAAGGCATTCTTAACATCGAATTGGTGAAGCGGCCATCCTTTATTTGCAGCAACTGAGAAAAGAACCCTGATTGTGTCCATCTTTGCTACTGGAGAGAACGTCTCTGAGTAGTCGATTCCATATGTCTCAGTATACCCTTTTGCAACTAGTCGTGCTTTATATCTCATAATGGTACCATCTGGTTTATGTTTAATTGTGAAGACCCACCGACACCCCACTGGTTTCTTTCCTGATGGAAGAACGCACTTTTCCCACGTGTTATTTTTAATTAATGCCTCCATGTCAACTTCCATAGCATCCTTCCAGTTTTTTGATTTTAATGCTTCTTCTACAGAGTTTGGGACTTTTCAGTATACAAGGAAGTAACAAAGGTCTTAGCCTCTCTAGATAACCTTCCTCTGGCAGTGTTTGCCATGGGATATCTAGAGGATCCATTTTTCTTTTCTGGGGAATACCGCTTTGGTGGAACTCCTCTATTTATTCTTGGAGGAAGGTTGTACTTCTCGGTTGTTTCTTCATGCCTTGGTTCACTCGGCGTTTCTTGTTGTATGGGCTCCTCCTGTCTTTCCTGTTCTATTTCTATCTCATGATTATCAGGAATATTAGTATTTTGATTATCAAACATATTATTAGAAATATTAGTATTTTCATTTCCAGGAGACTCATTACCTTGAGTGTCCTCATTTGTTTGAAAATTTCTTACCTTGGACATCGGGTGGGAGGATCTTGGTTGGTAGCACTGTTTGTTGGTTTATCGGATTGATGGAAAGTATGTGACTCATCTTGGGTACTGTGATTAACTTCTTCCGATGGAACCCATTTCATCCAACTCAATGTGTCATAATAGGTCTTCTCCCCCTCACCATTGTGTTGGGAGGTATAGAAAAATTCGTTTCTAGAAAGTCACAGTTCATGGTAGTGTACATGTGACGTTTCTTTGGACTATAGCATCGATAGCCTTTCTGGTTGACACCATAGCCTACAAATACACATTTTTCAGCACATGGGTCGAGTTTGGTTCGATATGTTTTTGGTATCTGGACAAAAACAGAACATCCAAATATTCATGGTTGTAATGTAAGAGGAGGTGGGAGTTTGGTAAATTCTGATAGAACTTGGTTGGTGTTTTTAAGTTGAGGGCTTTAGTGGGGAGGCGATTAATGAGATAAATGGCAGTCGAGAGAGCTTCAGGCCAAAAATACTTAGGGACTTGAGATTCAATTATAAGGGCCCGCGTCATTTCTAAGAGAAGTCTATTTTTCGCTCGACTACGCCATTTTGTTCAGGTGTATGTGGGCAGGATGTTTGATGTATTATTCCTTTTGTTTGACAAAAAGTATCATTTGAGTATTAAACCCCCCCCCCCCCCCCCCCCCGTGTTATCAGTCCGAAGGGTTTGAATGTTGGTTTTAAATTGAGTTTGTATCATTGCATAAAACATAATAAATTTATCAAAAACTTCAGATTTGTGCTTTAGAAAATAGATCCAAGTCATACGAGTGCAGTCATCCACAAAAAGAACGAAAAAACAAAAGTTTTGACCTCCAACGACTTCTGCCGGTCCCCAAACGTCCGAATGAACCAGGGAAAAAGGTGAGTTAACTCTTGTGTTATTTGGTTTGTACGTATGTCTATGACTTTTAGCTAAAACACAAGTTTCACAATTTAATGTTTTATTAGAAGGAAATAACTTTGGAAATAAGAGATTTAAATAACCAGTGGATGGGTGTCCTAATCTTCTATGCCATAACCAAGCTTCTCTATCATTAGTCCCGTGAGCTAGCATCACAATCCCATGTTGAGTCACTTCTTCCACATAATACAATCCTTGACATTCAGTGCCACGCCCAATAATCGCTCCCTTCCGGATGTCTTGTAGGATACAAAACGTGGGATGCATTAATACAGAGCAATTTAATTCCTTTGTGACGTGACTTATAAATAATAGTTTATGTGATAAAGAAGGTACATAAAGACAATTTGAAAGCTTTAAAGTCGGGGAGATTTCAATAGTACCCCCTCCCTTTACGGGAATAATTCCCCGTTGGCGGTTTAA
Source organism: Flaveria sonorensis (assembly GCA_025506505.1). Classification (NCBI taxonomy): domain Eukaryota; kingdom Viridiplantae; phylum Streptophyta; class Magnoliopsida; order Asterales; family Asteraceae; genus Flaveria; species Flaveria sonorensis. The sequence continues at coordinate 3,416,660 of CM046439.1, read as the reverse complement.
ATATGATCAATTTTGGGTGTTGATTTTGAAACTATGTCGGATAACTCAAAGGTCATGGTGTCAGTAGCACCACAATCGAAAATCCATGACTTTTTAAAGTTTTAGTCATATTTACCTGCCTAGTAGGTTTAAAGTTTTTCTTTTTGACTCTAGATTCCCTCGATCTTTTGTTTTGGTTATTTTTATACCCATAATAATCTTGAGGGGTTGTATTTGAAAAAGAGTTTTCAAGATTGTGGTCTATAAAAACAGAATCAGTAAATTTTGGAGGGGTTCCAATGTTATTTTCTAAAACTACTGGATGTGAGGATTTTAAATGGGGAGAAGAAGGGTCTGAGAGTTCATTCTCAAACCCGCTTCCTGTAGCTACACCGCCAAACCCGCCGGAGCTCTCACCGCCGCTGGTGGCCTCCGGGTTGCCCACGGCGGTAGCCGCTTTCCCCCCATTTTTATTGCCCTTTTTGTGGCCATCATTCCACCATTCCTGCAGGTATTTACAGATTTTAAATGGAATACTAAAGAGAATTATTATTTCTGTTGTGTTTTACAAAGACCAATAGACATACAATTTATACAAGAGTACAAGGCTTTAACTAAAGAAACATAGTAGCTTCTCTTCGCTGGAATATTGCTGGTAACGGTCCTTTGGTGCAAGCTATCAAAAAATAGAAAAGAAAATGATGTGCACAAATCCTTATTCTCCATTTAGTATCATGTGATTTTTATAATTTTATTCTTTCTTTTCTTATTCCTCTAACATTTACGCCCGCGCGTTGCAGCGGGAGCGTGTGGTGACGGGAATTTTGTATTTATAAAAAACTTAAATATATAAGCTAGTCCAAGGGTGAGACATGGTCTAACCACTTGAACTAATGCGAATAGTTTCAAACCTCTACTCAAACAATTTTTGTTATTGTTATTTCGAGTAAATTTTATCTAACTTTCGCATACTTTTGATATTATATTTTTTTTATAAAAAAATATTATTAGATAAAAAATAGATAATGAATAAAACGTAATATCTCTTTTGAACATTCAAACAATAGATGTTTTTTCTACATCTAAATATAACAATGATCAACTTTTAAATGACACTTCCGTAAAAACGTACTTTGATATCAAATTACGTATTTGTAAAAATATATGGAAAGAAAAGGATATGGGATACGTATTAGAAACTACCACCAAAGAAATCTTTTTCTATTAGAAATTCAAAAAAGATTTTGTTGTACCACAAATAAGTCTTAAATTAACAAAAATATAACAATGGATTTGACTTAAAAAAAGGGACTCATTAATTTATTAGTATTAAATTTAATATAAATTTAGTGAAAAATTTAATTTTGTTACTTGTAAAATGGAGTAAAATTAATCTAAAAAATGAAGCTGCTGGTCGAATCTGCGCCATTTAGTGGATGATGGGTATTTTAAAATACAAGTGACCATCCCATCTACAAGCACTTTAGTGCAAATTTTCTTAGTATTTGTATATAAGTGGAATGAAGAATAAAATAAAAAACAAAATAAAGATAGTACCCACCGACATACCATTTTAATATAATATATAATTCGTATCTCATGTTCATTGAGATAACTAATACAAATAAGATAAAAGAAATTAGTCATAAAAACGAGAAAAATTATAAGACTAAAAATAAAATAAATTTTTTCTCACAAACTTGCAATCGTTTCATTTTTGCCTAACTGTAGGGATTGAACCTAGAGGCTCGAGAAATCAAATCAAGATGAAGAAGATCTAAGTCGCGCGATAAGTTAGAGTTGCCGCGCGATAACTTGCTTCTCGCGCGAAAACCTGTTAATCGTGCGAGAACTTGTTAGTCGCGCGAGAACTTCATAGAATAGTATAAATAGAAGTTTTGTGATGTATGTTAGTAGCTATTTGTCATTTTCCTGATTCATTCGTATTGTAACACTTTACAGGTCAGAGAGCAATATAATCAAAGTTTATTTACATTTGTTGTTTGTGTTCTTCAGTTACTATTCAATCTTATTCCGTGATGTCAACATTCCGTATTTTCGTCACGAGATCGATCATTGTAATATGTTGATCTTTACAATTTGTCTCAGAGCAAGGTGTGCTCTTGATTGATTGAATCAAAGGTTGATTAGTTCTTATTGAAGTGTTCTTGAGATCTGATTTGAAGTTCATTGAAGATTTACTGAATTCATGGCTTATTTGATCACTTTTGAAGACCTTAAGAGATGTTATGTTGTTTAATTGAAGATTTGACTTGTTTTGATGATTAATTGAGTTTAATTCAATCAATTAGAGACAATTAGGATCATAATCGAACCTAAAATCACTAATTGAAAGATTAAACAGTTAATTTTGAACAAATTAGTGTTTGATTGAAGGCTGGAATTATCGAAATTGACTAAGTTTGATCAGGCAAAAAGTTAATTTTTGCACGCGAAAAGTTGTTGTTCGCGCGAGAAGTGGAAAAGTTTGTTGAAATTCTGTTACAGAAAGATTCCTTTCACGCGAAAACTTGAACATTTCACAAAATTCAGTTACAGAACTTACCGCGCGAGAAGTTTGTGTGAAAACTTGTGCGATTAGTTTTGCTAAAGACTATTCGCGCGAGAACTACAGATTTGAAGTTTTTTTAGTTTAAATCCAAGTTTTCACAATGGCAAACTTGAAGCACATCACTGCCACTCTTAATCTCGATAATGAGATCAGAACAAGCATGAAGCCTCCTCGACTTCTCAGCGAAGAAGCCTATCCGGACTAGGTCTATCGCTTTGAGAACCATGTCATTTATACTGAACCCAGGATGATGAGATCTATCAAATAGGGTCCCTATATCCCGATAGACACAAATTACAAAGGAGACTTAGTGTCGAAGCCTGAACACCTCCGAGACGAGGAGGATATGAAGAAGATGGAGCTCGATGGTAAGGCGTATGCTGCCATCACAATGACACTTACCACTGAAATAGCTCAGAAATTTAAGGATTACAGGAAGGAAAAGGATCTATGGGATGCCATGGAAGAGCAAATTATAGGGAACAAAGACATGAGGGAGAGCTGGAAGGATATGCTTAACCAAGAGTTCAACATGTTCAATCATATTCTTAGTGAGACATTAGAGGCTCAAATGTCTAGGTTCGTGAAGCTTATCACTAAGATGAAAAGTGCTAGAATCACACTGGAGAACATCTCAGTGAACAAAAAGCTGTAAAATTCCTTGCCTTACAGCTGGAATAACAACTACACTACGATTAAACGAACCAAGGATTTGTTCACCCTATCCCTTAGTGATCTGATTTCCACCATCAAATCTTATGACATGGATGACAAGCAGAGGGCAAGCTAACTATATCAACATGATGGGAGCTGAAGCATCGACATTATATGCCAAGATGGCTAGTAATCCAAATTACTATGTCAGCTACTCTCAGTTATGTCAGTAACAACAATCAGCAACTCCTGCTTATCAAACTGTCAAAGATCCATCATTGCCTCAATTCCAAGCTCCTCATCAGAATTCCTACAGTCAAGCTTAAGCTCAACCATAACCTCCAACCTACTCTCAAGGCAAAGCCAATCAACCTACACAACAAGCCTTTGTTGTAAACTATCAACCCAACAGACAAACCATTCAGATTGCTGAAGAGCACTTGGCTCTGTTTACGTCATTGATGAACAGTTATGAAGCTTTTTTTGCCGGAAGACTAAATGCACCAAACATCTTGGCCAAAGACTTACAACAAGTCAATCCTGATGATGTTGAAGAGAATGATATTAAATATCAAATGGCAATGATGGTATATAAAGCAAAGAATTTTGCTAGACGAACAGGGAGAAAGGTTTTTGGGCTGAACAACTTAAGCAAAATTGGATTTGATAAGTCAAGTTTGAGATGTTATAATTGTGAGAAACCTGGCCATATTGCTAGAGAGTGTACTGAAGGTAGGTCGAGTCAAACAGAAAGTAGGAAGAAAATGGTGACTGTGGACGTAGAGACAAAAGGAGACAAAGCTAGCTCATATAACAACAAAGCACTAGTTTCTTAAACTGACGGAGAATATGACTGATTAGATCAAACAGAGATACTAGACATCAAGCTTTCCACTGCTTTGTTGGCAGAGATTCAAAATGTTGAAGAGCATGTTGAAGACAATGTACTAGTTGAGTTCGTATCAGATGATTTGATGAATGGTGTGTTTGAAGAAGAAAATGAGGTTGAAGCTAAGAAAGTTGAGGAGAAAAGAGTTGAAGATGTGAAAGTTGAGCAAGTGCAGGCTGAAAGTGAGATTAATGAAATAGCTATTGAGACTACTCCAGCTCAATCAAACATTGTTGAAGTGAAGGAGAATGAAGAAAAGATAGCAAAGACTGTTGAGTTCACTTCAGTCAAGAATGAGAAACCTAAAAATGCTATTGAGTTTACTCTGGCATCTGCTTGTGAAGAAAGAGAAAATGTTGTTGAGATCACTCCTGCAAAAGAAGCAGAAGAAAAGGTTGTTTTGAGAGCCTTCATGGTAAACATCTTACCGGAAGAGAAGAAAAGAGATGAAGAGACGGAAGAGGTATTTTCTAATCTTTGTTCAACTACTTGTTCAGAAAAGGTAACAAAGACATTGTTCCTACTCTAATACAGATGTTTGTAGATTAGGTATCAAAGACATTGTTCCTACTCCAATACAGACAATTCATAAGGATAAACCTACAATTCATGCCTCATCAGCTTCAGAAATGAATCGAAATTATAGAAACTATACCTCAATTCTTCCAGAATCATCTCACACAATCCATAACGAGAGAAAGAAAAGAGAGACTGTTAAAGAATCATAAGGCCAAGGAAATACTAAGGCCAGATTCTATGATAACTATAGAAGTTATCATAAACAGTTTGTGCAAAATACACAAGCGTCAAATACATATCATGAAATGTGCTGTTATGTGTGTCGGAAGTCAAATCACAAAGCTAGAAATTGTCATCATCAACATCAACTGATAAGTAAACAAAGATTTCACAACTCAATTTCGAATAATAGAAAACGTTTCTTTATAAATGCCAATTTCAAAAGAAACTCAAATCAGTCAAACTCTTTTATTAATAACAGTAATGATTTGAATAAATAAAAGTCAAATATGAAATCTATACAAGTTGATGATAACACTTCTACTTCAATTCAAACCACTTTAAAGAAAATGATTACACATATGATTAAACCAATTCAAAAGTGGAAAATTAAATAAAAACCATCTAAGCTTGATATTGTTGAACAATGTCCTTTTGATGACAAAAAAGATATGAAATTACAGTCTGTATTCGATAAAAACAAAGAGCTCAAGTCAACCATGGCTTGGGTTCCTAACCATGAATAAATTTGTTCAAATGTGCAGGAACAACCAAGACAAGTCATCAACAGTGTTTGGCATGTTGACAGTGGTTGTTTACGGCACATGACTGGTAATATATCTCTATTAAACATACATACAACCTTACAACAGAGGATATGTTATCTTTGCAGGAGACAAAGATGGTAAGATTTCAAAGAAAGGTATAGTGTCGAATGGTGTGTTAATTTTTGAAGATGTCAATTTTGTAGAGGAACTAAAACATAATCTGCTTAGTGTCTATCAAATTTGTGACAAAAAGTATTCAACACACTTCACTGATAAAGAATGTCTTATTCTAAAACCTGGATTTGTAATTCCTTATGAATGGGTCTTATTAAGAATACCGAGAGACAAAGACACATTCTTACTTGATATGAATGATTCACACTCATTTGTAATTGCGTCTTGTTTGTTAACTAAATCCTCAAAAAGTGATACGTTGTTATGGCATCGACGCCTTGGACATGTAAACGTTAAAAATATGAACAAGTTGGTTAGAGGAAATCATGTTGTAGGTCTACCTTTGAAAGAATTTCAACTAATTGAACATTGTCTGTCATGTTCAAAAGGCAAACAACACAAACTTCCTCATAAACCAGTTGCTCATACCAAAATTGACTCTGTTCTTCAACTGTTACACATGGATTTATTTGGTCCTGTTAGTGTTTTGAGTTTGGGACGTTATGCATATTGTTTAGTCATTACTGATGATTTTTCAAGATTTACATGGGTTTTCTTCTTAGCAACCAAAGATGAGACACCTCATTTGCTGATAAAATTCATGACACTTGTGGAGAATCAGACTGACAAAACAATCAAGTGCATTCGAAGTGATAATGGAACTGAATTCTACAATCGTACACTAAACGAGTATCATTCTTTGATTCAAAGGGGATAGCAAGACAATTCAGTTCTGCAGAAACTCCACAATAAAATGGAGTTGCTGAAAGACGAAACAGAACTTTAATTGAAGTTGCCATAACAATGTTATCAGCAGCCAAATTACCATCATTCTTTTGGGCTGTAGCTGTTAACACTACATGTTATGTTCAAAATCATGTGTTAATCAACAAACAACAAAATATGACTTCTTATGAAATATTTTTCAAACATAAACCCAAAGTCAATTATTTCAAAACGTTTGGATGTTGTTGTACTTTGTTAAACACATCTGATTCTAAATCAAAATTTGATGAAAAAGCTGATTAATGTTATTTTGTTAGATACTAAGCCGACAAAGTAGCATATCGGGTTTATAATAAAAGATCTAAACAAATAATTGAGTCGCTTGATATTGATTGGCATGAATCTAACAAAACAGATGCAGGTTCAGCACCTTCATAGGTATATGATTATGCTTCATTATTTGAAACATTTAATCGATCATCTGTTGTTTCTACAGCAAATCCGCCTTTGACATCCTCAATTTACGATATTTTTGCTGATGATGTTGGATCACTTCTCCAGCAACAGGAATATCTTTAGATATACCTTCTTCTTCAAATGTTGCAGCTGCTCCACATTCTGTTTCTGAATCTGATTTATCTCATTCATCCAGTTGTTGAACAAGCTCCACAGGATTCTAATCACAGTTCTTCTTATACACAAGTTAATCCAATTGATATGATTCAGGTACCATTTAAAGATCTATCTGTTGACAATGATAATCTTTAAGAGGAAGGTATTGTTTATCAACCTGAAGGAGGGAACACTACTGAATAACCACTTGGTCACATGTCTAACTTAGACAAAGTTATTTCTGAAGATGCCATTTCACAACTGAGAATTCATAAAGACCATCCAACTAAAGCAATCATTGGTCCATTATCACAGGGTGTCCGAACTTGAAGCCAATCGGGCACAATAAATACATGTTTGTATTCATGCTTTATCTCACAGATTGTACCAAAGAACGTTGAGATAACCCTAAAGGAAAATAGTTGGGTAAAGGCTATGCAAGACGAGTCGATGCAATTTAAAAAGCTAAATGTATGGCATATGTGTGAACTACCAAAGGGTAAGTTGCCGATTGGTACTAAATGGATTTTTAAGAACAAAACAGATGAAAAAGATGTGATTATTCGCAACAAGGCCAGACTTGTTGTTCAAGGATTCTATCAAATTAAAGGGCTTGATTATGAAGAAGTATACGCTCCTGTTGCAAGACTAGAAGCTATACGTATTTTTCTGGCTTATGCTTCATACAAAAACTTCAAGGTGTATCAGATGGATGTCAAAACTGCTTTCTTATATGGCTAAATGAAAGAAGAAACTTATGTTTGTCAACCACCTGGTTATGAAGATCCAGATCATCCAGAATATGTTTATAAGTTAGATAAAGCACTGTATGGCTTACATCAAGCACCACGAGCTTGGTATGCCACTCTTACTGAACATTTGCTTGTGAATGGTTATACATGCGATTGATCAAACTTTATTCTTACAGAAGACTGGTGATGATCTTATTCTTGTTCAAGTATATGTCGATGACATTATTTTTGGATCTACCAATGATGAACTATGCAAGGAATTTGAAGCTATGATGAAGAAATAATTTGAGATAAGTTCTCTTGGAGAAATGTCATTTTTCTTGGATATCCAAGTTAAACAAGATGATAAGTGAATACTGATTCATCAAGAAAAATACGTTCACAGTATTCTTGAAAAATACAAATTTTAAGACTCCAATACTTCTTCCACTCCAATGACTTCTCGTCCGACTTTAACTCCAGATCTCACGGGTGAAGATGTTGATCAGCATTTGTATAGGTCAATGATTGGATCTCTGATGTATCTCACTCCTAGCAGACCAGACATCATGTTTCCTATCTGTCAGTGTGCACGTTATCAAAGTAATCCGAAGAAATCTCACATGAAAGCTGTCAAGCGGATTTCCAAATATCTCAAGGGTCAACCAACACTCGGCCTTTGGTATCCTAAAAATTCCAATTTCAATTTATATGTTTATACTGACAGTGATTATGAAGGATGTAACTTGGACAGAAAATCGACCACCGATAGATGTCAATTTCTTGGAAACAGGTTAATTTCTTGGCAATGTAAGAAACAGCAAAGGTATCCACATCCACTGCAAAGGCTGAATATGTGGCTGCTTCAAGTTGTTGTTAGCAGATTGTATGGATTCAGCAACAACTTCTTGATTATGGCCTTAATCTTTATGATACCATAATTTTATGTGATAACACTGCAGTGTTAAATATTATGAAGAATCCAATCCAACATTCAAAGCCAAAACACATCGACATGCACATGCACTTTATCCGTGACTATTTTGATAAAAAAAGTTATCCATTTTGGAATTAGTTCCATCAAATGACAACATTGCTGATTTGTCTATTAAGGCTTTGATCATTCCAGATTTGACTTTTTAGTCAAATATCTGAGAATGATTAACTTTAGTTAACATTTATCCAAACAACCTTTTTTAAAATTTGTTTTCATTCTAGGTGAAATTGTTATTTTCTTGCAGTTAATCACAATTTTAGGAGGAGAAAATTTGAAAATGTCTCGAAAAATATTTTTGTTCTTAAAAAAATTTAAAAATGTCTAGAAAAAGATTTTTGTTCTTAGGAGGAGTAAAAGAAATTTTGTAAAAATATTTTGTTTTACATCCTTAGAAAATTATAATTTTCAAGGATATATAGGAAATAATAATATATTTCTTAATTTTGATTCATTATATCTTAAGACATAAAAAAACTAACTTGAATTATGTTTAATATGTTGATAGGCTTGATTGAAAAGCACTACGATCTGTGTTACACTTAAAGTAAACTCAAAATGATTGAAGTGGGTTACTCGTTAAGGTTTTGTGGTAACACTGATTCCAAGTTAAAACAGACTGAGAGTTACAGTTTTGTCATACTCAAGCCAGTTACTATTTGATTCAGTGTTTTTCAGAAGAAATATGAAATATGTATATATAAATACAAAAGAAGAAAAACCTATGAAAAGCAAAGACAAAAGGAGAACATAAATATTATCAAAAAGAGCAAAAAGATGCCAAAAAGACCATATAGGAATAAAATATGTCAATAAGCACAATAATAAAAGATATGTCATAGAAATACATACTATATGATAAATATTTTTTTTTTGAAAATATGTTCTGTCACATGAGGCAAACTCAAAAGATGGAGCATGTAAGTCCGACTTGACATATAAGTCCTAAACGTGTTGCGAGGGCAAAACAAACTTGTTAATATTCTGTGTTCAGAAACATTTCTCAGACTAGTTATGCTCTAAATAGATATTATAATAGAGAAAAATAATTCTGAAAAGACTGATCAGAGGTAAAAGATTTAATTCAAGTTGGGGTGACTTGAAATCTCAATAGTGTTTTGAAGCTGGATAAGGTTTTACAGGATTTTTGATTGTGGGACTCACAGATTTTATATAACTTAATCTAAACATGATAAAGTCACAGAACATGTGTTCAAGTAAAAATATTGATGTCTAACATAGCAGTCTTATTTGAATAAAGCTGGACAAAATATGATCCTATACTTAAAAATTTACCAAAAACATATAAGTTTTTAGTGTAAAGAGAAATATGTGTTTGCTTTTATATTAAGCTTTGTTTTACACTTGTTTTGTTTTTACAAAATTTTGCAAAAAAAAATTAAGGGTTCATGGATAATTGTAAACATTTAGTTAACACATAATCGTTTTCATAACAAATCAAATGGATTAATAAAATGAATAAATTTACAAGGTTGAAAATTTTTAAAATTCAAAGAAAAATGAACTTAATGCAAAAAGTTCAAGTGTACGAGAACTCTGACTTCTCGCGCGAGAAGTCAAAAGGCTATAAAAGGAACAATTGAGCGAAAAGAACACTATTCGAACGAAAACTTTCTGAAACAATTCTCTCAAAATTCTAAGTGTTAGAACGTCATTTGCTTCAATATTAGTGTTCATTGTGGTCGTATTTGGATATTAAAGTTATTAATAAGGTATTTTGATGATAATAGATTAGATTTAAGTGTGTTCGATTCATGACCGAAATTTAAAAGACTAATACATGTTAAATTGAACAAAATTAAACATCTTAAACCTTAATAATGAATTAATCGACATCTAATGAACATGTTTTATTGGTTAAAACACTCTGAAAATGGCTTATTGAAAATCTGAAAAATCGCAGACTTATCGCATGCGAAAAGTATGTTGCAGATGAACAGACGCGAGAACTTTCAAATTCACATAGAACTACTCGCGTGAAAAGTAGACTTGTCACGCGAGAAGTTGACTTCTGATCAAATTCAGTTTCATGCGAAAACCCTTCTTGTCGAGCAAAAAGTTGAATCTGAAAACCTAATGTTTTCCGCACGAGTAATTGATGTTTTTGAGTGAGAAGTTTAATTTTTCAAAATTTTTCTAAGTGTGAAATTTGTTTCTAAGTCTGAAATTTTCTAAGTATAAAAATTCTTTGTGTACTTATCAAGTTTGTTTAATGTTTCAGATTGCGAGACCTATCGTTTTTAACAAAAACCATAATGCGGTTGCTTATCTTGGTGAGGTTCCTGACGACAAGGCATTATTCAGATCGCTGATTGATGGTCTTAAGACATCGAGGATTCACTATGCTATCACAGCTAACCCTGCCATATACTCAGACGTTATAGAATAGTTCTGGCAATCGGCTGCCAATGAGATAGATGAGGCTGGCGAACCCTGTATATCTGCCACAGTCAAAGGCAAGAGGGTTGTTTTCATTGCTGAAATGATTAACAATGTATTATTGTTAGAAGATCAACCCAACGTGCCTGTTAAGATAGATGATGACATGGCTAGGGAGTGCCTAAAGAGGATGGGATATAATCATAGGTATCCATCTCTGGAGAAGAAGTACTTACCTCCTTTTTGAAAGTACTTGTTTCATGTTATGATCCATTGCCTCAGCAACCTAAAAGCCGACATGGATAGTTTGAGTGCTGTATTTGGATCCTTGCTGATATCTATAGTCGATGACTTACCTTACAGCATATCTAAGGTTATATTCACGGAGATGCAGAAGAACGTTATTGCTACAGTTGGCAAGAAGTTCATTACGTACCCACGATTTATATAGCTGATAGTGAATGCTGCTCTTCCTGAGTTAGCAATATCTGATTCATCTACTTATGCTATGATGATGATTAAGAAGGATATATTTATTTATCTTATGGGAGCTAGAGGTAATGCATGGGATGGAGCTCATTTTTCTAAACTTGGAAGATCTATAGAAGATTATCAGGAAGAGGCTCAACAGACCGAAGAAGTGGCCACACAAGTTGAACAAGCTGGTCCTTCGACTACTATTCCTGAAGATGCTCTGAAAGTTCATAATCAGTTGGAACTTTGATAGATGCTGAGATAGATTCATGGTTTAGTTCTGGAAACGAAACTGATAGTGATCAAATTGGAAATGTGCCATATGTCCTTCAAGAACATCCGAGAGTGCAAGAAACACCATCCAGATGCACTGCTGAGGAATGTGATGCAGATTTTGTTCTTGAAGTTGTACCAACTACTCGGGGTAGAAGGAAGAATGACAAGAAGAGCTGGTGAAAGTCCACGTGGTAGGGGTAGAGGACGAGGTGTTTTGAGAAATCATCAAACCCATGTGACCATTATTTTGGCTGAAGAAAAAGTACATGTCTCTGAGACTCCTGCCACAGTTAGCGAGGCTGCTACATTAGAGACATCATATACTATGCCTGCTACTGAGGATGTGTTGAGTACTCCACCAAAAGATCAAGGGTTTGAGGAGACAATAGTCATGGAAGATTTTCTTAACACTCCTCCTGCGTAAACACAAGGTGCTAGTGCTTTTACTAATTCACCTACATCAGTTACACTTGAGCAGAGAGTTAATACATTGGAGAGGGAAATGTTAGAAAAGACTCAGATCATAGATAATATGCAGAGGCAATTATTTGAAAAGGATGAGAGGATTAAGAGTCTTGAACATCAGCAAAACTTCATATTTAGTTATGTTCAGATTCTGGAGCAGAAATTAAGAGATCTCACTTCACGTGTGCATTTTTCATCGTCACAACTACATGCCATCAAAGTTGGAGAATTAAGTGGATAGCAAACTGCTGATCCTATAGTTGATGAAGATCCTATTGACACTACAGAGCATGATGTTGATCCTGTTATTATAGAAAGAATAACAGAGACTGCTGATATTGTTCTAGAGCCACTTATGACTGATCAATCTATGGCTACAGAGGATCAACCTGTGGTTTTTACTGGACAGGTATTTGTAGAGCCTGAGCATGATGTTCCTATTCCAAGTCCAGTATATAAGGATGATGGTTTAGATATGGTTGATTATGCATCGAGTGATGAAGAAGAGGTTGATGATGATGAGGATGATGATGGTGATGATGGTGATGAGGGTGATGATAGTAAGAAGGATGATAAGAAGGATGATGGAGATGATGATGACCAAGGAGGTGATTTGGGTTCTACAGCTGGTGCTTCTGGGTCATCAGGTGCTGATAATGTCTTCGGACCAAGTCCCGATGATACCACTGAGTATACACCATTAGACCCAGCTGTAGAAGAAGCTTATGACATAGAGTTTTATACATTCTAGCAAAAGATCATTGCTAAGGAGACATAAGAAGATCTTGATGTTTTTGATGATTTGAATGAAGGAATATATTACACTGACATATTTGGAAACAGTCTTAAGGACTTGTTTTCAGATACATTGATTGAAGAAGGGAAAATCGTTGGAGAGTCGAACAATCAACAAACGACTGACAAGACAGCTAATGTTATTAGTCAAAGTGCTGTGCCTCAGGTCGGGAACTTAACATTTGCTGCTCCCCCTCCACCAGCTTACATTCACACATTGAGACATTCCAAACCTTTTGCAAGGTATGGAAACTCAAAATGAATACTTAGCTGGGCTTACAATATGGAGAAGAAGATGTATGTGATTAAGAGAAAGGGTGGAGCTATCGAGTACTATCAGGATGAACACGATTTCCTTACACTCAGAGCGTCGGATTTATATGCAATGGGTCGTTTTCCGTTCATTAACACAAATAACTATAGCAAAAGGAATTGGATCAGGAATATGATCTGGAGACAAAGCAGAACCAACTTCAAAGACTTTAAGATAGCCAAATCCAAAGTCATTGAAGATGAGACACGTATAGATCTTGCGACAAACAAACCTATGAAGATAAGAGTGTTCAAGCATCTGAGATATGTAAGGAAGATCCCTATACACGCTTATGTGCCAGTTAATAGCTTGTCTAAGTTAATGTGGTAGAGTTGTGAAAAGGAGACAGGGCATGCGTTGATACACTGCGTGGATAAAGATTACCATATCATTGACCCTGTGGACTTGTTTAGGTTTGGAAAAGAAGATTTGATGAGGTTGTAGGTTGGTCCTACAGCAGCTGATGTATCTGTTCACTTCATAGAAGCACAGTTTGGTTGGATAATTACGAAGGCCTTGGACAACAAGATGTATGCATACGGAGGCAGCTACAAGGTGGATGATATGGACTTCTAAAGCATTGATTTACCGAGCCTAGGGGGAGATTGTAGGGATTGAACCTAGAGGCTCGAGAAATCAAATCAAGATGAAGAAGATCTAAGTCGCGCGATAAATTAGAGTTGCCGCGTGATAACTTGCTTCTCGCACGAAACCCTGTTAATCGCGCAAGAACTTCATAGAATAGTATAAATAGAAGTTTTCTAATGTATTTCAGTAGCTTTTTGTCATTTTTCTGATTTTATTCGTATTGTAACACTTTACAAGTCAGAGAGCAATATAATCTAAGTTTATTTATATTTGTGTTTTGTTCTTCAATTACTATTCAATCTTATTCCGTGATGTCAACATTCCGCATTTTCGTCACGAGATCGATCATTGTAATATGTTGATACTTACACTACCCCAACCATGAACTTTGCTACAGTTCCAGTTTCGTCACAACCTAGTCGGCAGCCGCAATATAGTAATGAAATAAATAAATTAAAATAAAAATTTATATATTTGAAATTTATGTACTTCTATAAAGAATTTAAACTTTATTTTTGTATTTTTATCTTTACATCTAAATATTAATTATTTCTATTTGTTAAATAAATATATTAAACATATGAAAAGCTTTATTATTTTAGTTGGTACAAGGATAAAATATGTTAGGATCAAAGGGATTAAACACACACTCTGACATAGATTTATAAACATGAATGCTTACATAGAACATGTTCGTGTATTAAGAATTTCATTAGTTTCAAATGTTGGGATTACAAGGGTATTTATAGATTAGTTTAGGCCGGTAAGGGTGATAACCCTTTGGTCACACTTAAATATACTAAACTTAAATATACAATTAGTGGGACATTTAACCTTCTTAACTAACCATAACTAACTTACTTATACTAAACTTAAATATACAATTAGTCACACTAACTTAGGATAAAGTATAATTAATCTATTAAAAGTTAGTTTAACTTCAACATTTTTCCTTAAACTAAATTTAGTTTAAGAAGGTCTTTTATCTTTTTTTTTTATAATCCGGTTTGTCTTTATAATAGTGTAGGTTTATCATCCTAGTATTTGATCATATTATTCTCCTCTTTTTTTCCATTTTGAATATTCATGCTTAAATTTTCCAAATTCGTTGCGCTTAATGTAACAACCATAAAATTTGACACTTTTAAACAACTTTTACTTGTTATAATAAAAGCACAAACCAAACACACAATGCCCACTAAGACCCATTAAGAGGTTCAGATTTAACACATAATTTGATAATTCTAAGACCCGTTAAGAGGTTCAGGTTCATTTAACACATAATTTGATAATTCTAAGTCAAACGATAGCTAGAAAAGCTTAACAAGTCATAATATGATTAATATAAGCACTAGTACAAAAAGTTATATAAGGTGCGGATCTAACTTTTTGAAGGGGCGGGTGGTCTAAAAAACCGCCCCTTATAGATTTCTCAAAATTTAAATGAGTACAAATTGGGCGAAACCGTCCCTTATGTTACCTTTAGGGATGGGTATTATGACCGCCCCTTATGTTACCTTTATGGGTGGTTTTGGACCGCCCCTTATAGCCTTCTCAAAATTTAAATGAGTACAAATTGGGGGAAACCGCCCCTTATGTTACCTTTAGGACGGGTACTATGACCGCCCCTTATGCTACCTTTAGGACAAGATGGAAATTTAACCAAAAACTTTTAATTTTAAGAGTTGTACAACTCTTCTAGCAGACAATACAACTCCTAAAGCTTGCAAACAAACAACCCCTCTCCAACAATAAAAACTTTAGAATTGCCCCCGCAAAACCAGAAGCAGCTTTCAAATTCAATTTTCAAAATTCAAACAAAACAAGTAGCTTTTTCTCTCAGGTGACTTCCTTTTCAAAATTCAACCTCACCTTCCGTTTCATCATCTCACCAAATTCCATCACCGGTCGTTTGCTATCAGTGGATATCTATCATCTTATTCAGTTCAATTCTGCCCTTCCATTGTATCTTTCTTCGATAGTACCATAAGAGAGATATGAGAGAGAGAAAGAGAGATCAAGATCGATGACTTAGGATAATTTGCAAGATGGTAAGTTCGTCGCCTTTCTTATTTGCTTCTCCGATGATATTTCTTTCTACAAACCTCCATGGTCGCTTTCGCTATGGGTAAGTGTTTCCTATTCCTCTTTGTTTAATTTCATAGTTGATTAGATTGATTACATTTTCGTGTTGGCGAATTGGTTTCTAGGGTATTGATTTTGGTTTATAACAAATGACGAAGCACCTTCAAATGATACTAAGCAGAAGGTTGAGGCTATCAACATATATTGAAAAACACTACAAGGGGCAAATAAAGAATCTAAATGAATGAAAGGAATGGTAGGTTTTTCTGTTTATATGTGCTCATATGTTGAATAAAGAATTTAGTTGAAACGGTGATGTCAGAAGTGATTGACAAGAGTTTTAGTTGAAACAGTAATGTTTTCGATTTGTTTATGTTGATTTGATGATGTTATCTTGGGAATTTTTGGTGTATCTACGTGCTTTTTTTCTAGATGTCGTATATTGAATTGATTTTGAACGTTTGATGCATAATGTATGATACTTCAATGTATGAAACATTTGATACGCAATATGATAATTTTTGGTTGATTGAGCGGTTTGCACAGGGAATTATTTCTGGATATTAAATAATAAAAATAATTTTTCCCCATTATTTATACATAAAGGACGGATT
The DNA here is from genome assembly GCA_025506505.1 of Flaveria sonorensis. Taxonomy (NCBI): domain Eukaryota; kingdom Viridiplantae; phylum Streptophyta; class Magnoliopsida; order Asterales; family Asteraceae; genus Flaveria; species Flaveria sonorensis. Next base: position 3,400,033 of record CM046439.1, on the reverse strand, counting down.
TTATAGTTGCCATTTTTGATATTTTGCTGGTCATTTAGTTAAGCCATAAGGGAAGGGTGGGGGGTTAAAAACCGCCCCTTATTGATGTACATAAAGGGAATTCAAAAACCGCCCATATGATAAAATATTATAAGATGCTTAGTCATATGGGGCGGGCTAAAAACCGCCCCTTATGGCCATTTTACCCTCCCCATTTGCTTTTTTTATACTAGTGAAGCTTACAAATAAACGTTTTGATAGATAAACAGAAAACGCAATATTAATGTATTTTAATTTGTTTACGCACCAGATAACTATTAATACGACAAAATAATATTTATAGTACTTAATATTTAAAACTATCAAGAAATAAAACTTATAACAATACATGAAACATATTCGAATGTGATACGAATTGACCAGTTAACAAACCCAATCGCTTAACCTCCTGTATAAATCATTTCCTTCTCATATCAGGGTTTTTATCGACAAGTGCCCCACCTTTCTAGACTCCCCTGGACATCCCGATCATAATGGTGGTGATGGTTTCACCTAAAATGTAGCATGGGTGGTGTGAATCGAAGGCGGTGATGATGATTACGTGGGTTCTAATGGCGGTGATGATGGTTGTGCATGGATGGTGATGGTGAAGGCGGCGACTGTGATGGTTGTTGATAGCGTTGGTAAGGTGATGGTGGTGTAAGGCGGTGGTCGCAAATAGTGGTGATGATGGCTGTGATGGTGAAGAAGGTGGTTATGGTACTGGTTCAAAAGGTTATGGTGGTGGTTGTCGGCTGTTGCAAGGGTGGTTGTCGCTAGTTATTGTGTTGTCTGCGGTGGTGGCAGCCGACCTCGAAGTTGGTCAGTTATGGTTGTAGGCTTTGGTGATGGTTGTGTAGTTCGTAGGTGATGGTGGTTGTCATGTTGTGGTTGTGGTGGTGTTTGTTTTGGGATCACAGTGGTCTTTAGCAGTGATGACGGAGGTGGTTGTGATAGTGGTTGATGGAAGTTGTTGGATGTGGTGGTGTTGATCTTGTTGTGATGAGATGGATTATATATCCGAGTCTTGGTGAACGGGTGAGAGTCAACCCTGGTCAAAACTAGTCAACTTCTAGTCACAGTTGGTCAATGGAGAATCAACGAGTGGACCACGGAGCACAAGTTGATAGCACGTGAGTTGAGTTTCGCGAACCGAATAAAAGGTATACGAGTACATTTCAAGAATATATATATATATATATATATATATATATATATATATATATATATATATATATATATATATATATATATATATATATATATATATATATTTATATTAATCAATCGTGTTTGTTGAGCTCTAATCTTAATATATATTATGAATGTTAATATATTTTAGTAAAATTTAACATAAAAAAGGAAAGTAATTCTAATAAGCATTATATATTGGTTATTACAATTAAAATAAATTGTGACACATGATTATTCTATATTTATAATAAACATATATAATAGGCATAGAACTGAAATATATAAGAAAATATCACGATAACTTATCAAATATTCAAGCATAATATTTAATATAAAGTATTATTAAGACAAGTATTATATTAGAAATAATAATCGATACAAAGAGTTTAATTATACTTATTGTTATTACTATCCAAAAATCATTTGTTTGAACATTGTAAAAATCCTCTTAATGATAATAATATTAGTTATCTATCCCAAAACATATTAAAATGTGAATTTAAAACCGGTTTTATTATTAATACTATTATTAATATTGTTAATGTAATTATTATCATTATTATAAATAATAATATAATTATGTTTTATAAATATGTTATTGCTAATACTACTAATGTTTACTTTTGACAATATTATTATATACCTAAAACAATATAATAAAATAGTTTAATTTATATCAAGTTTAGTATTAACAATATTGATTAACACTATTACTCTGGCAGGTTATAATCTTTATTAATAATGCTTTAATCAAGTGAAAAATAATACTAAGACTTAATTATATAATTAAGTGATCAGTAGAAACTTAAAGATAATAAGTAACCGGTTCAAGTAAACTTCATTTGGTTATGATTAAATAGTTTTATCACAATATTTTAATAGCAATATATATATATATATATATATATATATATATATATATATATATATATATATATATATATAAAATACAAGTAACTATATGCGTACATCTATATATAGTAATATTCAGTATACATCAAATCTAATTTGATAGAAACCATAGTAATTATACGAATAACATTGATATTATTCAACAACTTATAATCTAATTATAATATTAAACGATCATCTCACCTAAATTAATACAAAGAGCTCAACCGCACATGTGATAACGTTATTGTATCACTAAGGAGTAACGTTAAGTGTACAATTAGGATTACATTGGTGAAATCTTGCACCTAGGTGTGAACTCTCAACAATAATATATGAATACTTATAAGAGAACCCAAGTGAGTCTTCACAGTCCTTTTAGAATACTTGTTTTTTATGATAACTTTCTTTTGTTACTATCCACATGCATCGACTGTCGTTTTATACAACCATTAATTCAGTGCGAACTAACGGATCATATGGGTAGTAATACTTGGGGAATCTCCCACGCACAGTGTGCCCTATGTATAGGAAAACAAACACTGAGACATGCAGTGTCTTTGAGCCTATAGTGTCTACGTGGCATATTATCTCTACATGTTACTATTTGACAGTTCAGGTGTTGCTATTTGGGAGTTTAATCCGTATTAAATGGAGATTGGATAATTGGGTACAGGGTTGGTTGTGGACTTATTTGATTGGCATCATACGTGTAAAATCTTTTTTCGTCAGACCTGTGAACTCACCAACTATATTTAGTTGACACTTTTAGTATGTTTTTCGGAAACTAGAAACCAAAGATAGCTTGGCTAGTTATACAATTTGAATATTCTCGCATAGCATCTATACCAAGTTCTAGATTATGAAGCATTTATGTATATTTAATGTATTGAGACTTTAATATTCTCTTGTAAACAATGTTGTTCTTGATATGCAGTCTCGTCATACTCTCGGTGCTTCTGTTGCTGTTGAGGTCGGGGTGTGACACTTAAAGCATCTTATTTTGCTTTCCTTTATTTTTAAACCCTTCTAAATTTTATCTTTAACATGTTCTAAACTTCCTAAACTTAAATTTCTATGATCACACATGTTCATATTTATGTCCTTTGAATTTTCCTTTAGCATATACTTTGGTGAATGAAAGTTTCTTATAATTGTCATCTTTTTTGATTGGTTTCTTGGTGTGCTCTTTATGTCTTTAACCTTCACATGACTTATTGAAATGACATAGTATTAAGGTCGGTGAATTGTTCAATCGCAACAACAATCAAAATGTACTTTTCAGGTAAAGAACTGAGTAGCTTCTTGGCTAGTCATTTGTTATCAATTATGGATCCAAGATTGTTGGCTTGTGAAATAAGTTACAATTATGAGTAAACTCATTAAAAAATTCAGATTCTTTCAACTTTAGTGCTTCAGATTCTTGTTTACGTCTTCGTAATCTTGCTTCATTGACTCTATCTTCACTCACAAATCATGCTTTGGTATCTTCTTAAATATTTTTAGCATTCGTATGATGAGCCACTTGATGAATAAGTTCTTCAAACATTGATTGAAATAGATAAACAATAGCCTTTGCATTTTTTGTTTGGTTCTACTGCTTTCCAAATTCCATATACATTGAATATTGCCTTGATATTTATAGTTTGTATAGTATAGTTTGTTGATCTGGTTGTCCAGACTCGATCAAAATCAAGTTAATTTAACGATCTTAGCTACCTTTATTATGCAATGATAAGTAAGGTCTTCTCCACAGGGAATATGTGGAAAGTGTTTAACAATTGCAACTCAATTAACGTAAAGACAAAAACTTTGAACTAAAGATTAAACTTTGAATGAAGTAATGAACATCAATGTAAAAAGCAACATACTTTATAACGAATTTAATTAAATAATGGAAAACAATCACTTTCGGGTTTTCCAATTCTATAAGATCAACAATTGGTATTTTTAAATTAGGGTTTGTAAGAAACAATACTTCAAGATCTTAGCTTTTGATTAAAGTGATAATAAAGGAACAAGCTTTTAAGATTCGTTAGTTCACAATGTTACCAATTTACCTATATCAAATTGTCTACTTTTCTTAATGAGCTCACGATGCTAGCAAACCGAAAACTGATAATCAAACAAATAACTTTATTTATAAGCAAATCATTTAAATTAATCAAAACATAAAACTTCATTCAATCACTCAATGTTCATTACAAAAACCTAATCAAACATACCAAATATCTCACTTGACGAGAATCATACTTCCGGAAGTAATCACGAAAAGCCTAGCCACGCATCATCTTCATTATGCCTTCGATCTTGAATTGGAGAATGTTTGTGGATGATTTAGGGAGCCTTAGAACACCAAAAATCACCTAAAGTTCGTCACTTTTCATCTCCCAGAAGTTCTAGATCGAATTGGGGTTGATTTTGTTTAATTAAACTTGAAAATCCAAAAAATACGGATGCTGTTAGGCCATCGACGTATCATACGCCCACTGGCATATGATACGCCATCTCATACGCCGCCCATACGCCCAACTTTCTGTTCCTTTAACCAATACGCCGCCTCATATGCAGCCCGGCGTATGATACACCCAAACCCGGAGTATCATACGCCAGGTCTCTTTCTTGACCTCTTTTTTCCCATCTTTTGGTATTTACATCTTAAGTCCTTCAACTTTCATGTTTTGCTTCTTTTGCTTCCAATTAAGCTACCTTAAGCTCCAAACACCTATGAATGAAAACATAAACAAATTCAACTTGTTCCACAATAATCATGATGTAAAATCAAGCATTTAGATCAATTAAAAACCAAAATATTGACTCGTGATCACATCCCCACACTTAACATTTTGTTTGTCCTCAAACAAACTTACTTGTAGAATTCACCTTACTTAATCACATATGCTAAGTTATCACAACTTTGTATAAGTTAAGGTCCCATACTTAGTTTTAAAATTTCATCAAGTAAGATTCACAACCCAACATGTAATACCATTTATGTTTTAAACTTAGAATCTTTAGTTGGCATAACTTCACCTTTTGCTTCAAACATTCATGCATTCACATTCCTCACAATAAACACTCCTCTCGGTTTGTTTTGTGGACTAGTGATTATATACTAGTATATCTGGAACTCTCAAACCAAAAATGTACATTTTCATCATAAGCTCGTATATTAATCATATCGCCATCAATTAACACAATATAATGTATAAATCAAAAGGTCTTTCATGGGTTGCAATGTTAGGCTAGGGTTTAAGGCGGGATAGAGTAGGGACTTTAGAGTGGCTAACGGTGAATGAAATCTAATTTAAACATGCTAGATATCATGTTTGTTAATTTCTATCCTCTAATTGTAATCACATCATAGAATTCTCACACTATTTTTGTTGCTTCATATTTGATCATTTTGACCTTATATTTAGCTTTTTTCTTTTTTTTTTCTTTCACATCAATCATTATTATTGAACTACTACTAAGATGACACTTCTAGGTATGTCATGGATTGGACTTCATCACCCTAGGTTTCATAAAAAGGCTAAGGCTTTGTAGCCTTATTGTTTCGGGATTATTCAAATGATAAATTGGGGCTCAACATGGTGTCTAAAGGAAGATTATCAAGGTCAGGGATTCAAAAGAAAAGGGTTTAAACAACTGGTTCATTCCTAATGCCTCTATCATATTAATGCACATATTGGTTCATGATCATGACACGCATCAATTACACGAGTTCTAACTTAGATGCACATTATGGTTTCCCTCATTATGAAAAAATATAAAGTAGATCACAATATGCTTTGAATTGCTCAATTATGCTCAAGCTCTCATGGAAACGGTGGGAAAAGGGTTAAAGATGTGAAGCACGTATGTCATCTACAATCAGTTCGTTATGCCTCCTAAGAATTCTACTTAATTTTATAAAAGCTCATGGTGGGGGTGCTTAAATATAATTTCAAAACAAGCATGCCAAGGGATCTATACATGGACAAAGACGTTATAGTTAGCCATGTATGAAAAATTTTGGGTTTCATGTACAATTAATCTTATTTGAAGATTTATTTTTTAAAAAGATTCAATTTGTTTTTATTCTTTCCTTATCCCCACACTTGAGATACATTGTCCCTAATGTATAGTGGTTAATCTCATAACACAAAAGAAAGCAATTAAGATCCCAACTTATTTAGCATTCAAAGACAATCATACAAAAGACAAGAAAAGGAAGGAGTACATGAACCTGTTCATCAGTGAGCCTTCATTGACTTCTGACTCCCCACACTTGAGTGATTGCGTCTGGTGCATGATTGAACTAACAAAACAAGATAAAACAAAGAAGCACAAAATAATAAAAGAAATAAAACTCACTTTCGTAGGAATCACGGTTGCATTTAGCGTATGCAACAAGCCTTTAAACCACTCGGTAGCCCGAGTGGACGAGTTGTAGTCTCGTGAGGGTTTCTAGTGAACACACCTACAAGTTCACGGGTTGCTTCCTATTAGCGCTAAGTTTAAAGTCTTCAGCCAGATTATACATGTCACCACTAAGGTGGTCGAAGCCCATATTTGCCTACCGAGTTCCCAATAAATGCTCGATAATTAACATGGCTGCTCCATAGTTGCTTTCCAATTATAGGCATGTAAAATGAGAAGTTGTTAGGAAGCCACTTCATGATAACATGTCCAATGTCATGCAATGTCACCTTTCTTTTCTTCATCCTTAAATCCTCTTCCTTAACGTTATTGGTCGAAGTAATAAGTACGAGAGAATGTTTGGGATAAACTTTGATTACCTCGGTTTCTGATTTCTTGATGAGTTTCATGTCTTGCTCCAAATGATTTGCAACTAGTTCTTCCACTATTTCTCCAACCATGGTAAATTCAATCTTTGACTCTTGTATAACGGAGGGAAGTAGTGTGGTATTAGTATCCATAACCTCCTCCATTACCTCCTTCTCTAGTGACTCTTCAATCTGGATTTTCATCAAAAGCATATCACATTTTATGCTAAGGTAGTGGAGTCTTTGTTGATCTAAAAGTTGGTGTTATGATAAACTTTCATCGATACTGACAACATCACTTCGAATCGAGCAATCTTTTCCTCCTCCTCAGATTGATAAATATGTTGAAATGGCTTAACATTTTGGATATCAATATTTTCTTGGTTTTGATAGGAAAACTGACATTGATTTTGATCGTAACATTGAGAAGTATTTGAGTGGTTCGAGCATCCATCAGAATCTCCTTGATTATGCCTATTAACATCCACGTATGTTGCCTGAGAGTATTCTTGATGATAGTCATTATGATCTTCCTTATAACTTGAGCTTTGTATCATCTCTAGTTCACGATTGTTGTAATAAAATTCTTGCTCAAAGTTGTAGTTTGCATCTGACTGATAATATCATTCATAATATGAAGAAGATACCTCATAGTACGGATAAGATGATGGCACATCATCATAATAAACATCCAACATATATAATTTTCTTCTCGCATATTCACACTTTTGCAAGTACTCAGGACAATCATCTTGTGTGTGACCTGGACTCCCGCAACCATTACATGAATAATAAACTCGATTCATGGTGAGTTTTAACAATCTGATAATAACCTGCAAGACATAAAACACCTACCGAAGCACCGCACAAAATAAAACAAAAGAAAGAAAATAAACTAAAAAAATTACAAATAATAACTGTCACACCCCGACTGACGGCGGAATCATCGGGGCGGACGAATGTGAAACGATTGTTCATAGCTCATGAAATTTAATAAGTTGAAATAATATTAAATGCCATTTTTCGTTGAATAATACTAAACAAATAAATCATTACAATACACTAAAGATTCAAACAACAACATAAAATCTTTAATTAAACTAAGTCCAAGTCCTATATGAGCATGAAGAAATCCTCAAAGTAGCAATCCTGAAACATGTTAAAAATAAGGTCAACATATAATGTTGGTGAGTTCCCATGAATTTGTACATACGTATGAAAACAACGTTTAAGAGGCAATTCATGTCATAGGTTAAGAAATATTGCAAGAATATAGATAGCATAATGTTACAATCAAACCTTGACAAAGATATCCATTACAAGTTATAACGATTAGCTAAGTGTACTTGGTTCCCATAGTGCTCATGAATACGACACTAGGAGCCGGCAATAACCTCGGCTTTAGCACCAAATAGGCTTGTCAGGCCCATAGATCTATGACGTCGCTAGGCTAGCAATAGTTAATGATTGTTTTTACAAGATGACTATCATATAAGACTCACAAGCATCTCAAATAACCATGACAAAGTTTATAAATGAATTGCTCGTGCATTTACAAGTATCAAGATGTTTACAAGTGCAAGTTCATAAAGTTAACATGTTTCACCCCAAAAGGTGTGAAATAAAGTAAAAAGGGGCATGAAAAACTCACATGGAAAACTCACATTGTATAATGATGGATGTAGAGTACATAAGGAAGCTTGGATGTTCAAGAGTCAAAGGTGATGTCCTAAAGGGGAAAAAGAAACAATAACTTGAGGTCGGAATTCATTACAAGAAGTTAGGATATTTAGAGAATGCCAAAAAGCGAAAGGTAGATTGAAAAGGATTATTGTACCAATTTTAGATTCTGGTCAGAATGTTTGGTACGTGTTTGAACAGGTTTTAAAAATAGTAAACGGTTTCATAAAATTATAAAAATTTACAGTTAACTAGTTCAGAGTCTTCCGGACAACTTTCGTTCAGAAATATTTTTATGAAAATATCCGTAAATAGGTCAAAACAGCAGCACAAGACAAAAGACGCTGAAATGCGCACTTATCTTGTGAAGGCTATTGTTGAGTCGTCCGATTGAGTTTGAAGACGTATAAACTATCGTTAAAAAGGTAATTCAATGAACTTAATGTTGGATTTGAATTTTACTCAAATTTAGTTTGTTATGACTAAGTTATTGTTAGTTGGAGTCAGACTATATTCTGCCAAATATGTAATAAGGCACTTTTGTGCACTTTTAAAATTGCTAAAGCATAAAACGGGTTAGAACAAATTTATTATGTCATATATGGTATATTAGACTTCGTTTGAGTTATAAAAAAAATATTTCAAGACTTTTGCATAGCCATCATTTAGAGAAATAATCTTGTGGAATAACCGAATGCGGCGACATAGCCGTCCATATGCAAACGGGATTCTTTGTTTACGTTAGTGTGTTGTTAGCTTGATTTAGGAATGTTAGTGATTGTTATAAGGTTAGTGAATATTAGAAGGTTTGTGATCAAATGGTAGTGATTAAAATTAAAATAGATTTAGTAGAAAAAATAATAAAGTAAAAACATGAAAACAATTTGATGTTAGGATGATTGAAAGAATATAGAAATGCATAATATATAAGCAATATAAAATTATCTTAGTATTAGAAAATTCTTGAACTACTTGTAAAAGAAAATTCTTGAAATTGATCATAAACAAAGAATGATGAAAGGTTTGTGTGTGAGAATTTTAGAGAATGAGCAAATAAAAAGTGAGGCCTAACCCTTGCTTTTATAGTTGAGGTTAGGAGGAGGTTATGAATGATGTTAATGATGAGTTACAAGTCTTTTAAAATAGAGTTATGATTAGAATTTGAAATAAACATAAAATTAAATAAATAAAAAATAATTACAATTTAAACTCTAAATTTATGAAGACTCTAATTACAACTTTTTTTTATTAAATCTTTATAAACTTTATATATCTCACAAGAACTTGTAATTTGATTATTTATTTTAGTTGAATATTTTAAAATATTATAGATATTAATAACCTTTTAACATTTATAAAATTTATTTTATAAATTATAGAATTTAAGTTAAATTAATTAAGTGACACATTTATTGTTTTTGGAACACAAAAATAAATAAATGACTAAATAATGAATATGATTTACAAGATTGACTCAAACGGGTTCGGGTTTGGGTTTCTACTTTGAAAAAGGGCAGGATGTTACAATAACACTTTGCGCACTAATTCCCTAGCAACGGCGCCATTTTGATCTGGTTGTCGAGATTCGATCAAAAACAAGTTAATTTATCGATCTTAACTTGTAAGGTCCAGTTCCAGGAGACCCTACAGTTGGACATTCATAGCATCATTCATTATTAAAAACACCTTAAATCACATTATTATAAGAAAACAATCGCAGCGGAATAATTTAACCAAAAACTATTTCTTGCATTAATGATCACTTTTGCCAAATAATACATCGTTGTTAGAGTTGCAAAAAGAATATTTAGTTGCATTACAAGACAAAAATATCATAATTGCATAAATGGATGCAAGTCTCCATCACCAAGTAGCTTCGCCATCCTCAGCAAAATCCTTACCTGCCAACTGATATACGTATAAAAAGTCAGCATTGCTGAGTGAGTTCTAGTTTAATAATATAGAAAATATACTTTGGTAAACTTCATATGGTGATCATTCATCAATATACATAATTCAATCATTGAGGGATTCTTTATCTTTCTTTCTTTCATTATCTTTCACTTTCATTGTCTAGGTTTGCACAAAGCAAGAGCCTATATTATTGGTTGGCAATAAATGTCGAACCCCTGTCGGTACACAATAATAAGTGGTAGCTAACCCCCGACAATTGATCCACACTGCTAGGCACGAAGCCTGCTCATGAACTTGGATCCCATTGGTTTATTGGTCAATCACAAGGAATAGACCCCGGATGTGCCTTTCTTGGGCTGAAACAGCCACACATCAGTTGAGCTAACGACAACATGGTCGTGAACCTCCGTTGGAAAAGCTTGCAAGGCTTTTCACCTTTTGTTAGGGCCCTGGGTAACATTTATTATGTTTCTCTGTCCTTCTTTTATTCCTTTGTGTCCACTTATTATGAATAATACTTTTATAATAATATTATCTTAAAACCACATATCATGAAACAATAATAATTATTCATAGCAAGCAGCCCATAAGAAGGTAAATAAAACATTAGAAACATAGAACAAGCATAAACACCCATTAAACATAAGTTCTTAACACATAAACTCTATTTCCAAAATTTCAAAAAAACTTCTAAGTGTTCACAGCGCATGAGTAACTTATACAGCGGATGACTTAAAGTAATAAGTATCCACAGCAGACAACCTAAGTCTACAGCGGACAGCCAAGATCCACAGCGGACAACTTAAGCCTATAACGGACAGCCAAAATCCACAGCGGATGAGTAAAACACAAGTGTTCACAGCGGATGAACATAGTCCAATGCGGATGAATGACATCCACAGCGGATAACTTAAGTCTACAGCGGACAGCCAAGATCCACAGCGGATGAGCAAAACACAAGTGTTCACAGCGGATGAACATAGTCCAATGCGGATAGCCATAGTCCAATGCGGATGAATAACGTCCACAGCGGATAACTAAAAGTGTACAGCGGATAACCAACATCTACAGCGGACGTACAAATTTTTCTAAGGGTTCACAGCGGATAGTGTCCACAGCGGATAACCAACATCCACAACGGACAACTATAAACTCCTCAAGTGTCCACAGTGGACATGTAAGTCCACAGCGGACGTCTTATAAATTTTCTAAGTGTCCACAGCAGACACACAATGTCCACAGCGGATGACCATCATTCACAGCGGACACTTGTTCAGTACTTGCGTTGCAACTTAAGAAGTGTTTCGATCTCAAACATCATTCCAGCCTAAACTTAGAATAGATCGAACATGTTACAATCTTAAAACATAACAAACATCATCACAACATCATAAAAATCACTTAAAACCAACATATATCAAACACAACCGTACACCATGTAAAACTCATAGTTTAGTTAGGAAAAACAGCAGTTATAATGCATATCAGCCCTAAAACATGTTGAAAACATGAAAAAGAGGGGATCTAGAACTCACTTCCCAGCAGCTTTCGAGTGAAATACCACAACCCGAGAGCTAACAAGAATATCTAACACCTAAACACATAAAACAAACAACCAACACAAGAAAACACATAAAAATAGGTTCATCAGCTTGAACCCAACAGGAAAATCAAGAAGAAATCTTCTGGAAATCTCACATTTTGAAGAACTTGAGCTTTCTCTCTCTAAAACCGGATGGGGTTTTCTTTTCCAAGCTTCCAGCCGAATTGTGCATGAGAGAGAGAGTCATGGGCGGCCTTACTACCTTTTTGAAACCCATTATGAGGAAGTTTACCTTTTGTACACCCTCGCCCCTTAACCTTTTGGATATTTATCTTTTCTTCTTTACTTTTCTTTTCTTTGAATTTTTTGGGTGTTACAAGTCTACCACCCTTATATAGGTTTCGTCCCCGAAACCTGTCATTCCTTAAAAAGGTCTGGGTAGAGCCGTCTCATTTCTTCCTCCGACTCCCAAGTGGCTTCTGATCCCTTACGATGTTTCCATTGCACTTTTACTTGGCCAATCACTTTATTCCTTAACCGTTTCTCCTTTCGATCTACTATAGCTACTGGTTGTTCCACATAATTCAACCTTTCATTAACCTCAATGTCCGTAAGAGGAACAACAACATCACTTTCTGCCTAGCACTTTCGTAAGTGAGATACATGGAATGTAGGATGAATTCCATGCAGTTCATTAGGAAGTTCCAGCCTGTATGCCACCTTACCAACTCTGGCAATGATTTTGAATGGCCCAATATACCTAGGGCTTAACTTTCCTAGCTTGCGGAACCTGATAATCCATTTCCAAGGAGATACCTACAACATCACCTTATCTCCTACTTGGAATTCAATTGGCCTCCTTCTTTTATCAGCGTAGGACTTTTGCCGGTCCCTTGCTGCCTTCATGAAGGCCTTGATCTTTTCCAACTTTTCTGACGTGGCTTCAATGACCTCGATACTTCCCAACTCTTTCTGCCCTATGTCACCCCAACACACCGGGGTTCTGCATCTTCGCCCGTAAAGCATTTTGAATGGTGGCATGCCTATACTGGCTTGATAACTATTGTTGTAGGAGAACTCTGCCAAAGGTAGGTGTTCATCCCAACTTCCACCAAAGTCAATAATACATGCCCGAAGCATATCCTCTAAGGTCTGAATGGTCCGTTCTAATTCGCCGTCTGTCTGAGGGTGATAAGTTGTGCTAATGTGTAACCTCGTCCCCATCGTATCATGAAATTTCTTCCAGAACTTGGACGTGAACTGGGTGTCCCTATCAGAAACAATAGACACCGGCACGCCATGACGAGTTACGATCTCCTTGATGAATAGCTCCGCCAACCTTTCCGACGAGTAAGTCTCTCTAATTGGCAAAAAGTGTGCACTCTTCGTCAGGCGGTCTACGATCACCCAAATGGTATCACATCCTCTTGTAGTGCGAGGCAACTTTATGATGAAGTCCATGATGATGTGTTCCCACTTCCATTCAGGTATATCCAAGGGTTGGATCTTCCCATATGGTTTCTGATTTTCCGCCTTCACTTGTAAACAGGTCAGGCACTTACTCACGTACTCCACCACATCACGCTTCATCCCTGGCCACCAATAATCCTTCTTCAGATCATGATAAATTTTTGTAGCACCAGGATGGATGGAATACCATGTTTTGTGAGCCTCATCCATGATTCTTCCCCTTAACTCCCCATAACGAGGAATCCATATTCGCCCGAAACGGGTTTTAACGCCACGGGTGTTCTCCCCTAAATCTGTCGCCTGCCCCTTCATTCATTCAGAGTTGATCCTATCATCCTTTAATGCCTCATCTTGGAATTCCCTGATTTGACCCATAACATCCGGCGTCACAACCAGCTGGCAAGCCTTCACCCGAATCGGTTCCGGCCTCTCCTTTCGACTGAGGGCATCGGCTACCACATTCGCCTTACCTGGATGATAGTGAATTTTGCAGTCGTAATCCTTGATCAAATCTAACCATCTTCTTTGTCTCATGTTAAGATCCTTTTGCTTGAAGAAGTACTTCAAGATTTTGTGGTCGGTGAAAATGGTGCACTTCGTCCCGTACAGGTAGTGCCTCCAAATTTTCAATGCGAAGACCACAACCGCCAACTCCAAATCATGAGTAGGATAGTTAGCCTCATGGATCTTCAATTGTCGGGACGCATAGGCTATAACCTTTCCTCGTTGCATCAGCACACAACCTAAACTCAAATACGAAGCATCTGAGTATACCACCAAGTCTTCATTCCCTTCAGGCAACATCAAGACGGGGGCTTGGGTTAACCTCATCTTTAACTCCTGAAACGCACTCTCCAGCTCAGAACTCCATTCAAACTTTACATCCTTACGAGTCAGCTTAGTTAACGGGGCTGCCACCTTAGAGAAGTCTAGAATAAATCTTCTATAGTAGCCTGCCAAACCCAAGAAACTACGGATTTCGGACGGCGTCCTCGGGGGTTCCCATTGCATTATAGCTTCGACTTTTGCTGGATCCACCATTATCCCTTTGGGGTTAACCACGTGGCCAAGAAATTGAACCTCACACAGCCAAAACGCGCACTTAGAGAACTTTGCATACAACTTCTCATTTGTCTCTAGTACCTCCTTGACATGACAGGCATGCTCACCTTCGCTCTTCGAATAGATCAGAATATCGTCAATGAATACAATCACTGATCTGTCTAGCATCAGTCGACATACCCGATTCATAAGGTCCATAAAGGCAGTTGGCGCGTTGGTTAAACCGAAGGACATCACGAGAACCTCGTAGTGTCTATAACGCGTGCGAAAGGCTGTCTTAGGGATATCCTGCTCCTTCACTTTAAGTTGATGATACCCCAATCGCAGGTCTATCCTGGAGAACCAACTAGCACCCTGGAGCTAATCAAACAAGTCATCAATTCTTGGTAACGGGTACCGGTTCTTCACGGTCAACTTGTTCAACTCACGGTAGTCGATACACATCCTCATACTACCCTCCTTCTTTTTCACGAATAGGACCGGAGCACCCCATGGTGAGATACTCGGCCGAATGAAGCCTTTATCCAAGAGGTCTTGTAGTTGCGTCGTCAGCTCCTTGAGTTCGGACGAAGCCAACCGGTATGGTGCCTTGGCTACGGGTTGCGCTCCCGGTATCAAGTCAATCTAAAACTCGATCTCTCTGTCGGGTGGGACCCCTAGTAGGTCTTCGGGAAACACATCGAGGAAATCGCATACCACCGGCACGTCAGACAACCGGGTCACAGTGGCATCCACATCCTTCATATAAGCCAGGTAAGCACCGCACCCTTGCCTCATAAACTTCTCTGCCATGATCATCGATATCACTCGCGGAGCGGTGTATTCCTTGTCTCCATGAACCGTAACCACACTACCATCAGGCGTAGTCAAACGAATCATCTTCTTTCAACATACAATATTCGCTTCGTAGGTCGCCAACCAATCCATTCCTAACACCACATCAAAACCTCCTAGGGCCATCACGTACAATCTAGCAGGGAACTTGTGACCGTCTAATTCTATGAGGCAATCGTCTATCATATCAGTCACCTTGGTAGACTTTCCTATCGCTGTCTCTACATGAAAAGGCACATCTATCTTCTTATTCTTACCATGCATTTCATGACAAAAGGTAGCAGATACAAAACTTCTATTAGCACTCGAATCGAAGAGCACAGAAGCATACACTTGGTTTACCAAGAACATACCTGAAACTACTTCCGGGTCCACTCTGGCTTCTTCCCGGGTCATGTTAAATGCCCTTTCCTTGGCTTTGGTGCTCTCACTTCTCCCTTTTTCTCCCATAGTCTGGGTCCCTGAGCCCTCTGCTCCACCCTTCTTGCAATCCCGGCCCGAATGACCCACCTCTCCGCACTGGTAACATCTCGGTACTCGGCAATCCTTAGCATAGTGCCCTTCGCCTCCACACTTAAAACACCTGTTTGTCCCCACTCTACACTCACCCAGGTTACTCTTTCCATACTTCCTACATTCTTTCCGATCATTCCCCTTCCTCTGTTCTGGGCGACGATTATCAACCTTCATCTTCTTCTCCCCAACCCCAAAGTTGTTGTCCCTGAACCTTTTCCCATTACCATTCTTGTTCCAACTCCTCTCAACCTTCCTCTGAATTGGCACCGGATCCCTCTTATCATACAACCTTCCAGCCAAATCTACTGCAGACCTGAAAGTGCTCAGTCTAGCAGCTATCATGTTCCTCCTGATATCCACAGGCAAACCCTGCATGTACCTCTTAATCTTCTTAGACTCTGGAGTTACTAGATCTGGCACAAGTCTTGCAAGCTTATTGAACTTGGAGGTATACACTTGATGAGTCATGTTCCCAGGCTCTAAATGTAAGAACTCCTTCTCAATTTTGTCCAACTCCCGATGTGGACAATACTCCTCCAGTACCAGTTCCTTCAAATCCGACCATCTCATCCTTAAAACAAACCGTTTCCCCTCGGCTTGGACAATGTTGTCCCACCAGCATAATGCCGAGTCAAAGAAAGAATGGGAGGCAAACTTTACCTTTTGATCCTCCCGGCACTTACTGATGTCCAGGACTGCCTCCATCTCTCGAACCCAACGGTGAGCAACCGTGGCATTGTCGTTGCCGTCAAAGGTTGGGGGTTTGCACCTCTGAAACGCCCCATAGGTGCACCCCTTAGCGGCCTCCCTCTCCTCCTCACTATCGTTATCATGAATTACCACCCTGGGACTAGATGGCTCTTCATCAGCTTTCTCCTTCTCCCCCGCATCCTTGGTCTTTTCACCATCCTTTACAGCCCTCAACACCTTGGTCTCTACTGAAGGTAACACGTTTTGCATGATGTTGTAGACTTCGTCAGCAATAGCATCCTTAACCGTAGACTTGAGGGTGGCCGATCCTTCACCCTCTTGGTGGCTATGAATATCATGTCCTCATGAGTCATCTCAGGAGCCTTAGCTTTGCTCTGGGTGACACGTGTCCCAGTACTACGCCCGCCACGAGCACCGCCTCGGGTCACCTTCCCAGATTTCCTACCCGCCATAAGATCTACCTCCTATAAGATTCAAACAGTAACAAGGTCATTCAAGGTAATAGCTCAAATTATGTCAAGTATAGTAAGTCCCTAATTACAGTGGCCAGTTGTGATTAGCCACTTACTTTACTCTTCATCCCCCAAGCATTTCCTGTCCTGACTACATCAGTATTCAAATCTACTAATAGCACATAATTCAAATAGCACACGCACGTAATACCAGTTAACTTTATGAAAAATCTACCTGATGGCACGTTGCTACTTGGGCTGGCATCCTTCCATTCGGTCCATTCTCAGTTTAAGTTTAGGTTTTGAAAACAATTTACCCAATTCTCTTAAACTTTGGCTCTGATACCAACTTGTAAGGCCCCGTTCCCGGAGACCCCACAGTTGGACATTCATAGCATCATTCATTATTAAAAACACCTTAAATCGCATTATTATAAGAAAACAATCGCAGCAGAATAATTTAACCAAAAACTATTTCTTGCATTAATGATCACTTTTGCCAAATAATACATCATTGTTAGAGTTGCAAAAATAATATTTTGTTGCATTACAAGACAAAAATATCATAATTACATAAATGGATGCCAGTCTCCATTACCAAGTAGCTTCGGGCGTGCCATCCTCAGCAACATCCTTACCTGCCAACTGATATACGTATAAAAAGTCAGCGTTGCTGAGTGAGTTCTAGTTTAATAATATAGAAAATATACTTTGGTAAACTTCACATGGTGATCATTCATCAATATACATAATTCAATCATTGAGAGATTCTTTATCTTTCTTTATTTCATTATGTTTCACTTTCATTGTCTAGGTTTACACAAAGCAAGAGCCTATTATTGGTTGGCAACAAATGTCGAACCCCTGTCGGTACACATTAATAAGTTGTAGCTAACCCCTGACAGTTGATTCATACTGCTAGGCACGAAGCCTGCTCATGAACTTGGATCCCATTGGTTTATTGATCAATCACAAGGAATAGACCCCGAATGTGCCTTTCTTGGGCTGAAACAGCCACACATCAGTTGAGCTAACGACAACATGGTCGTGAACCTCCGTTGGAAAAGCTTTGCAAGGCTTTTCACCCATTAAACATAAGTTCTTAACACATAAACTCTATTCTCAAAATTTCAGAAAAACTTCTAAGTGTTCACAGCGCATGAGTAACTTATACAGCGGACGGCTTAAAGTACTAAGTATCCACAGCGGACAACCTAAGTCTATAGTGGACAACCAAGATCCACAGCGGACAACTTAAGTCTACAGCGGACAGCCAAAATCCACAGCGGATGAGTAAAACACAAGTGTTCACAGCGGATGAACATAGTCCAATGCTGATGAATGACATCCACAGCGGATAACTTAAGTCTACAGCGGACAGCCAAGATCCACAGCGGATGAGTAAAACACAAGTGTTCACAGCGGATGAACATAGTCCAATGCGGATAGCCATAGTCCAATGCGGATGAATAACGTCTATAGCGGATAACTAAAAGTGTACAGCGGATGAAATAATACACAACGGATAACTAAAAGTGTACAGCAGATGAAATAATACATAGAGGATAACCAACATCTATAGCGGACGTACAAATTTTTCTAAGGGTTCACAGCGGATAGTGTCCATAGTGGATAACCAACATCCACAACGGACAACTATAAACTCCTCAAGTGT
This sequence comes from Flaveria sonorensis, assembly GCA_025506505.1. Taxonomy (NCBI): domain Eukaryota; kingdom Viridiplantae; phylum Streptophyta; class Magnoliopsida; order Asterales; family Asteraceae; genus Flaveria; species Flaveria sonorensis. Next base: position 3,381,301 of record CM046439.1, on the reverse strand, counting down.
CCACAGCGGACATGTTGTCCACAGCGGACGTCTTACAAATTTTCTAAGTGTCCACAGCGGATGACCATCATCCACAGCGGACACTTGTTCAGTACTTGCGATGCAACTTAAGAAGTGTTTCGATCTCAAACTCATTCCAGCTTAAACTTAGAATAGATCGAACATGTTACAATCTTAAAATATAACAAACATCATCACAACATCATAGAAATCACTTAAAAGCAACATATATCAAACACAACCGTACACCATGTAAAACTCATAGTTTAGTTAGGAAAAACAGCAGTTATAATGCATATCAGCCCCAAAACAAGTAGAAAACATGTAAAAGAGGGGATCTAGAACTCACTTCCCAGCATCTTTCGAGTGAAACACCACAACCCAAGAGCTAACAAGAATATCTAACACCTAAACACATAAAACAAACAACCAACACAAGAAAACACATAAAAATAGGTTCATAAGCCCGAACCCAGCAGGAAAATCAAGAAGAAATCTTCTGGAAATTTCACATTTTGAAGAACTTGAGCTTTCTCTCTCTAAAACCGGATTGGGTTTTCTTTTCCAAGCTTCCAGCCGAATTGTGCATGAGAGAGAGAGTCATGGGCGGCCTTACCATATTTTTGAAACCCATTATGGGGAAGTTTACCTTTTGTACACCCTCACCCCTTAACCTTTTGGATATTTATCTTTTCTTCTTTACTTTTCTTTTCTTTGAATTTTTTGGGTGTTACATAGCTACCTTTATTGTACAAGGGTAAGTAAGGTCGTCTCCACAGGGAATATGTGGAAAGTGTTTAACGATTACAACTCAATTAACGTAAAGACAAAAACTTTGAACTAAAGATTAAACTTTGAATGAAGTAATGAACATCAATGTAAAAAGCAACATACTTTATAACTAATTTAATTAAATAATGAAAAACAATCACTTCTGGGTTGCTAATTCTACAAGATCAACAATTGGTACTTTTAAATTAGGATTTGTAAGAAACAATACTTCAAGATCTTAGCTTTTGATTAAAGTGATAATAAAGGAACAAGCTTTTAAGATTCGTTCATTCATAATGTTACCAATTTACCTATATCAAATTGTCTACTTTTCTTAATGAGCTCACGATGCAAGGAAACCAAAAACTAATAATCAAGCAAACAACTTTATTTATAAGCAAATCGTTTAAATTAATCAAAACATAAAACTTCATTCAATCACTCAATGTTCATTACAAAAACCTAATCAAACATACCAAATATCTCACTTGACGAGAATCATACTTCCGGAAGTAATCACGAAAAGCCTAGCCACGCATCATCTTCATTATGCTTTCGATCTTGAATTGGAAAATGTTTGTGGATGATTTAGGGAGCCTTGGAACACCAAAAATCACCTAAAGTTCGTCACTTTTCGTCTCTCAGAAGTTCTAGATCGAATTAGGGTTGATTTTGTTTAAATAAACTTGAAAATCCAAAAAATCCGGATGCTGTTAGGCCACCGACGTATGATACGCCCACTGGCATATGATACGCCGCCTTATACGCCTCCCATACGCCCAACTTTCTGTTCTTTTTGTCAAATACGCCCACCAATACGCCTCCTCATACGCCGCCCGACGTGTGATACGCCCAAACCCGGAGTATCATACGTCGGGTATCTTTCTTGACCTATTTTTTCCCATCTTTTGGTATTTACATCTTAAGTCCTTCAACTTTCATGTTTTGCTTCTTTTGCTTCCAATTAAGCTATTTTAAGCTTCAAACACCTATGAATGAAAACATAAACAAAGTCAACTTGTTCCACAATAATCATGATGTAAAATCAAGCATTTAGATCAATTAAACACCAAAATATTGACTCGTGATCATTTGTACAATACCAAATTACACATTGGAACATCATTGAAGTCCCTTATTTTTTACACTTTGACTTTTCTTGGTTATTTTTAGTGACTTTCTTTTCTCATTATTAACTTGACTTTAACTTAATTGGTTTCGGATCTAACTGATATCAACTCTATGAGTTTTGGATCGAATTGATATCTACTCCATGAGTTTTGGATCAAGTTATGAGTTTTGGATCAAATTGATATCAACCCTACAAGTTTTGGATCAAATCGATTTTAGCCTTGATTAGTTTCATATCGGCCTTGTTAACTTTGGATCAAAATTCTTTCCGGCTACTGTTAATTTGATATTAGTTTTTAACAACTCAAGTTAACAATCTTTTAGTTTTTCGATCGTGTAATGATTCAAAACCTTACTTCTGAAAATAGTATACGAGTTTTTCAGCCGTTTACAACGAATCAAAACCAATTATTCTAGCGACAACAGTATCTGGGTTTTCCGACTGTCTATAACAATTTAAAATCAACTCTTTTTGTGCGAACAATATGCTAGTTTAAAAATCAAACCTAATGTTCCTATTGACTTCCTCATATTCTATTTTCTTTATTTTATATATAAAGAGAAAACATGTACCTTTGTTTCAATGATTAAATTGTTATTCTTTTTAGGCAAATTGGATTTTAATAATCTAAACTATTACCCATTACTTGATAATAATCCATACTATTAATTTGACCGGTAATAATCTCAACTTTCGCTTTTGTTAACAACGGTAATCCCACTAGTATAATTATCATACATTCAGATTCAATTTGTATATATTTTAGTCTCGATTTAGCTTGTATGTTTTTTTATTTCATTCATAATCATTATTGTAAACGAAATCGAGTACAAATCAAGCGTAAATATTTAATTATTATGTTAATTAGACTGTTGTTGGTAACAAAATGAAAGTTGAAATTATTATCGGACAAATTAATAGTATGAATTATTACCAGCCAATAAGTAATAGTTTGGATTATTAAAATCTAATTTGCCTTCTTTTTACCCACTTTAGTGCTTCTCTTCCGTTGCTGTTTGGTAAAAATCTTCCAGAAACAATTTTGTTTCTTCTCTTTATCAATTTATAGTCCCGCTTAATATTCCTTTCTCGAATATTGTATGACTTTCTGATTATTTTGATTTCAATCGCAAATTGCCTTTTTCAATAATCAGGGTTCTTGATCGCCACCTTCTGCTTTTGATTTGGCCTTCAGAATCTAGACAAATTCGATTTCCTTCAAAAATCGATTAAGATAATTTTTCCAATGATCAAAATTTAATCGTATTCGATTTTGACTTTTGTTGATTCAAATAAGATTTGTGATTTCTGGATTTCCTAAATCATATCTAATTATATTGACTAATCTTTCCAACAAAATAGGCTTTCGTAATTTTCAACATACTATTGGTTCAATGACACTTTACAGTTTTACACGATCCAAAACAATACAAAAGTTCAACAAACATGCACACGTTTACAGCACTCCAATACTTTAAATCCTTAAAAAAATGAATTTAAAAACACAAGAGAAAAGAAACCGAAATAAGAATGATCACGATCACGAAATCAGCTTACAAATCTACAATTCAGCCGAACCTCTTGTCCACCGGTTATGCTACTCATCTTGATCATGGATTCCACAAATGCCTTCTCAAATTCTTCTCTTGAATACGCAAACTTTGTGACCAATGTTTTGGTTGTCGGGTTAGTGAGCAACGCTTGATCAGAAGTGAAGATACTCTTGCCTTCAAGAAGTAACTTATAATATCTATTGTCAAAGGTGGTAGGGGTTGAATCCAAATTTGCACCCGCACTTCTCACCTTGTTATGCATTGGGCATATGCGACGTAAACTGGCTGAAAAAGATTGTTGCATCGATGGATCAACGTCTTGTGTGGCTGCAAAGTTGTGGATCCTGTTTTGGAATGAGGAGCAGTGAGCAAACCCAAGTGTATGTCCACCTACATAAGTTTGTGCATAAAAACGTTAGTGAATTTGACAAAGTTTTATATAGTTTATTGTTTAAGACGTTAATTTTAGTGAAATAAAAATGGAATTTACCTGAAAGTGCTACTAGATCATTCATAGAAAGACCTCTTTGTGAAAAACTTTGTTGGAGTTGAGATATGTTGAAGGTGGGAGCTGGCAATTGTCTAGTTTCAGTTGCTTTTGAGACTCTACCATCTTTTCGCCCTTTCGGCACAATCCAAGTGGGACCTCCGGACTGTAAAAATAAAATTAGGGTTTATGCTTTATCCAAGTCATGTGATTACTTGATTAGGGTTTATTCGCATTGACTTTCTAATTTCATAAAACAAACATGCAAACATATATAGTAAAATCTCAATGTAACAGGTTTATTCTTAGGGTATATATGACTAAAGGGTCTGATTATGATAAAATTTTTATCTAATCATGAGTCCACCAGAGAAACTTTTCCCTATGTTGGATCTGGTCACTTCTAGAGTGGACTGGCGGGAGTAGCTTACGCCTGGTGCGTACTTTCCGAACAATTGTGGACTCATTGGTACACATCACTCTCGCAAATTACTCCCACTAGTATGTGTGTCTTCTTTATTGGTTTTGGACGTCAGTTTTCATGATTGAACAAATTTTTTGATCAGTAACATGTTTATTTTTCATTTTCCTTTATAATTAATCTTGGTGAGTATATATTACTAGCTAGTACATCATGATAGAACATGTTCATGTACTATCTTTTAGTATGTGGAAACCAAATATTTGCAAAAGGATTTAACTATTTGATGAATATGAAGGATGAACACTTGCTTACTTACCAGATGAACTGCATCTCTTGCTGCTAAAGCTACAATGTCAGCACACGAAACAGTACCAGGGCACGCAGCCTCTAATGCTTTCTTTGCATTATCAATGACATAAAATGCATGAAGAGATATGTTTGGAGGCCCATCTTTCTCAGCTTGATTCTTTGCAGTTGAGTTCAACAACACAGAACCGTCACATCCCTTCAAAACCAAGATTTCATTAAACGAGAAACACCCATGATCAACATTAGTACGCGCTAGCGAATTAACGCCTAAAAACAAAGTTTTAATAAAACACTGTAGAATTGAAATGCATTTGATTTACCCTAATGAAGCAATCATGGAAATGCATTCTGAGAAGTGCAGCAGGAACCGTTTTATCATTCAACATGGCTTTTTTCACAGCAGCTGTAACCATTGATTCGACCATGGGACATGTTTGATCATAGTAGTTATAACTAAGCGTGTTACACGTCGTAAAATGGATAAATGAAAGCACAAGAAACACAATAATAAGTGAAGAATTGCTAAAGGATGCCATTTTGTAAAATGAAAACACAACCTGAAGTTTCTTCTTGTGATGGAGATTAAGAGAAGGTTTAAGTATTTGTACGGAAGAAAAGGTGAGTGTTTTTATGTATTAGTTGATTTTTAAAGTAGATTTTGCACTTTTGGATAGTGGTTTTTGTAAATTTGGTGTGCCTAAACTCATTTGGTTTATCATAATGAGTTGTTGGGGGCATGAATCTGATAAAGAAAAATGTTTCTGTTATTGGATGTTATTTATATGTATATTAATTTAATGGATTAAGTAGGAAATATTGAATAAAAGAATAGTATGTGTTTTTGGTGGTCGTTTTAAGTTTAAGCAACTAAAGTTCGCTGGTGTTGGTTTAATAATTTCAACAAACGCAAATACGTAATACAACCCATTTTTGTAAAAAATAAATAAATAAGAATTTTAAATTTTATTATTGAATGTATTTGTTGGATTATGATGCTTTTCAAAAACAAACTTTGAAAATTCTAGAGAAATCATTTTATTCCACGAATCGAGTGTAAATAAAGAAGCATAGCAACACTACAGATAAAAAAAAAAAGAACAGATAAAAAAGAGAACAATAGCATAAGAAAAAATTGAAAGTAAACATATCTCTCATTTGGTACGGTGTAACAATCAAAATCAATTTGTATAGTTAGATTTGGCAATTACTTATTTGAAACTTCAATAGAGTAACCATGTATTTCTCACAACCAATGTTTTCAAAATCGGACCGGACAATAAATCGGACGTCTTAAATGTTCATTGGTCAGACTGATCGGACCGGATTTAAAAACCGGACATAAACATTTAAATATCTAAAAATATAGAAAACATCGATCGTATAGTGTTAAATATTCCAATTGCTATTCAATCCTATACATATAATTAGTGTAAATAAATTTATTACTTTTATATAAAAAAAATTCTATTAAGAACCACAAAAATGAGAACTACTAATAACCATGTAAGCAATGGACATAACATCTAGATAAAAATGATAATACTAAAATATGATTGTTTGATTCTATTTTTTCTTTGCTTCTTTCATTTTATCACCTCTCTCCTTAATTCTTTTAGAGGAACTATCAAATGTTTATATATGCGATACAATGTGGGTGCATATATGCATATTATCAAAAGACTATAGATATTGTGATTTTTAAAAGTCTATCTTAAAAGTAGTAAAATTACAAGCATTTTGATATATTTATATAATAACTAGTACAAGAGTTAAAAGTGATTTTTTCTAGTTCTTTAAAGATTTATGATTCTTAATTGAATGTCACTTGTATCTTATATTTTCAAGTCAACGTGTATGCAATTGATAAGGAGGTATTTGAGTTGCAAAATGGATCCATTAAATTATTAAAAGGGTTAAAGTTGTTTCATTGATACCAGAAGGATAAGGGATTAATTCGAACCTTTTTGATTATTTCTTTCTATTAATCCTAGCTAAAGTGACTGTCGCTTTAAACTTTTCTTCTACACTCCATTTCTCTTTTCCTTCTCTCTTCTCTCTAAACTATATGCGCAAAAACTCCTCCAAGTTTTCTTCATACTTCTTTACGTTTGATACTCATAAACAAAGTCAATAGCCTTTGACTTTCAAGGGAATACTCAATTTGGAACCAAATCTGCGATTACGAATGTTGATTTTGAATGTCGCCTGAGATCCTGGATAACGTTTGATTTTTGAGTGCTTTCGGCCCGACCGCGGCTACTGGCCATCAGGCTGACCACACCCAACCGCTTGAACCGGCCGGTTTTTTAATAAACGGCTCACATACGCTTGACCGATCTAACCAGCCGGTCCGGTCACAAAAATATTGCTCACAACAATAATTGTATGCTTTTGGGTTTTCTACATGTAAGAATATAAATTAATTCTATGCGATATGATGAGTTTACGAAGTTCCTTACGTGTTGCAACAATTATGTAAAAGTGATCAAGTACATAAAAGAACCGTATGAATTTTGGCGACTCAGTTTTGAAGATCCAAACATAGATTGAAAATAGTTATATAATGGTACCAGTATATTTCGATTGGTAACGGTCTGATTCTTCATGGCACCAACACGTTATCATCAGTTGATATAACCTACGATGTCAAAAAATACTCTATTATGAATATAACCATACTTTCAACAAAATTTATGTTGGGATGTGAAGTAAAAAATTAAACACGGACACAAATTTGTTTATTTTAAATTAACAAACTTACTTTTTTGAAAAAAAAAATAGTAAAAAAGTTAATAAATTAAAAACATATATTATATATAATACACTAATCAATAGGGGTGTTCAAAAATATCCGAATCCGAAACCGTATCCGAAATATCCGAAAATTTCAGATTCAGATAGTGATTTTGAGAATTTTCGGATATTTCGGATATCCGAAATATCCTAAATATCCAAAATAATTATATAAAATTTTAAAAATATTAAATATTAATTAAATATTTCGGATGTTTTTAGATATTTAGGATATTTTAATAAAAAACTTCGAATATCCGAAAAAAATTTCAATAAAAACTATTATATTTTTATAAAATCTATTAAATAATACAAAAAAATTTTTGAATTCGGATATCCGAACAGATATCCGAATCCGAATCTGAAATTTCGGATTCAGATTCGGATAGTGAAATTCACTATCCGAAATTTTCGCATATCCGAATTTCGGATATCCGAAATTGAACACACCTACTGATCAAGTTTGAAAGATTAGAAATTAAAAGCTTTAAATTAAAAATTGAAATGGCAGGTGTCTTATGTAACCAACATTAGTCGTTATGAGGAAGAACAACATTTGCATTCATATCAAGAAACTATCGTAGAGGTCCTTTCATCTCATTGATGGATAGTTAGATCATCCATTATTGAGGTCCTCTACGAGTTTATCCGCTACAAATGTATACGGATAGGATTAGGGGATGGGTTGGTTAAATTTAAGATTTTCTTTTTGAATGTATTCGTCTTATATAAAAATTTGTAATGTAAGTACAAAAGAGATGTAATAAAAATATATTTACATCTCTAGCTATTTGCAAAAAAATATATATTTTTAAAACTTATTTAAACTTTAATGTGTTATATTATATTTTTTAATATGTTATTAAATTAGGCTCAGGATCATTATAGAACCACTTTTTATTTTCAGAACAAAAAGAACCATTGATTTACATAAATGTAAATTACGAATCATTGATTTACATAAATGTAAGTTAAAGCTGATGATATTTAGTTGTTTTACATAGTTTATTGTTCATGTTTGATATACACATATGTAAAATAGATTAAGTATCACTAAACTTAATTTACACTTATGTAAATCAATGATTCTGTGGTTTTGAAAATAAAAAGTGGTTCTGTAATAATCTTAACCTTATTAAATTATTCAAACAAATAAATCTTAAGAAGCCCAAACTCAATCAAGTAAGCCTAGCGGGCATCGGCCATATAAGCTCCTTAAAAGCAAGGCCCAACTTAAGCTCCTCAAAATTAAGATTTCAACAATAAAAAAATTTTAATTTAGAAATAAATTAAAAACAGTCCCAAATATAGAGACATTTTGTAATAGTACCCTTATTACGGAAACTAAAAAGGAAATCAGAATTTGAAGTCCAATGGTCGGTGTTTCGTAAGCCAAAATTTCAGTTGGAATTATGGCAATCTTATTTTTCTTTAAACAAAGATATGAAATTGTCATGCTAACATACATCTCTCTCGTTATACGCATTTGTTTGATTTTACGTGTTTGCAATTACTATTTTACTAACTTATATATCAATTCATCAATTTTAGGTTTAGTTTGTAATCTACCGCCTTAATATTTCTATTAAGATGTCCTTTATAACCAAAGTGGAATTAGAGATATTAAAGGTTAACTCTATTTGTGTTGTTCATTAAGGCATTAGACGATGGCAGTCATTCCCGCTAAAGAAGCGCATCTCTAGACCTTGGTGTATAGCATGATGAAAGTGATTAAAGAAATGGGGAAGCTGTGAATTGGTATAAACTCGTTACTCAAATGCATCACTGGCCATGGTAAGGATTATAAAGGCAACTTGTAGACGATATCATGTTGACATCTATAATCTCAAGATTGTGAAAGGACGTGGTCCACCATGTAAGCATCAACCACCCCCCCCCCCCCCCCCCCCCCCCCCCCCAAAAAAAATCAATTGAACTATAAGAACTTACTTCATGTGAACCACTGATGGTTGAGCGGTTGTTACCAAACGAAAGAGATCGGTGGGTCTAGGAAGGTGATCAGACTGGTTCGTTCTTGGCAAGGTCGATGCGAGGTAAGATCGAATCCATATCCCGTTTTCTAACTCTTACAAATTCTCTTAGACGAAATGGTTTCTAGAAAAGGTCGACATATTTGTGTGGAGAACCATGATCAACCAAATACCAACTATGGATGCCTTGATCAAACAAGGTATTTAGGTTATTTCGTGATGTTTCTTTTATGGTCAAACGGATGAGACTACATATCAAATGTTGGTGAACCGTGCTCTTGCCAATCAATTATGGGTCAAAGTTTCAATTCAAGCAATATTTACTAAGATAAATTCAATTTGGTAAAGGACTTCCTTTTCTCTTAACCTCTATGCCCAAATGTTAGTCCTTACAAGAAATCGGTTTATGCCATCATTTAAACTTCAATTTGGTATCTATGGAAGCCAAAAATGAGAAGCACTTCAACAATATGAGTTTCGATACAATGGTGCTTTTGGTAAAATTAAATCAATATCTCATTTATGGATAAGGAATAGAGGAATGATTGTAAACCTAGATTGTCAAAACTAGTGTGATTTTGTCTTTTAATCTCGTTTAGCTTAACTAGTGTGTCACTAGTTTTTTTAAATAACATCTTAGGGTGTTAAAAAGAATCAAAATGATTCACAATATAATAAATTAGATTGTATCTCGCGCTTCGCAATGGGGAAGCCGGCGAGACTACCAATTCTTTTCATACTTATAGTTGTAAATCACGATTGTATATTTTAAAATGTGAATGCAACATTGGTATTAAATTTGTAACATTCAAATAAGAGAGAAAATTGCATTGACATGTTATAAGAAAAAATTAAACAATAAAATCAAAATAGAAAAAGAAAACTAAAAAGAGTAATAAACTACCTTGATTATTTTTTATGTTAATATAGTATTACACACTTCGTCATCTCAACTAATTTAGGGGCTGTTTGGTAATTTCCGAATAATTAAGTGCCGAACCAATAAGAGGTTTGAACCATTAAGTGTTGAACCATTAGGAGATCTGAACCATTAAGAGCTAGTATATCGCTTAACTATTTAAAGGTAAATGTCTGACCAATTCAGATAAGAGGTCTTAACCATTAAGTATTAGATCTTTTAACCATTTAGCATTAATATAATGCTTAACCATTCAGAGGCAAATTTCTGAACCATTCAGATATTTTCTCACAAAACAAACAATCTGAACCATTAAGTGTTGAATCATTCAGATATCTGAACCATTAAGAGGCTGATTCTGATGCTCCCAAACAGTCTCTTACATTTGATTTTCTGTTAAATGATGTGTTAGCTGACTAAATTGCTATTACTTAAAAAAAACGTATAAATAGATAAGAAAATACTAAAATACTTTTCTTAAACCGGTCTGCATAACCACCCAGCTTTTTACAGGAGACACTCCACTCTCATTTTTTGTTGTAACTTTGGTAACAAGAGAAAAACACCATCAAAGTGACCTAGCAAATTATAACAATAAGTGTTGATAAAACTGTTGTTTTAAAATAATATTAAATAATACGAAGAATAAAATGGCGTTGCCCCTAAACCCTAAAAAATTACAAAAATAAACCAGTAAAATTTAACCAAAATTAAACCAGGATGGTAGCATGTGGCTTCCTTCTACGCTAGCCGCCCCTCTTGTGTTTAATGTGCTCTAGAAAGAAAAAAAATAATCCAACGTTCTAATGGAAGCATGACACGTCGCAAGACAATTGCTGGTATTAACTAGGAAGAAAAAATCAAACAAAATTCAAAAGGATGAAATGAGTTAATTAAACTAATTTCTTTAATATAAATCTTCTTGGTCTTATAGGCAAAATGGCTATAATAAAAAAAATTGATTACCTTGATGATTATCAACTATCTTCAAGACATATTCTTCAAATCAATTTCAACCTAACGATATTAAATCAAGCACTACTATTGAACATTGCTTCAAACATAATTGAACTAAATCCAAATTCGTTACGGAGAATACGCGAACAACATCACAGATCAGAACTTGCAAGAAACGAAATCTGAAAGATATCTCAATCAAGACTAAACATCGATCTGTTACCTTGAATCATACAACAACTTTAAGAGCGAGTTCAAAGTGTTGTCAAATCACAGACCAAAAGTAATAAATTCTAAAATTGATAAAATCAAACATTGAATTAGCTTCAAATGAGCTTCGAATTAGGATTTCAAAAGAAGAAAAAATGTTAAACTAAAATAGAAGTAGTAGAGAAGAAATGCGGAGTTTGATTTTGATGGAAAGAAAATGGATAAGTCTATTTTAGTTTAGAATTTTGATGGAGTAGAGTGAATCTGAATCAAGGTTTCCAAATATATGAATATGAGTTATAACATCAGTTTCGTGTGTTTCTAAAGGGATGATTTGAATAGTAACTTTTACGAAATAACCATTAACTTTTTAGTTTATTATTTTTCCACAAATCAGAAGACGACATGTAGCTAAATATCATTGATCAAGAGTTACATATTCATGTTGTACCGTTATATCGCCCTGTTAGTGATACATACTAATAATATATCGCTATTATCCAACTTTGTATTGCCCATTCAAAAAGAAATTAATTTCAAAATTTTATAGCTTGTGACGATATATTATCCATAAATATCAATTATTTTAAGTATTTTAGTTTCTATTTAATTTTTAAAAACACTGCTATAAAAAAGAACGATGATATACTAATTTTACTTTTAATAATATTCATAAGGGCAACATTTCAATATTTATGACAATATGTATGCCTTAAAAGATGCGACATTTGATATTATCAATATATAGAATATATTAATTTAATTTATAAAACATACATATTTACATTTAATAATAAACAATAAAAGTATAACATATGAAGAACTTGCATGATGAGGAGTTGGACCTCGATGTGTTTGCTCTCCTGAAAAATGCTGAGTAGCATAAATGAGATGAGTTTTGATTTCGGAATGAGATGTTTTAAAATAGTTTGCTAGGTTTGTGTTTAAAAAATCAATTTATTAAGATTTAGAATAAATGATATTCTTTCCAATATGATGATAATCTTAGAAATAATTTGATTTATCAAATATGTATTCCATGTATGGTCAAATCGGTCAATTCGTCAAATAAAGAATTTAATTTGATCTTAAATTTTATGAAAATTATGACAATCGGAAAGAATAAAGGAATTATAATTTAAAAGTTTAAATTATCTTGATTGTGACTTCTGGTATCTATTCATATTTATAAACCGATCCATTTTTTTTATTTATTATTTTATAAATTAAAAAATTCAAAATTTTATACTATATTATTTGTTTTATCATACATACTATAATTCATGATAACATATAGTTTTATATTTGATCTACACAAGATTTTATAATAGTTACTTTTGTTAGTATAAGTAATCTTTGTTTTATAATTTTACTTGTGCTATGAATTGATGATGGTGAATAGAAGCCTAAATTATTAATATCTTAAAGTTTTTATATATTTATAAAAACTTTAAAGTTCATATTATTATTAAAGTTCTTAACTTTTTATAAAAGTATACATCTGCTATTGTATAACAGAGCTAAACTCTTATACACTCGCATCCTTAATTTTATAGAAAGTCTTAATCATAATATTTTTATACAAGTTTATAATTATTATACTTTTATAAAAGGAAATACTAACTATTTTAAAGGTTTTAGAATCCTCCAAACAAAAATATATAATTTTGTAATTTTAATACAAACTCTTTATAAAAATTAATTTTATAAACATTCCATCATTTTTATAAAATTTGAAAGACTAAAACTTTATCTCTTTTGCAGTGGCGGAGCTTGAACACTCCCAAAGGGGGAGCGAGGGCGAAATTAAATTTTCTTAGGGGGGCAAACTCGATATATATATATATATACAAATTTACACTATCGGATCAAAAATTTACCCTACCGCACTAAAAGTTTACACTACCTACGAAAATAGAGGGGCGCCGGCGCCCCCCGGCCCCTATAAACCTCCGCCAGTGCTCCTTTGACTCATTTATAACCTACTCATAACCCTCCAAATCTTAATTATGCTCATAAAATTTCTTCAATCATAACTCCCACTTTCCCATCTATAAATACTAATATTTTTCTCACCATTTTCTTGCACCAACTCTTTTTCTCAACTTATAAGAGAGTTCTTCTTCACCCTTTATACAATCCTAAAAAACTTTCAGCCTCAACCCTCCATTGAAGCCTTTTTGATTTCTACATAATTCTAACCAACTTTATAATCAAAATCCTTATTTTTTTCTTCAATTATAACCTTCCTATATTCATATATATTCTCAACAAAATTTATTATACATGGTTATTATTTTTATAACCCTAAAAGATGCTAAAAGATGCACGTAAGTGCTACCATTAATTTTGGATAGAATCTGTTATAACTTTAAACAACCATAACTTGGCCATACTAAAGCAAAAATTAACAAAATCAAATTTCATAAACAATTTCATCGAATTATCTTTTTAACCATAGTTTACACTATTTCTAGTTCTATCGGACGACTCCGTAACAGCCTCTACAAAGTAAGTGCGCGTATTTGCACCTTCTACTTTGTAGTGCTATTTTTATGAGTTCCTGATCCGAATTTAAAAAACTTTTCTAAATGAAAGTTGTTCAAAACATCCTAAAATACTAGACTGGAAAATTTCAGAATTTTTACTTAAAGTTTAATATTTTTAATTATCATATAAAACTATAACAATGAATCTGTCAAAATCTGTTTTTTATCTTGCAACAACCTTTTTTTTCCTTTGCTTTTGATCCTTTTATTTTTATGGTCAATACTTATAACCATAATCTTAAATACAAGTTCTAATACATATAATCATACCAATTTAGGGCTTCATCATTTCTATTAACCAAGTCATAAGTCCAACTCATACTCAAGAATTCAATGTGAGTATTCATAGTCCCTTTTCCTTTTATGTTTTTGGGATGTGACATGTATACGTATTCAATTCTACATCTTTTTTGTAAATCTTATGATTCAATTAAGTCTTGTGTGGATTCTATGCTTTTGTGATAAACTTGTTGGATTGATCTTTCATGTGGTGGTCATTCTTGCTTACTTGTTAGCATATTGGTTTGACACCCATCCGAACGGGCCGTTGTAGATGGCATTTGGGTATCAAAACCGATATTCTTAGGGTAACCTGTTGGTTAGGAAAACTTGTCAACAAAGGTTTGATAAATGCATTTGGTATAGTCATACTTGCTTGAATTCTTACTTTGACTCTTGAATCGTGTTTTAAATTTATTATATGTACAAAACCTATGTTTACTCACCAAATTTCTAGTTAACCTTTATTCTATACATGTCATAGAAATGCTGCTTGAGATGCTTACAAGTTTATGACACTTAGAATGCTTGTAGACCTAGTTAATAAATCAAACTTTACTTTATTTTATGTTATGTTTTTTTTACCAATCAATGGTTCTTTGTAACACTTTTGTAATTGGGTTGATTAAATAAATTATCATTTTAATAGTGCCACGTATTATAGACAATCTACTACCTCACGTGTGCATGCTAAAATTCTTTGTCCATACATGTTATTTAATCATACCATACTTTGTTACATGATATATATTATATAACTAGTTTCTTTCCCCGCGTTACACGGCTAGAGTTTGATTGTTTTCCCGAGCTACGCGACGTGAGTTTGATCGTTACCTTCTCTGTTCGTCGAAAACCATAAAACTAAATACTGACCTTGCTTTAATATAACACCAATACCAACAATGAAGTTTTCCATCCATGCTCGCTTCGGTTCATCATGAGATTAATGCTTAAAAGATAATGTGACTAAAACATCTAACCATAATGGGATATAATTATATAAAATCAAATATTGTTTAATGTTTTATTGAAAAATTAGAGGACCAAAAATGAATTTCACCAACAAATATATGCCAAAAACCAACAGAAGAAAGAAAGAGAGAAAAAAAAACATATATGGCCAAAAATCAAAATCGAAAGTGAAATATAGAGGTTATTTGTAAATTCTTTAACTTTGATGGCAAATGTAAAATCCAAATACTTCATTGTAGCACATAAGTTGCTATTGAAAAATTGGAGGACCAAAATGAATTTCACCAACAAATATATGCCAAAAACCAAAAGAAGAAAGAAAGAGAGCAAAAAAGCATATATGGCCAAAAATCAAAATCAAAATCAAATATAGAGGTTACTTGTAAATTCTTTAACTTTGATGGCAAATGTAAAAATCCAAATACTTCATTGTAGCACATGAGTTACCCTTTTATATATATTATAATTTCGGGCTTTATGCCTAGCTTATCTATATATTTTCAAACTAAAAATTTATTTCAAGATTTTATTGAAATGATTTTTTTTTTTGGATTTCACTACATTATTTTTTTTCTTGTCAAAGTCTAAGTTTAAATGACGGACATGTAGTAACTAGAAGGGTTGTGGACACCGGTACTCAGGTTTCCTGTCTAGGCTGTCATTACATATAAATCCAAATCTACCGATGGATCTGAATGCCTACATGGGGATTTCCGATGAGAGAGTCTTAGCCTATTAGGCCAAAGCATGTTAAAATACACATCATAAGAACTTAAAAACTTTGATAAGTCAAGGTGTTCTTTAAGGGTACCAATCCATACTTACTCATCAAACTCTATGATATCCTATGATAATCTTATGATTCATATTATTGGTTTGATATATCTTAACCTAATTTTTATGATTTTATGCTTATCTATTTTGTTTTAACCTATCCATACTCTAAATGTTACAAACCCTCTCATTTTATTTCATAAAGTATGGCTTCAAACAACCAACAATGATGTAGTAAATGTACGTTTTTAGTCAATAACCAATATTGCAGGACTGGTGAAGGGGTCAATGCAATAGTTTCACAGCTGTTAGGAGAGTGTTAGAACACTTAACAAATCAAATAGGGAACCGACTTTTGATGAAACAAAGAACACAAGTAAAGAACAAAATAAGAACAAGATAATATGGTTTTCAAGAATGATGTATATTGCTCTCAAGTTCTTACAAAGTGTTACAAAGCTTACATTCAAAGTTTCAAGTACTTGAGATACTTTATACTACATCCTACAACCGGCCACACTTTGAAGGCCAGCTGGAAACACTAATCTAGACAACAAGATCAATGTAGAGTCAAAAGACAGATTGTCTTTTGACTAGTGACTATGATATGACATAACTCATATCCTAATATATTACAAAATGGATAAAAGTACAAGAGTAGAAAGTTACAGACATAAGACCATAATCTACAGTTTGAAAAAAATATGACCTTTTCACCAACTCATATAAGTTGGTGAGTCATCAGTGGTGGCAGCGAAAAGTGGTTTAGCTTTTGTCAAAAGGTGATTCAGAAAAAAGCATGTCTTCTTTGTATTTAGAAGACATCAGTCTTTGGCTTTGGAAGACTTTGTCTTCGAGGCTTCGAAAGACTTTGTCTTTGAAGCTTCGGAAGACTTCATCTTTGGATTCGGAAGATTTGGTCTTTTGCCTTCAGAAGATTTGATACTAAGCATAATTCATTGAGTTACATCAAATCTTTCGAAGTAACTTCCTTGTACTTCACATGTGCATGCTGAGAGCTCTTTGGTTGTATCAGCCTCTAAGTGTAATCCTTACAAATATGCTTCTATTTTATTTGATACCGGAGCCAATAAGAGTTCCATGTCATTTGATTTTGAGCCTTTACTTGTTACCATACATGCTAAATTAGAGAAATCTTCACAGTAGAGGTGGCTGATGGAAAACCCATCACCATTGAATCTTTTATGATTACACTCTTAATCTCAACAAATATAACTCTTCTATCGATCTCATACCCATGCAATTGGGTAGTTTTTGGTATCATAGTAAGCATGAATTGGTTATCTTAACACCATGCTGAAGTTATTTGTTTTGATAAGTATCCACGTTTATTTTCATAAGCCTCGTCCTAATAAATTTCGGGACAAAATTACCTAAAGTAGAGGAGACTATGACCCTTGGTATCTATTCATATTTGTAACCCGGTCTATTTTTTTCATTTATTTTATATAAATTAAAAATTCAGAATTCTATACTATAGTATTTGTTTTATCATACATACTATAATTCATGATAACATATAGTCTTATACATGCTATATACAAGATTCTATGATAGTTACTTTTGTTAGTACGAGTAATCTTTGTTTTATAACTTTACTTGTGCTATGAATTGATGATGGTGAATGGAAGCCAAAATTATTAATATCTTAAAGTTTTTATATATTTATAGAATTTCTAAAGTTCATATTATTATTAGAGTTCTTAACTTCTTATACAATTGCACATGTGCTATTGTATAATAAAGCTAAACTCTTATACACTCCTATCCTTAATTTTGTAGAAAGTCTTAATCATAATATTTTTATACAAGTTTATAATTGTTATACTTTTATAAAAAGAAATACTAACTATTTTAAAGTTTTTAGAATCCTCCAAACAAAAATCTCTAATTTTGCAACTTTAATACAAACTCTTTATAAAAATTAATTTTATAAACATTTCATCATTTTTATAAAATTTGAAAGACAAAAAATTTCTCTCCTTGGACTCATTTATAACCTACTCGTAACCCCCCAAATATTAAGATTGATAAGCATCCTTGGATCCACTTGAATTATGATAGAAGGTGGTTGAGGAAAGATGGTTGCAGGGTGTTGCTGTGTGGGATTGAATGAAGAAATGGCATCAAGGGAAGTTGTAATGGCAAGGCTGGGTTCCATGTGTCTTTGTTTTTGTACATTCTCCCCCTTTTTGGTAGCATCATCTTGAGAAGTAGATGAGCTGGAGGAAGAACTTAAAGAAACCTGAGTTGGTACATGCCTAACAGACTTCTCAATCTATTTCTCAGCTAGTTGAGACTTGAGATTTAGTTGCTGAGTGGCAGACCTATTTTCTAAAGTCTTAACCTTTAATTCAAGAGTTGTGACTTTAGATAGTAGGTCTTTGAGAATGAGTTGCAGACTACCCTAATCTTATTTTGAAGAATCATTAGAAGATGAGATAACATACCCATTATGTTCATCATCACCACCAGTAGTGGTTTCTTGGCGCCCTGGATACCCTTACATACTGATGTCTCTTTCAGAGGCATCAATTGGCAAGGTTGCCGTAGATTCAGTCTCACTGATGTTACACTGTCCTGTGAGTCTAGTGAAACACTCTCAGTAGTGGCAGCTGAAGCTACATGAGTCACCTCCACTCCGGTTGGACTCACCTCAGTTTGGCTTAACTGATGTCGGCTAGACATCAGAGGTTCCATAGGAATCCGTTGATCTGGAAACATAATATCCTCATCAGGTCGGGTTAAAATGTCAAGAAAAGATAAGGAAGTTATATCTAATGACCCGGGATGTTGGTCAGCACCTAATGGCTCCTCTGTAATAGCAGTTGAACCAAGGATATGGCTATCCTTTTTTGGCTACTCAGGGGAGTGTTGAGACTTACCCTGAGGGCTTAAGGCTTCGGTAGTAGGCTCATCAGGTTGAGACTGAGGAGACTCAATGCTGATATTAAGGTCAATGGTGGAAGATGGTTGGACCTCTAGCTGAGTGGGAGCCCTGAATTCCACTCTAGCCTTTTTGGTTTGAAGAGAGGGGACTTGACCAATTAGAGTAGATTGATCAAGGGTTCGTTTAGGGCGTCTTTTGTATGTGATTTTGATTGGGTGGGAAGAAGTAGATGGCATTGTAGTGGTGATGTCTGGTGTGGGTTCATCACCTGCTGGGCTTGCAGGGATGTCACCAGGAGCCATTGGCTATCTTCCAGTGAAGTTGGTGGACACCTTTTTCAGGGTTTTGAAGATACCAGGCCTAATATGAGGGACCAGTAGAATATTTTCATATTGTAGTTTGTCCTAGTCCAACTCATTGTTGATGATATGCTAAATGAACCTGGGATACATGTAGAATTGATCCCTGGTTAGATTGCTTCTTAGGTTGTTCAGCATAAATCTTGAGTAGTTGAAGCGTAGGCCCTTTACCAACCCGTGGACTAGGCAGCCCAAATCATATAGGATTTGATCCCATCCCCCGGACTTGTTGGATAGCAGTGCAAGACAATGTGCAGCAAGAACTTCCAATTATAGGAGAAATTGAACTTATAGACTTTTGACATACTCACATCACCGCCATATCCCATCTGAGTGTAAGTATCTTCCATATCAGACTTGAAGAATTCAGTAGGGGCGCCCTCATCATGGAGCTCCAGATGATCCCTGATGGTAGTTTCACGTATGATGATCTACTATCCGCATACCCTTGATCGAATAATGCTTTCATCATTTAGGGTTTCACAGCGACCATTGGCCCAGAAATTGGCCAAATGGTTTGAGTAGATGGTAGGGTTTACTGTAAAGGCTGTGAAGTATGCAGACTATGACAAAAATTGAACAATGGGGGCAAAATCGACATCCTTTGAAGAATCAAGGATGGCAACCTGGTTATGTTGAGGATTCAAAGCCATTGATTTGAGAAGAAATGGTGAGTTGAAGCGGGAAGAAGTCTATGTGTGTACAAAGAAGAAGATAAACAGTGAAATTTTGGGGTTTTTGATAAATAGTAAAGAAAAGTAAGAAACAGAAATGGCCGGTAATTTTATACGGTGAAGAATCCACTAGATAAGGTGAAATGATGAGTGAAAAGATATTTTGAGGTTCAAGTGGATGTTGGCGGCAGATGATATGGTGAAAAGGTTTAAAAATTCTGGTTATTTACTATTCTCCGACAGTATCTTTACAGTAAAATCAAGTGGGGCCCAATGATTTTCGTTACAAAGTAAAAGTTTTTCTTCCGAAGGTAAAATTGCTTCCTAGAGAAAACACTTATTTTTCCCAATATTGTCTTCCGAAGTCATTTTTACTTCCGAAAGCAAATCATGTCTTAATGACAAAATTTGCTTCCGAGAGTGCAGTCTTCTTCCGAGAAAAGAAGTGAGTAAGCTTCAGAAGTAGATTTGATCTATGATCAAATGTTCTTCCGAGGCTAAAAACTCTTCGGAAGAGAATATATATGCAGAGGAATTTGCCTTCGGAAGATAGATAAAAATCTCTTCCGAGGGTAAATTTCTCTTCGGAAGAATTTACACTTAGAAATTTGAAGAAAGCCTTTTTGTAACTGGGCTTAGATTGTATTTAGACAACATAGACAAAACATATTTAAAAAAAGGTTTTTTCAAAAAAGAAAGACTAGTCAATGTTAATTATCCCAATAGCTGTAATTAAATATTTAAATCTTTGTTCATCAAAGGCTTTTGTAAACAAGTCAGCATATTGTTCATTTGAATTGACTTTGACTAGCTTTATTAGATTTTTCTCATAAACATCTCTAATGAAATGATACCTGATGTTAATATGCTTTGTCTTGGAGTGCTTGACTGGCTTTTCTGTGATAGAAATGGCACTCTTGTTATCTATGTGGATAGGAGTCTTCATGAAGTTGAAACCATAGTCCAGCATCTGATTCTGAATCCATAGCAGTTGAGCATAGCAGCTCGTAGCAGTAATGTATTCAGCTTTAGCAGTTGATGTAGAGACACATGATTGCTTTTTGCATTGCCAGTAGATGATCCTTCCACCAAGAAATTGACATCCTCCGGATGTGGATTTCTTGTTGATGTTACAGCCACCATAATCACTGTCAGTATAATCATAGAGATTAAAATCCTTATTCTTAGGATTCCAAAGACCCAGTTGGGGAGCCCATTTGAGGTATCCAAGAATTCTCTTGGTAGCAATTAGGTGAGACACCTTTGGAGCAGCCTGATATCTTGCACAAATGCAAGTTGCAAACATGATATCAGGTCTACTTATAGTGAGATACATCAAAGATCCAATAATTACCCTGTACTGATGCTAATCAGTATCCTCCCCCTCGAAATCAGGACAAAGATTGTGATTTTTGGGTATTGGTGTCTTGACTGGCTTACAATCTTTCATCTCAAATCTCTCTAAGATGTCCTTGACATACTTAGATTGATTGATAAAGAACCCTTCTTCCATCTGCTTCACTTGAATTCTAAGGAAGAAATCCATCTTTCCCATGGAACTCATTTCAAACTTCTTCCTCTTGATGCTTTCAAAGTCCCTGCATATTTGGTCATTTGATTAACCAAATATGATGTCATCGACATAGATTTGTACGAGCAGCATATCCTTCCCAAACTTCTTTATGAACAATGTCTTGTCTATTGTGCCTCTGGTATAGCCATTCTTTAGAAGAAACTGAGACAGTGTCTCATACCATAACCTAGGTGCTTGATGCAACCCATAAAGAGCTTTATCAAGTTTGAACACATAGTTGGGGTGTTGTGGGTCTTCAAATTCAGGTGGCTGACACACATAGACTTCTCTATAGATATCCCCATACAAAAATGCATATTTGATATCAAGTTGATAGAAAGTGAAGTTCTTTGATGATGCAAAAGCAAGGAAGATTCTCATAGCCTCAAGTCTTGCAACAAGTGCAAAGGCATCAGTGTAATCTATGCCTTCCTCCTGTGTGTATCCTTAAACAACAAATCTTGCTTTGTTCTTGATGATCAATCCTCTATCATCTCTTTTGTTTCTGAACACCCACTTAGTGCCAATGGGGACTTGGCCAGGTGGCAATGGACACAAGTTCCATACCCTTTGCCTCTTGAACTAAAGTAACTCCTCTTGCAATGCTTTAACCCAATTGTTGTCCATGAGAGCTTCTTCCAACTTCTTTGGTTCCATCTGATAGAGAAAACATGAGTATAAGCAGACATTCCTATTGTGGGTCTGACTTCTTGTTCTCATACCTTTTGAGACATCCCCAATGATGTTTTTAGTTGGATGAGTGTTGTGTATTTTGAGCCTAGGAATCACATCTAGTTGTATAGATAAATCCAAGTTTGAGAAGTTTTGCTCAGGATTTTGAACACCTTCACCAGCTGATGTCTCGTACTAATTCAACGAGGACTGATTGACTGATGTGTGATAGCATCAATGATATTTTGCTGAGAAGCAGCATTAATAGTTTCCTGTTCCTCCAGATTACTGTCTTTATCAGCTTAGTGTTGAGTACTTGAGTTTCAGTTGTTGAGTTGTGAGACTCAGTTAGTTGACAGCTTGTTGAAGCTCCATTGTTTCCTAAGATATTTATGCTTTCAGGACTTCCAGTAATGGGAGCTTGATCATCAATTCTTTTTGGAGAACTAAGAATAGGTCTGGGTAACTCAAACATTTGATCTTCATAGGAGTCACTTTGAGTTCCTTTTCCAGCTAAAACATTCTCACAAAATGGTTTAGAATAGTTTTGAAACAATTCTAAATTGAAGATATATTCAAGACCATTTCCATTAACATAAGGAGTGTGCTCATTTACAACAATGTTGGATGATTCCTCAAATTGTTGATTTTTGATATTATATACTCTATAAGCAATAGAGGTTGAGGAATATCCAACAAAGATAGCATCATCTGACTTTTCAGCAAACTTTGCTAAATTGTCTTTTATGTTAAGTATGGTATACCTGCTGCCAAATGACCAAAGAAAGCCAATGAACGGTGGCCTCTTGTTCCATAGCTCATAAGGGGTCTTTCCATGGGGCTTAATAATGAGAACCTTATTCTGCACATAACATGCAGTGCTGACTGCCTCTGCCCAGAAAGTTAGAGGTAGATTTGAATCAACTAACATAGTTCTTGCAGCCTCAATAAGTGTCCTGTTCCTCCTCTCAGCAACACCATTCTGTTAAGGAGTTCTAGAAGCACTATATTGTCTGACAATCCCTTTTGAGTTACAGAATGAGTCAAGAACTTGATTCTTAAACTCAGCCCTTGATCACTTCTAATGATTTTTACCTTGTGATCTATCTAATTTTTAATTTAAGAATAAAATATTTTAAAGTTTCAGCCGTTTCATCTTTAGTTCTTAGAAAGAAAACCCAAATAAATCTTGTGAAGTCATCAACAATCACAAGGCAATATGATGTCCTTCCAATGTTTATTGTACTTGTGGGACCAAAAAGATCCATGTGCAATAAGTGCAATGGAGTGGTGATGGAGTTGAACTCTTTGGATTTGTGAGAAACCTTGTGTTGCTTTCCTTTTAGGCAAGAAACATAATTATCTTTACAGATAAACCCCTTTTTGGGCACACCATATACCCAATTATTTTTAACCAATTTATCCATGGTTTTAAAATTAACATGGCATATTCTTTTATGCCAAAGAGTGGACTCATCACCATTTGCTTTGGAAAGAAAGCATGATACTTCACCCAGTGGAGAAGCATTGTTCATGTCCAGCTTGTACATATCCCCTCTCCTAGGAGATCTAAGAAGCACCAATTCCTGAGAAATTATCATCCCGGGTTTGAGGATAATGCACTCATGTTCTGTGAAAAGCATTTGGTGCTTTTGGTAACAGAATTGAGAAACACTAAAGAGATTTTGTTCAAGCTATTTGACAAAGTTTACTTTGTCAAATTTTAACTTACCATTGGATACACTACCTCTACCAGAAATGTATCCTCCGGCTTCACCTCTAAATTGAATAGGACCTCCATCAAAATGTTCAAATTGTTGTAGGAGAGATCTGTTCCCTGTCATGTGCCTGGAGCATCCACTGTCCACAATCCGAACATTTCCATTTTTGTCATGTGAATGTCCCTACACATTAGGTGAAATGATTAGTTACTAATAGAAACCCAAGCCTCGTTGGTCTTGGGTTCTTCCAATGTAGATGATATAATTGAACCAAATTATATGCATGGGGGTTCAATTATGGCTTGTGAAGAAGTGGATTTGGCTGCAGCATCTTTTCTGATCTTCCATTCCATCCTGTGGTTGATCAGTGTTTATGAGCCTGAAGAGGCTTGTGTAGCATGACTTGCTTCCGAGGCTTCTTTCTTCTCGGAAGAAGTTCTCACCACCTTTTCTTCCGAAGCAGTCTTCTTCTCGAAAGGTTTCAAAGAATTCTTTTTGTTCCTTTGTTTGTTCTTTAGCTTGTCTTCTGAAGCTATTTTCCTTTTGAAAGAATGAGTTTCTTTCGAAAGCAACTTGGCTTCTGAAACAAGCTTTCCTTTTCTTAACACTTAGACCATATGGTAAGGTCCAAACATGAAACCATCATTGACTCCTTCTTTCTTAACATTGGTTGCATAATGTGTGCTTGATGGATTGTAGTAACAATATTTGGCCATATGGTTATGCAGATCACAGATTATGCACTCAATGTTATTCTTGATAAGGCATGTGGGATGTTGTTTCCTGCACTTCTTTTCTTCTTCAACAGCCTTCCCCTTTAAAGTTTGATCCTTCATCTGGATGGGAGTGCTGGTATTACACTCTTTTCCAGAATCAGGCTTTCCAACCACTTGGAATCCGACTAAGATGAATACACCTTTTGCCTTGGGTCTATCTTCATCTTAGTCTCAGCCACTGATCAATGTCGAAGTATCAATCAAATAAGATGTTAAAATGTGTGTTCCTATTCACCTTAAACTAGTTAGGGTAAGTAGGGTTGTCGATCCTCGTGGAATTAGTGGTCGGTGTATTGTACTTTGATTTAGAAAATAATGATTAATTAAATTAACAAATTACTTAACTATTGCCTCTTGGCTGTAAAAATTGGATTTTTGGAATAATTAACAAATAAACTAAGAAAACAACTTTGAAAGAATCAAACTTGATTAAGAAAACGAGTATAAGAGAAAGTAATCCACTTTGGTTCTAGGTTTGGTTTTCAGCAATTGTTTAGTTTAACTTTATGGAAAATTCTTAATAGGGATTCTATACGTGTGATGATTAAGTGATATCGATAATCAGGACTTAATGGGTCTTGATACTCGATGCCAATTCAATTAGAAACCAAAACTTGCAATCATATAATTTCCGGAAGATTAAATGATATTCAAATAAAAGTTTACCAACGTCGTTGTTTAAATAATCAAAACACAAGTTAAACTCATAAAAGAACTTAACGGGTTCTAAAGTTTAATCCCAACAAAGTTAAACAAAAACAAAAACCTAATCACACAAAACCTAATACCCGAAGTCGATCACGAGAGGATTAGCTGCTCATCGCTCTTGAATGATCTTCAAAACCGTTGTTGATTTGCATTCCGGATGATTGAATCTTGTTTTTGAGAGTTGGAATGGCGAAAAATTGATCTCAGAACGCCCAAAATTCGTCTCTAAACGTTCTAGGTCGAATGGGAATCAAGTGGTGGCTGAAACATAATAAAAACTCAATTTTATAGGTTTTCGTAGCCTACGCCTGCCAGCGTAGCCTATGCTGGGACCCTTTCTGCTGATTTTTTTCTTGAGCTGGCGTAGCCTACGGTGGCTACAGTAGGCTACGGTGGAAGCCTTTCTGCTGTACTTTGAAACTTCGTTTCTTAACCCCTTCAATGACTTGTTTTATCATGTAAGCTTCCAAATTCCTTGTTTTTCCTACAAAATCACTTCCAACTCATAGTCAACCTATTCAACTCAATCACATGCATATAAACGAATAGTCATACGTAATATTTGACGTTTAAACACTTAAAATCTTATTCCAACGCACACACATCACATCAAAATTTGATCGATGTCGAAGTATCAATCAAATAAGATGTTAAAATGTGTGTTCCTATTCACCTTAAACTAGTTAGGGTAAGTAGGGTTGTCGATCCTCGTGGAATTAGTAGTCGGTGTATTGTACTTTGATTTAGAAAATAATGATTAATTAAATTAACAAATTACTTAACTATTGCCTCTTAGCTGTGAAAATTGGATTTTTGGAATAATTAACAAATAAACTAAGAAAACAACTTTGAAAGAATCAAACTTGATTAAGAAAACGATTATAAGAGAAAGTAATCCACTTCGGTTCTAGGTTTGGTTTTCAGCAATTGTTTAGTTTAACTTCATGGAAAATCCTTAATAGGGATTCTGTACATGTGATGATTAAGTGATATCGATAATCAGGACTTAATGGGTCTTGATACTCGATGCCAATTCAATTAGAAACCAAAACTTGCAATCATATAATTTCCTGAAGATTAAATAATATTCAAATAAAAGTTTACCAACGTCGTTGTTTAAATAATCAAAACACAAGTTAAACTCATAAAAGAACTTAACGGGTTCTAAATTTTAATCCCAACAAAGTTAAACAAAAACAAAAACCTAATCACACAAAACCTAATACCCGAAGTCGATCACGAGAGGATTAGCCGCTCATCGTTCTTGAATGATCTTCAAAACCGTTGTTGATTTGCATTCCGGATGATTGAATCTTGTTTTTGAGAGTTGGAATGGCGAAATATTGATCTCAGAACGCCCAAAATTCGTCTCTAAACGTTCTAGGTCGAATGGGAATCAAGTGGTGGCTGAAACATAATAAAAACGCAATTTTATAGGTTTTCAAAAATTGTCCTGGCGTAGCCTACGCCAGCCAGCGTAGCCTATGCTGGGACCCTTTCTGCTGATTTTTTTCTTGAGCTGGCGTAGCCTATGGTGGCTACAGTAGGCTACGGTGGAAGCCTTTCTGCTGCACTTTGAAACTTCGTTTTTTGACCCCTCCAATGACTTGTTTTATCATGCAAGCTTCCAAATTCCTTGTTTTTCCTACAAAATCACTTCCAACTCATAGTCAACCTATTCAACTCAATCACATGCATATAAACGAATAATCATACGTAATATTTGACGTTTAAACACTTAAAATCTCATTCCAACGCACACACATCAGCCACCTACTTGGCAGTTTTTCTTGCTGTCCTGATTTTTTTCTTTCTGGCTTTGGTGGTTAAGGGTTGATCAGCGGTGGAGATGAGGTTTTCTACCTTATCTTTCCCTATGGTGGTTACCATTATTGCATCATTCTTCTACTCTTTGGGTAGTGGGTTAGCAGTTGTAACCTCTTGCTCAGCAGTATCATAAATTGGCTGTCTAACAGACACAATGAAGTGTGGTGGAGCAATTTCATTGGTTCCCAACCCACTTTTGTTTTGATAGCATACCTTGGAGCAGGAGGATGATGCAATGATGGTGTTGAAGTTATGCTCTTCAATGGCATACTTCTTTGCTTGGGCTTTAGCCTCAGTCAACTTGGATATTAGATCTTTTATCTGAGCCCTGTAGTTTGAATGTTCATGTTTTAAAGAGGACTCAGTTTTCTCTAACTCTTTTATTTTGAGTTTATAGTCAGATTCTGCTCTTTTAAAATCAGATTTTAGGATATTTAAGGACTCAATATCAGATCTAATTTCCATGTTGAAGTCCTGATACAATTTAACCTTAGCT
The DNA here is from genome assembly GCA_025506505.1 of Flaveria sonorensis. NCBI lineage: Eukaryota > Viridiplantae > Streptophyta > Magnoliopsida > Asterales > Asteraceae > Flaveria > Flaveria sonorensis. Next base: position 3,353,464 of record CM046439.1, on the reverse strand, counting down.
ATACAGACTGGGGTACAGTGATGTTCATATACCTTAGCGTCTTCATTTCCAGCCATGAGAGCTTGAGCAGGAGTGACATCTTGCACCATGAAGCTCCAATCAACTTCTTGAACAATAGTTGTAATCTGTTGTTCAGTAGGTTTGGTTGCAGCCTTTGGGGTAGCAGGATGTTGGGAGGCTTCAGTGGCTCCAGGATTGGATCTAGGAGCTTTGTATTCCCATGCAAAATGATCAAGTTGGTTGCAGTTGTAGCACTTGGCCTTGGTCTTGTCAAACCCAAATTTGCTATTGGCTGGGTTCTGAGGGAACTGCCTTCCAGTTCTTTTGAAGAACTTCTTTGCTCTGTAGGTCAGTAGAGCCATATGTTGGACAATGTCCATGTATTCAACATCATCTGGGCTGAAACACTCTAGATCATCAAAACAGAATTGAAAATGTCCAGAGTGCTCATTCCCTAAAACAAAGGCACATCTATCATAGAAAGGATTTTGTTGAGCCTATTAAGACCTGGATGTCTCAAGGAATATGATGTATGGCCTAGAGGAAGAGAATGGTTGTTGAGGGTAGTTCAGGTACAGCTGGGGCTTGTGAGCTCTTAAACCTTCAGCAACATATAGAGCATTGCTAACCGGAAGGTTTGAGGGTCTATTCATCTAATGGCTTTTCTGAGTTTCTATCTCCATACGGTATCCATCAAGGATTCCATAAAGTTCAGTCATAGTGAGAGTGTTGAGATTCTCAGTTCTCTTGATTGAGACACAATAGAAAGTCTGCTCATGAGGAAGTGCACTCATGAACTTCCTTACTATGTCTCTTTTCTCAAAAACCACTCCCATGGATTGAAGAGAGGTGATCAAGTCTATGTACCTGAAGTATTGTTTGCTCAAGGTCTCACCAACATTGTATGTGAAGTTCTCAAACTTCTGCTTCAGCATATCTTTCTTGGACTCTTTGGATTCAGCAGAACCAGAGTACATCAGCTTCAAAGCATCAAAGAGTTTTTTGGCTGACTCGCATTGCTTAAAGCCTACCATTATAGAGTTTGGTATAGCCGTAAGTAAAACAGTCATGGCTTTGCAGTCAATGTCCATCTTCTTGAAGTCTTCATCGGAGTAGTCCTCAACAGCCTTCTCAATCATGGCACCATTACCAGCTGCGGATTCCACCTTTGGTTTGTATGGACCATGAGTAACTGATCTCCACATGAGGCTGTCTTGATACTTGATAAAACCTTCAATGCGTTTGCACCAAGTTCCAAAATCATCAGGAGTGATGATAGGAGCCTTGGTCATGGTTCCCATCTCAGACTTAGAAAATTTTTGGTTAAGAGCCATTTGAGTGAAGTGAGTAAGTGTGAAGAAGAAGGGTGATTTGGGATGGTAAGATCTCACAATTAAGAGCCTAAAAAGCTCTTATACCAATTGTAGGATCGGTGTTTGTCTCACAACACAAGATTAACTCACAAACTCACTTAAGATCACTCAGGTTTGATGAAGCAGAATCTCTACTAAGTTCACAAGTAATATAATAAGTTAATGAGAACACAAGAACAAGAGTGGTTTTCAAGATACTTGTATATATTACTTCTCAACTCAGCATTACAAGACTCTTACAAGCATGGTTACTAAGTTACATGGAGAAACTATATATACTACTATCTACAGCCGGTTATACTTGGAAAACCAGTTGGAATCTACAACTAGACAAATACTATATTGCTAGAAGTAAAGTATCTAAGATAAAATACTATCCTAGATTAGGTAGTCATGACAGGTCCATGACTTACCTTTTGTCACCAACTAAGAATGGTAACTGTACTAACTAATAATGGGTGAATAGTGGATTAAAGTATGGTCAACTACATCGGCGTGGAAAAGCGCCATGCAGTATATCAGAGTTTGCAGCGGACTGTCAGACAGGCCATACTTATGTCCACTGGTTCATAGTTGGTTCTTCCGAAGCTAAATGGCTTCGGAAGAATAAGTTCTTCCAAGGCCATTTATACTTCGGAAGAATCAACTTCTTTCGAGTCTTCTGCAAGTCTTCAGGACTTTATTTTTCGGAAGACTTTGTTTTTAGAATCTTTTAAGTTGTATACTTCGGAAGGAGAACTACTTAGTCTCGGAAGACTGAGTTCTCTCTTCGGAAGTTCTTCATACTTTGAGCTTCGGAAGATCTTTGACTTTTCTTCGGAAGAGCAGCTTTATCTTCGGAAGACCACTTCAATTGTACATCAAAATCTTTTAAGTGTTGTTTTGGTTTCACCAGCCTCATATGATCCAACACAATCTATGGTTTCTTTGTAAAACTTATATAATTGGGTTAATTATATAAATTATCACTTTAATAGTGTCACGTGTTATGGACAATCTATACTCCCCAACACATTCCGCCTCCGGTTAGGGTGTGACATTGATAATCTAGAAAGGTTGTTTAAACAGTTATATTAATTTTGATAATTATCAATTTTTTTAGATAGGTATGTGAGTTCAGGCGAAAACACTTTTGTGAGGTGAAACCTAATAATAACATGTGTTTATAAGTGTAATCACTTATTAGCATTAGATTTAAAGTGTGACAATTATAATAATAAAAATACTTGGTGTGCATGAGATTCTAAGGAATCTTTAGAACAACAGTCATCATATCCAATATTCTTTGTCTTGAATGGTCAACATGGAGATCTGTTTCTAGCTACCGACTATAATCAAGGATTTAATTTCATGTATTTCTTCAATTCTTATAAAACGGGTCGATATTATCTTACCTTTGTTACTTCTTCCCTTCTACTCACAACTAATTTCCAACAACATGTGTTATATATAGACGAGCCTAATATCTTCCTGAAAAACTTCATTACTCTAACTACAAATAATTTTTCTATCATCTACAACCCTGTAGACAACTCACATAATAATAGTAATAGTAATAGTAATAGTAATAGTAATAATAATAGTAATAATAAATGAAAAAATTAAAAAATTATAATTAAAAAAAACTCGCATTTTACAAAGGAAATTTAACTTAATTTCTCACATAAATCCACTGGATCCAATGATAGACGCATCGAACCCCTTTTGTTTTTCGGTTTTGTAATTTATTAATTAAAGATACTTAAGTTTGTAGAATAAAGTTATAAATTGGATTAAACAATATGAAAAAAGAAAAAAAAGATAAATACCTAACAATTTGTCGTGACAAAACATTTATTTTTCAATAAACAATAAATTTATTTACTTTACTAATATTAAACTCTAGTCCCCCACCCCTGCCACCGGGGTCAAATATTTTCATGGACCCTCCGTGGTTTATTGATAGACGATTTGTCGGTGGCTTCAATTAGCGGTGAAATTGGATTTTGGGGATAAAAGTTTTGATTTTCTTTTTTATAGTTTTATTATTCATATCAAACTATAACATAAGTATGAAGTCTATAACATTAGTATAAAGTTCTACTTGGTTAACGAGTTAGAAGAAACAATAACTGGCTTTTGAGTAGATGGAGGTTGCGGACTTAGAAAAATGCTAGCGAGTTATGAATTCAAGCTTTCACGAGATGATTGGAGGTGGATTTGGGATAAGATAACTAACGTCTGAATTATATTTATGCGATCCCAATATAAGGAATCGGTACAAATATGAATTTTGATGGGAAACTTTAGGTTGGGCTAGATGGGTGGCTCAAAACTAATATTTTAAGGTTTTGTGTGGAGATTTGTTTAAAACTGAGATCTTTTTTTTTTAAATCCTTTAAACCATAATGTGTTTTTTAACTCGGTTGTTAGTTTGCAGGTATTTCAGTGAGAAAGTTGGAATGTATTGATCGATCACATGTTCCTATTTTGCTCGATCATAAAGAGATTGTGTGCGGTATTGAGGACCTCGGGTTTTGGTGCCGTACTAAGGTCTGGTACTGATCAAATGTTCGTATTATGCTCAGTTTTTTATCATTTTAATTTTATTTTATAGTTTTGTGTATATAACATGTATGGTAAATTACATATCTATCAAAATCATCATAAAATTGTTTAAAGTATTTAATATACGTAAATGAAATAATAATATAAATTTCAAAAGATAATTCATACTTCACACCATATAAAATATAAATAATATTATCAAATACAGGTAAAAAAATAAATTACAAAAGAAAGTTTAATTTACTACGTAATAAAGCTTCTATATGAAGTATTACAAGAAAACGGTTAAGAAAATAATAGAAAACAAAAATAAAAATTTTCGGGGTATAATTCAGGTAAATAGGTATAGAGAAATGCTCATATACAAAGTCTTTTAAAACTAAAAAGTCTAAGAAGTAATTCTAACCATCCATCTAATTAATCAATTGTTGAGATTAAATTATAGAGAAAAATTTGTTAGAAAGATATTTTAAAAATAGCCATTTTTGTTGATTTTTTACTAGTTTCCCATTTTTTTTAAACGTTCATAACTTTTATGTACGACACTATTTTTTTATAAAAATTACACCATAAAAATGAGCGTTTTTTTATCTTTATAACAAGTACATTATTGGTACATAAAAAAATACGTTATTAAGTTCATATCTCATCATTGTGTATTTAGTGTAGTTCATTGTGTCTTTTTATTAGTTATTGTGTTCTTTTGAATACTATTATGTTTTCCTAAAATGATGAATTTTAAAAAAAAACAATGATGAAATAACATTTTTATATATCTCTAATATGTAAAACATAATAATAAATTAAAAACTAATTAATCTAATACACTAAAAACAATAACAAAATAACACAATGTCTTATTGTGTCTTTTGATCATTATTATGTTATCTTGAATAGTATGAGTTTTGAAAAATATATTGATAAAATAACATCATTGGATACTTCTAATGATAAGACACAATGATAGATAAGAAGTTTATATAATCTATTAAAAATAATAACAAAAATAAAACATTGTGTTATCTTTAACATTATGAGTTTAAAAAATACATTGGTAAAAATATGTTATTGTGTACTTTTAATTGTAAAATACAATTATACATAACAAGTTTATAATCTATAAAACAATGACAAAAAAACACAATATAATCTAAAACATAAAACACAAATGATTAATACACATAACAAATGATGTAAAATATATGACACAATAAACGCATAAGACACAATGAGCTAATGTATTTGACACAATTATCAAAATGTCCTCTTTAAAACAATAGAAGAACACGAGTCGGGCTCACATCCTTTTTAACCTTTTTAGATTAAACATTCTTTTTAGTATAACCCTACCCAATGGGTATATGGTGTGGGTATCCCTTAACCTCATACATGTCCCAAGCCCAAAAAAGAAAGTTAAAACTAATCCCTTACCCTGCTTAATATCTGAATACCCATTCCAATACATTCCTGAAATATTAGGTTTTGGATATTACTGTCGGATTCTGGCTTTTTTTTATCTTTTTTTATGCTATCCTATATCCAACATTCTGGTTCATATGGAAAGTGTGAAATGCTATGGTCTTTTTTTGAGTCCCCGTCGCTTAGATAATTTAGGTGATAAAGTCCAACTTGTATATCTTGATTACGGGTAGATTTAAAAAGCTATTAGGTTGCTGGGAAATGTTATTCATCCTAAATTACTTCAAACTATTTTATCATATGTCTGGATTTGAAAGAGACTCTATCAAGTAGGTTATTTCTACATTAAACGTTTTTGAGTTACCTTGGTGTCACTACAAAAAAGAAATTTTATAGGGACATGTTTACCATTTACAAAGACGACTTGTCATCGTAATAGACTAATAGGTATGGAAAGCCTATAGTGATAGCGTCACTTTAAACTGCCGTCCTATTAGATTTATTAAATAATAAAAAATTTTAATAAAAGATTTTAAATTATTTTGTGTACATAGCGGCGGCGTGTTGTTACAAAGTAAATAAAAAGTGTTGTTACAAAGTAAATAAAAAAAATTGATTCACATACTGTAACCTTATAACGATGACATTTTTTGTTGTAGGTGTTATAAAATATTAAGTTCTGTTGTTTTTTATAATTTTCTAGAATTGATAGTTAATAAAAATAAGAGTAAATTACCGTTTGCATTCCTGGCATTTATTCAATTTAACTGTTTGCATCCTTATAGTTTCAAAACCTTGAATCGCCCCCTAGTCTTTTAATTTTTTCTTTGTTTGCATCCCTGTGGCTGACGTCGTTAAAGTGCGCAGTTAAATGCGTTTTTTTTATCTCTCTCTTGCAGGGGCATTTTGGTCCTTTCATTCTTTCTCCATTCTTGACACTGTTCTTCATTGAACACAAACACAAAAATCCCCAAATCTCACACACTTCAAGCTTGCAAACTTATCATCATCATCACCATCAAACAAACTGTTGAGTAATTCACGAGGCATCACCGCAAATTCACTCAACCCTATCGTCGCTTCGTCGATTTCCCACAAATTAAACGACGACCCATGAAGATTGTTACATACTCCGGCGAGAATCAGATGATTCCGGTAGGATAGTAAGAAACGATATGATGACCCCCGGTGGCCGGAGCGTTTGAACCTCACTCCATACTCTGGTGGTTAGATCAAACGATGAGATGAAGCATGATATATACCGAATAAGAAAAATTTGGATCTGTGTAGAGCTGATGATAACAATTTTGATGTGTTTGCTGATCGGAAGTCTGGGGGTAACGGTGGACAGAGGTCCCATGAGTTTGAATTGGGGTTGTAGATTTCGACGGCGAGATTGTCTTCGATGTCGACTAATCCACTGATGAATCTGACTCCACCGAAGGAAATTATTTGGGGGGAAATTGGGGATTGAAAAGTAGGGTTGATGACCCCGACGAGAAGGTTTAATCGGGAGAATTTTAAGGGGGTTGTTTCGATCCACGAGGGTTTTAGAATTGGGGAAAAGTTGAAATTGTTAGCGGCGGTGGTGAAGAAGAAGCCACTGGAGCCGATGAAAGAGGATTCTTGTGAGATTGAACTGGGGAAGAGGGTTGAAGGGAGTTTGATCCATTCGTTGGCATGTATGTCAAATGCAAAAGCTTGGTTCTTTTTGACGAAGATGTTGTTTCGGCCGTAGATGAAGAACCATGGGGTGGTGGTGGCGGAGGACGGTGGTGCGGCGGTGGCGATGGAGTGCCAGAGCTTGCAGACGGCGAAGCAACGAATGAGTGATCGGAGGGGGAGGTGGGAGAAGATGAGTTCGATTAGATCAGTGCTCAGGAAGTTGTGCAGGGATGAAAGGACCAAAATGCCCATGCAAGAGAGAAGGGAGAAATAATAAAAGGACCAAAATGCCCCTGCAAGAAAGAGAA